>CM046458.1:30851466-31361155 GCA_025506515.1 Flaveria trinervia | reverse complement strand
TTGCAATGAACCCAGTGTTGTTCAGTTGATCTCTTGATGAGATGAAATCATCCTCCTTAGTGATGAAGGCATTTTCCACAGAATGAGATTCTGATGGAAATTTGTAAGCCTCAATCACTCTTGGTCCACCAAGATTTCTGCTTCTTTCATCAAGTTCTAATGCTTCTATTTTGGCTATCATGATATCCAAAGTAGTACTCTCAAGATCAAGAGTATTTTTCAGCATAGTTACATTCTGGATCCAACTTTTAGGGAGGCTGTGAAGCATATTCCTTTTTAATTTTTGATCTTTTAGGTGACTCCCATGATTTCAAAATCATTTACCAACTGTACGAATCTGTGCAGTTGTTTGGATATGGACTCTCCCTTGGTGTGGTGGAATATTTCATAATTATTAACAAGCTTATCCTTGTTAATTTCAGCTACCTCATTGCTTCCTTCACACATGATTTTCAATGCATACCACACAGCTTTTGCAGTATCATACTTCTCTAATCTTTTTAGCACATCCATCTTGAGTGCTTGAGTTAGAATGGAGTAGGCTTTAAGGTCAATCTTGATTTTCTTATAGTCTTCATCATCTAGAGTTAGATCTTCAATGGGTATTCTTGCAATTCTATAAATTGCAGCTTGATCTGCACACAGAGTGACAGGGATGTGTGGCCCCTGCATATTGAGATCCAGAAATCAGGATCCACACCTGTGATGTAATTCCTAAACTTGATTTTGCACTGTTCAAACTCAGATTTATGTTTAAGCATAGGAGGTTTAGGTGTATGACCAGGTTCTGAGTAACTGTTAGAACCCATTTTAACTAAGTGTTTAATTGGTATAAATATAGATTTAGATGATTTTTAGGATTGATTTGTCCAACTTGTCTAAACAGTTCAAACGGATTTTCAGAAACAGGTCTGTGATTGTAGTGAGTTTCTTGCTGTTGGGAATATGTTAGTGAGAATGTGTCAACAGGAGTATTTTCTGCTGCTTACAAAGAAGAGATGATGATACTCTACTACCAACTTGATTACCAGATCAATTTAATTCTATTCAGTTCTTGCGCAGATCTGAAAAAGAACCGAGATCCAAAGCTCTAATACCAATTAACTCGGTAAGTAGGATTGAGATTCTTACTAAGAATTGAATATGGTAATCAAGTCAATGATTGAGTGGCGGAAACAAACAATCAAAGAACATTCAATGCAAGAAAAATACTCAAAATGCTTTTGTATTATATATTAAAGTTGATTGATTACAAAGAATAAATGAGAACAAAATTCTCTATCTATAAACCATCACCTCATGTATGAGGTTATCTATTCTATTTATAGGCAGACAAGATGCCTTTTACAAAATGGCTAAACTACCCTTGAACTATTACATCAAAAGTAGTCTAAGTCTTCATCCTCATCTTTGCTTGTTCATCCGCATTGACAAATACAGATGAGTTAACTTGATCAGCATTTCTTCACTTGATCATCCGCATTGTTATGTTGGTCATCCGCATTGGTTAATGAGGATGAACAAATACTTATGCGCATTTGTTCGGTCATCCGCATTCGTCAAATACGGTTGAGCAAAGTCTTGTCCGCATTGTTTATTGGTCTTTCGCATTTGTCAATGCGGAAGAACAAATACTTATCCGTATTTGTTTTATGTCTTCCGTATTGACAAATGTGGAAGACAACACTTGGTTTTTCTGAGCAGGATCTTCATCCGCATTTATTCTTGGACTTGTGGGATTCTTGCAAAGCAATCATCAAATGAACTATTGAATTAGCATGTATGATTCTTTCAGGGTGCAACAAGGAATGAGTGTCAGCCACCATTTTTCTTTTTAATTCCTCTACGTATTTTACTTTCACTTCTGGAAACACTATTTCCTATGCTGGTTTTGTTTTTCTCTTCTCTAGAGGGTTTTTGAATGATTTGTCTTTTCTCATGCATATTCCTTTTAAAGACTTGAACTTGTCGGTTCTCCTGAACTTTCTAAGAATTTCTTCAACTTATAGCCTTTGAACATAGCTGAGTGATTGATTAATTCTAATTGAGCTAGTTCTTTTAGGTCATGGTTCTCTAGGGAATTTACTAGACCAGAGTACTCTATATAGAATTGTCTAGCCTAGAGATCCTTTTCACCAAGAACATGTTCTAATTACTCTCATACTTCCAGGCAATGATTTTCTGATCTGTTTTGCCCTTTGGAGTAGACACACCCTTTATCATCTCTGCAGTGGTGAGGCCTTCTTGAAGTTTAAGTTATGAAGGCTGAACAAACAACTTAGCATATTTATGATGAATTGGTGCCAGAGAGTCTTGATCTCTAAGAGTGAGTGTGTAGGATCGTTGAAGGGTGTAAGTTACAACACAACAATACAAAGAGGAGATTAACTAAACTTTAATCAAAGAGTAAACTGGATTAACCAAGTATAGATACTAAGACCACAAGTAATGTAAGAGACAGAACACAAAGAAACACAAGTGTATAGTTTTCAAGAATGCAGTATATTGCTTTCTCGATGTTCTATTACAAGTATTACAAAGCATTATGGAAAGATACAAGAACATGAGATACTTATACTACATCCTACAGTCGGCTATACTTTGAAAGCGAGCTGGATACAATTGACTAGACCCAAACAACATCAATTGTAGAGTCAAAAGGTACTTTGCCTTTTGACTTATGACTATGACATGCCATATCTCACATCCTTATCTGTTAGGATCAGTGATCTACGTTTGATTGATTAGAGAGTATAGCAGCGGAATTCTAACAATGAATTAGCCAATTCACAAGAACGAAAAGATATTCAATGAAGAACAAAAACGGTTATAGATAGAGAAATTCTGCAAATATATTTCATTCAATATTCGCTTTCGTGGTAACGGAATGTCACACTTACAATTAGGTCGACACCTCTTATATAAGAGATGTGACGTCTGCTGATTTCACTTGATAGTGACATCTAACAGAATTATTACAACTGAAACACAACTACTGAAGATGTCAAAACAGCTGACATCTTCTTACAAAAATACTAAGTGTTATCAGTTACTATAACTACTGAAAAACATAAAACTACTGATACTACAACGACTGAAGAACAAGCTCTTCAGTCGTTTTACAAAACTACTGAAAGTAAAAACATAAAACTACTGATATCACAACTACTGAAGAAGTACTCTTCAGCTGTTGTGACAAACTACTGAAACTTCAGTACTTGGTCTTCAGACTTGAACTTCAGACGTTTCATCAGCTGATGACTTCAGTAGATATCATTAGCTGATGTCTTCAGTCTTTGTCTTCAGACTTTGTACACCAGTTATTGATCTTCAGTACTTGTAGACTCTTCAGCTGTTGTACTTCAGTACTTTGGACTTCAGCTTCAGTACTTGTGTTCTTCAGCTGTTCAGCTTCAGCACTTGTGTTCTTCAGCTGTTCAGCTTCAGCACTTGTGTCTTCAGCTGTTGAAGTCTTCAGCACTTGATCTTCAGCTGTTGGAGTTTTCAGCACTTGTCGAACTGCTGATGAAGCCTTCAGCAGTTGTTGTGATATCATGTGGGACTTAGAGGTTTTCTGATCTTGGCTCATTGGTTCTTTTGATCCAACAAACTCCCCCTGAACCAATGCAGCCAAAACCTCTAATTTATTTATTTTCCCACTTATTGTTGGCAAAAAGGTTGGTCTTTTTTCCTTCTTGATCAGTAGAGAAGATGACCCATATAAGCTCCGTCCTGGGAAGAAATCTCAGAGATCTGTTTGGCAAGGTATGAATGGGAACTTTGTTTTGGGGAACTGGACACAGAGTTGTTATCCCATTCATGAGATCTACTTCCCCATTATGAGTCTGTACGACTCTCGAACATACCTCAAGGAGAACAACTTGTTCCTCCTTGGAGAGTTCTTCTACTCCTCCTTCAAAGAAGAACTCTGGACCATAGTACTCAGATAAGTACTTCACAGTCCTGCCATTCTTCAACTCCACAGTAGTTACCTCCTTATAGACAAATTCATCAGGATGAGTGCCTTCAAGGAGTAACTGGAGCTCATTCTTCTTGATGTCTTCAAGCTTTTTATATAATGACCCCTTTTTGATCATCTTGTTTTCCAGTAAAGCTTGAGGGGTCCATTTTTGATTGATGAGCCTTCTTGAATTCATCGATTATTTCCCATGGTGAGACTACAATGGCCAACATGATGGTAGAATCTATTGTTTTTCTAACCTGGCCATTGTATCTGTGTGGAATAGATCTTTTATGGATTCTAGAACTCACCTTGGGGTCTGGCCATACTCACACTCTCTCCTTCTGGTACTGAAATGTGTGTCTGAGAGTGTACAGCCTCTGAGCATGGCCTTTCATAGCTTGTATAGATGATGACTAGTAATTCCTTGTCAACCATCTTCAGTAGTTGCTCATCGTGCTGCTTCTGCTGTTCTTCATCTTCTATCTTGACTCTAACCATTTCCCTTTGAGAGTCAGGTGTGATCATGGGTTGACTCCTGGGTTCTGGTAGCCTTAGAACAGCAGAGAGTGGCAGACTATCATCTTCATCTTCTTCTTCTTCTTCTTCTTCTATCCTCAGCACCCTTCTCCTCCTTCTAGGTGCATCACTGGATGAGGTTAGGTTGGTAAAGGAATTGGTTTTGAAGATTGAGGATGTTTGGATTTGGGCTTTGAGATTGGTTTGGAGATTTGAGGGGTAGGCTGTTTTTGAGTGGGTGATAGGGAAGGTTGTTCAAGCATTTTGGTTGTGAGTTTGGCCTTTGTATGTCTTGCCATTTCAAACCTTTTTCCAGCCCCAGCCTCATCAAGTGCTTCAATGATAATCCCCTTATGAAATTGCTCAGAAAAATAGATTCTGGTGGCTATAGCCAGATACTGTCTCTGGTCCATGAACGAATCTCCATCAAAGATCTTCCTAAGTATTTGGCAATGAAACGAATCATGATCTCCAATCTCTCTTTTTCCAGTACATCATACCCAGCCCATCTGTTTGAATTTCCTCCACTTCAACTTCCTGATCTCACTGTCTAATGTGGCTGTATCAAAGCCTTGCTTGAAGAGTTGCTCAATGATTTTGTCCATGGATCGGCGTGTGTGTCATCTGCATCTTTTACCAGCTCTTCCAAGGATTTTTCTTCAGCAGTAGTTGATCACCAGCACTTTTCTTTCTTTTGTAAGTGACCAGTTGTTGTTGCTTTTCTGTTTCCAACTCCTGGGTTTTCTCATCCTCAGTTCTTTTCTCTTCTTTTCTTTCACTGCAACTCTCCCCCTTTTTGGATGCATTGGAGGTAGGGGTTTGTTCCGCAGAAAGTTTTTTGCACAGCAGCATCAATAAGTGGGTTGTAGACTTGAGGAGATCCTCTCATCAATGGCTTTATAAACATTTCATTGATGATGGGAGTGATGAGATGGTAGGGATTGTTGGAATACAGCAACCATCTGCTCTGGGGGGTTCTGTCCCGGAGAGATAGTGCCATAAGCAGAAGCTGGAGGCTCAGTGAAGTGAGAGGGTAAAGTGTTTGGGGAACCTTCAAAGGAAGGTGCCATCTGTGGGTTGGTGGGGGCAGATGGACTTTCATCCTGAGACTTCTGGCAAGCAGTTCTTGTAGTCTGCTACCTCAGCCTCCAGATGGTGTTGTGGGCTAGAACGTCATAGAAAAAGCCCAGGTCATCATCAGCAAAGCTGAATCACCTGACCTCCTGCTTGTAGCAGGATTTACATGCACTGGGTGTAGACCAGTTGTAGCATGTGCCCCTTTTTCTTGGAACTGGGGACTTCCAGCCTCAGGACTATGTCCTTCATCAGCTGTTGCCTCTAGTGAGGTCTTAGCAATGTTACCAGCCTCATTCTGATCATGTGTGCTAATGCAGAAGAGGTGGCAGCCTCACTAGATATTCTAATCTCCCTATCTACACCAGGAGATAGAATTTGTAAACCCGATGTGGGGGTTGTCAGAAACATGGTGATCCTCTTCCTCAATGTCTGTGGTTCTCCCCTTTGTTGGTGGTTGTTGGGGAGGAGGAGAGGCATGCAACTGAGTCAGCACATTTGCAATAATTATGGTTGGACTTTGGGGGGCGGTTGCAGCATGGGGAGATGGGTAGAAGCAGTGTGCACCTGGGGAGGATGGTGCTCTTCAATGGTAATCTCTCAAGTGAGGAAGATCCCAGATGTGTGGGTAGCCCTTGTGTGGTGGCTGCAGGCTCCTTTTGAGAGGAATCCTGAGCGGCTATGGCTGGTAGAGTCTCTGATACTACTGGGGGGTTTAAGCCAGCGAGTATATCGTGCGTTGGTGTGCAGGAGCATCTTCAGGGGACTCATCTCCCTGAATAGCTATTTTGGGTTGTTTTGGTTTTGGTTTAGTGGGGACTTTGGTTCTGATGGAGGAAGCTGTGGGTTCTTGTGCTTGGGTTTTAGCATTCGGGCAGCTTCTTTGAGTGTAAGGTATGAGTTGTGCCTGGAGTATACCTCAGCCAAAACAGCTGGTGCAGGGACTCCAAGGCCAACAAGGCCATCAGATTTAATTCATCCAAAATAATGGCCATCAGAAACCTGGGATATATGGGCATCGGTTTGCCACAAGTTTCTGAGCCAAGTTCTTTATTTCTAGGAACACAATTTCAGAAAAATTTAACGGTTGGGTGTTCTAGAATAGATTGTCCCTTGGAGGCTAAGCAGACATGTACCATGTGAAAAATGAGTTTCTCAGCGTCATGGAAATGTTTCTTTAGAACGGTTGTAGCTCGAAGATCACCTTCATACCCATGATTGATAAAGGACATATCTGTTATGCCTTTGGGTATGCAGTCACAGCGGTGGAATCGTGTAGATGTAATGCCGACGAATGATGTCGGCTGTAACGACCATTGTTTTCTGTGTTGAAGGGACCGAACAGAGATCTGACCGGTAGACTCATCAGTATGAACAGAAGCATTTGACCAGAATTGACTGAGGGATTCAGGGTAAATGGTTGGATTCAAGAGAAAGGCTGTGCGATATGGGGAATCCACCATTAAGTCAATGGCATTATCATATTTGTTCCAGAAAGCCGACTTTGTAAGGCAACGCAGTTGGTTGTCGTTGTTTTAGACTCGGTCGCCATGTTTGAGAGAGAGAAGTTTAGAAAATAACGGCTAATGAAACATTAGAGAAGAGGACAGGTATTTATAGGGTAGGGGTGAAAATGACTGAAGGGTGTGGTGTTAGTCATCAGTAGTTTTAAACCGACTGTTGACATGGTATTACCCTTTCAGACATTAAAACAGCTGAAGTCATGGTTTAGGCATCAACAGTTAGAAAACTACCGAAGACCAGGTTTTGACTTCAGATGATGAAACAACTGAGGACTTGGTGTTTGTCATCAGTAGTTGGTAAACTATGAAGACAGTGGTTTTGTCATCAGTTGTTGTAAATAGCTGAAAGACTTGGTGATTAGCCATCAGTAGTTATAAAACTACTGAAGACATGGTTTTGCTTCATTGTTTAGAATGAAACAGCAGTTGTAGAAACAACTGAAGAGAAAGTTCTCTTCAGTAGTTTTCGTCAATTCATAGCCTTTCAGCTGTTTCATACTGTCTCAACACTTACTCATCAGACTTTGCATCTGCTTTTCAGGTGTTTCATAGGACGTCAGTACTTATCTGTTTGTACTGATTTCAGTAGTTGGAAATACATCAGTAGTGTAACTACTCAGTAGTTTGGAAAATATAAAGTACTTCAGTACTTGTGAGGCATTTAGCCGTCAGTAGTTATAAAAACAACTGAAGGTGAAAGGACTCATCAGTACTTATATGTGACATGGTTACCAATGATCACCAGTAATTATTACTGAAATCATCAGTAGTTGTCACTTATTCTAGCTGCAGCATGCAAGCCTTAACACAAGGTTTTGGAAAGTAGAACTATCCAAAGGCTAGTAAAAATATCTGCAAGCTCATCAGCACTAGGCACAAACTTAGGATCAATCAGACCTTTTTCAAAAAACAATCCCGAAAAAGTGATGCCTGATCTCTATATGTTTGGTCCATAGAGTTGATGGACTGGATTTTTGACAATACACAGAGCTGAGCACTATCCACTATAATGGAGTCTTAGTCTCTTAATGCCATAATCCAGAAGTTGGTTCTGAAGCCAGAGTACCTGAGAAGTACAAACTTGCATCAGCAATGTCCTCGGCCTCAGCAGTTGATGTAGCAACAGATGTTTGTTTCTTACTGTGCCAAGACATCAAACAGTTGCCTAGGAATTGAAACCACCAGAAGTTGACTTTCTAGTTAACTTGCACCCTGCATAGTCACTATCTGAAAAAGCAACTAATTTGCAAGAGTGTCCAGTGGAATACCATAAACCCAGCGATTGTGTGCCTTGCAAATATCTAAAGATTCTCTTGACTGCAATCAAATGAGACTCTTTAGGAGCAGCCTGAAATCTAGCACAAACACATGTAGCAAACATAATATCTGGTCTAGAAGCTGTTAAATACATCAAGGACCCAATCATACATCGTAAAGTGTTTCATCAACAGCTTTACCTTTCTGATCTGCATCCAGTTGTGTGGTGTTGCACATGGGAGTAGAACAGGGCTTACAGTTTGTAAATCAAAACTTATTCAAAAGATCTTTGTATTATTTGACTGATGAATAAAGGTTCCATCAGCCTTTTGTTTAATTTGCAAGCTAGAAAGAACTTGAATTCTTCCATTGCACTCATTTCAAACCTCTTTTTCATTAATGTTGTAAACATCACACAACTGGGGATCAGAGGATGCAAAAATGATATCATCAACATAAATCTGAACAAGTAGCTTATGCTGATCCACCTTCTTAATAAACAAATTTTATCAATGGAGCCTCTAGTGAAATTATTCTTAAGAAGAAAAGTAGAAAGTGTCTCATACCAGGCTCTAGGAGCTTGTTTCAAACCATTAAAGAGCCTTATCAAGTTTATACACCCATTCAGGATGTTATTATCCTCAAACCTGGTGGTTGACACACATAAAATTCTTCCTTTATTTTACCATATAAAAATGCACTTTTGACATCCATTTGAAAAACTTTAAGATTGTGGGAATGCAGCATAGGCTAAAAACAATCTGATTGCCTCTAGTCTGGCTACAGGGGCAAAGGTTCATCATAGTCAATACCTTCTTCTTGTGAAAACCCCTGAACAACCAGTCTAGCCTTGTTCTTAACAATAAGCCCATTTTCATCAGTTTTATTCCTAAACACCCATTTAGTGCCTATTGCACACTTACCGGGGAAGAGGAACCAGTTCCACACTTGCTGTTTCTTGAACTGAAGTAGCTCAAGCTGCATAGCTTCAACCCATCCATGTCTCTCAAAGCAACATGGTAGTTCTTGGGCTCTAGCTGACTGATGAAGAGAGCATAGAAGCAGAAGTTAGACATTGACTTCTTGTTGAAACACCAGCATTGATATCACCAATAATCTGAGACATTGGGTGATTCTTAGTTCTTGATAAACAATGAGATCTGTGCAAGTGTTTGTAGGACCTTCAGCAGCAGCAGATGTTGATGCAGACTCTTGAAATCAAGAATTAGATGGTAACTCAAAAGATGTAGAGGAATCAGAGATCTCATCAGCATTTGTTGTGGATGGAACTGCTGAAGCTACAGGAACATCAAATTTAGCAACACAGGCAGTTGGTCACTAAACTTGAATAGGGAGTATGATATTATCATCATCATCATCAATACCACCAGGTGGAAGACATGCGGCAGAAGATGATTTATCCACATGATCTGCAACAGCTGGAGGTTGATAAGGAACATATTGCAGTATGTCCAAATCAAACAACTCCACAGGGTTTTGTGGAATCTTGTCCAAAGGAGATTCATTAAACTTCACATGCAAAGTCTCTTCAACTATCTTTGTTTGCAAGTTGAAGACTCTGTATGCCTTGCAAGTAGATGATAACAACAAAATACCTGCATCCACCTTAGGATCAAATTTTTGGAGTTGATCCTTTGTTGAGAATAAAACAGGACACCCAAATGCTTTGAAAAATGAAATTAGAGGAGCCAAGTGATAGAGAACTTCATATGGAGTCTTCATCAACCTCTGATTTACTAAGACTCTATTCTGCACATAGCAAGCTGTGTTAACAGCTTCAGCCCAAAAGGTCAGTGGCAAACCAGAGTCAGCTAGCATGGACCTTGCAGCTTCAATTAGGGTCCTGTTCTTTCTCTCCACTACTCCATTTTGTTCTGGAGTCCTTGGTATGCTAAAACTGCCTTTGATTCCCTTTGAAAGATAGAAGTCATCAAGTGTATGGTTTCTGAATTCAGTTCCATTGTCACTCCTAATACACTTGACTGGAAGGGAATACTGCTTCTCAACATACAACACAAAGTGAATAATCTTCTGAGCAACCTCATCCTTTGAATGTAGAAAGAAAGTCCATACAAATCTGGAGTAATCATCCACAATTACCAGACAGTATTTCTTCTTTGCCATGCTCATTACTCTCACAGGACCAAATAGATCCATATGCAGTAATTGCAAGCAGGCAGTGGACTTAGGCTCTTCAATAGGAGGGAATGAGACTTTGTTTTCTTTTGTGCTGTTTTCCTTTAAAAAAGCAGTGTGGGTCATCCCAGTGGAACTCCTTTATTGGTAAGCTCTAACTAAACTATTGTGGATAACTGATTCATGTTTGAAAATTAACATGATTCTTGAGAAGAGGCTTTGGAAAATAGGCAAGGATTGCCTCTGAGATCTATTTTTTGGAAAGATCTAAGGCATACACTCTTCCTGTCCTGTTGGCTCTCAGGAGAGTGTGATCATCCAACACCTTATCAATCAAATGCAGAACTTGGATGACAGAATCCTACAGTTCTGACTGGTGAAAAGAGCAACATGGCCTTTATCACACATTTACTAACACTCAAGAGATTGTACTGAGATTTTCACATGATTAACATCATCAAACTTGATTTCTCCATTGGAGACAAAGCCATTTTCCAATGATGTAACCCCTAGCATCATTGCCAAAAGAAACAAAACCCCTTCTTTCCTTGAGAGTAGTCAGAAGAAGAGAGCTGTTCCCAGTCATGTGCATAGATCCCCCACTGTCTACATACCAGATGCTACTTTGGCATGTTGAGAACCCTGCAATAATAAACAATTAGTTAGTTTTGGAGACCCAAACCTTTTTTGGTTGGTCCTGGTCTCATCAACAAATGGTAAACTAACAGGTTTATTGGAAACAACAGCCTGAGAGGAAGAAGATGGTGAAGAAGAGGAATCCTTTGGCTTGGATCTCCTTTTCTGTGGTTTCAACATAGGAGCATCTAATTGGTTAACTCTTCCCAATAGATGTTGAACCATCATAACCGCTGTGTCTGATTTTGTGATAAAGCTTTCAGCTCATCGACACATTGCCAGTGGAGTTGATAAGTTCCTATGTTCCACCTTCTTCTCTCTGAGCAATCTCAGCTGTCACCTGTTTAACCCCTTCCTTTTTGGATTTCTTTGTGGACTTAAGGGTTACAAGATTTGAGTTTGCTGATACAAATGTGGTCTCAAACTTAGTTTCATTTTAACCAATTTCTCTTTAATTTCCTCTTTATGTTTGAGTTTGGAACCTCTTTTGTACCAGCAATCATCTGTAAGATGATTGAACAAACCACATACTTCACATGGTTCTTCTTCATCTTAGTTATCATCAACTAAAGAGGGTGAAGCAACTGAAGACTTGCTCTTCAGATTTTGGAATCATTGCTGCTTTCTTGACTTCCTATTTAGTAGTCTTCAAACTCTTTCTACTGACAGTTTTCTTCTTTTCAGTACTGGCAGTAGTTGGAGTTTGAACTTCAGGTGTTAAATCCTGCTCTCTAGTCCTTTCAGGACTTTCAGAATTAACTCCTGAGTTGATCAACTCATTGATCATATGAGTGTTAGTAGTGGAACCATCAACATCAGCTGATAGGTTTGAGAGGGCTTGGTGCTGACTTCTACTTCTGATTGTGCTGTATCAGAAAGTAGATCACATGATGAGATGGATTGGTTATTACTCTCACCATCAGATTCTACCTCTGCTGGGAGTAAAATCTGTAGGTGGAGCATGTGATTGTAACCAATGCCAAACTTCACATTGGAAGCAGATTGCTTACTAAGAAGCATTTCAAAACCCTTTGCATGATTGTACCCATCTATCACACTCTACCTGGGTGACTGCAAGGGTTTCTTTGAGATCTTTATACTTCTCTAGAAGTATCTCTTCCCTAGCCTTATCATCAGTTATTTGGCATTTAAGTTTGTAAATCTCATCATTCTTATCATTAAGCACAAACTCAATTCAGCTTTGCTTTTGGAAATTATTTGTTCTAGCTCAATGTTCTTGTTGATTAAAGCTACATTGCTTCTCTAATAGATGCAAATGCTGCTATACATGTTTCAGAACACAATTTGGCTTTGACTCAGAGGATACCGGTGATACCTTTGGTGTAGAGGCATTAGTGGATGAAGTATCAGCAGAATCCAAAGCCATCAGAGCTAGATTTCCAAAGGGACTTTCACCACCATGTTGACCAGCACCTGAGAATAGTTGTTCATGACCAGACAAGTCATCTGGTAAACTGCTCCAGTCAACAACTCCTGGGGTGAAGAAGCTGTGTTGTTGAGGTTGAGTTTGTTGATGAGATTGGGAAGGTTGTGGTTCAGCAATGCTTGTGGTGTTGCAATTGGAGCTTGAACAGGATTTGGTTGAGGCATATAATAGCAGGGATAAGGATATGACATTTGACCCTGGGGAGCAAAGTATGCAGGAGACCTAGGATGTGATGATGACAGAACCAGCAGGATGTTGCCCTGTTTTGTGGACTAGTACTAGGAAAAGTCACAAGGGTGCAGAGGATTAGTTCCAGTTGATCTACACTCTCTTGCAAAGTGTCCCAGCCTTTGGCATTGTGACACTCAACTTACTCTTGTCAAAACCAACTTGGTTTTGCCAGAGAGTCCAGGAAATTTCCTGCCAGTTCTCTTATAGAACTTCTGAGATCTGATATAATCAATCCATTTGGCTCAGAATATCCATCTCTTCTAGATCATCATGAGCTATTCCTTCAGATCATCCATATGAAGCATAGATTGTCACTATTACTGCCAGAATGACTCTCAATACAACAAATGCATGATCAGAACTATTTGAAGAGAAATCAATATGCTCATCATAATTGCTTTCAGATGAAGCATATTCTGACTATGACCAACCAAGGCAGTATTCCCTGGTAAAAGTCATGAGTGAGCTTTCCTGATGAGGACAGTTTCTTTCTGCTCTATCTCTCTTTCGATGTAAGCAGTTTCCCATGAGTTGGGTGAGAGATAGGCTATCCAGATTTGCACTGGAGCGTAGGACAATAGTGTATGTGTCCCATCTCTCAGGCAGTGATCTGAGGAACCTGTTATTCATCTGGCTATTGGTGTATTCCTGTTTCACCATTTTCAGCTCAGAGATCAAGCAGAAAAAACGCTCAAACTGTTGAGTCAGCGTCTCACCCTTTCTATGAGAGATGTCTCATATTGTTGGGCAAGGATTTCTCTGTTGTTTGCTAAGACCTCATATGTGCCACCGAATTGTTCCTTCAGGGCATTCCAGATCATGAGCAGTTTCATGATGCATAAGCCCTGAATAGATTTCATTAGGCAGTGCCATGGCCAGAATTCATGGGCTTTAGCATCAATCTCAACAGTTTCCGATCTTCATCAGAGTATTGTTCCTTCTTCTTCGGAACCATTTGATTGGTTTTCGGATTGTTCACCATAGGCTTATGTGGTCCATGTACCATAGATGTCCAACAACCTGAACTGTTAACAGACAGGTGATAAAGCATTCTTCGTTGCCATATGTTATACTCGGTCCTAACCAGCATCGGAGGCTTGGTTGAGGAACCGGTATTGTGAGGATCATTAGAATGAGTAGTCATCTCAGATTCAATCAAATTCAATTAAGCTAAAACAGATTTAGAACAAAACACAACAACCAATTGAACCAGGAGAGATCTTAAAATAAATGAACGAAAGCGACAGAAATTCAATAATCTATAACCAGTTCTTGCGAATATGCTAATTCAATCAACATAGATATCAATTAGCAGTTTCAATGATCAATTGTTAGATCGATCAATGATTAACCTGCTCTGATACCACTTGTTAGGATCAGTGATCTACGTTGATTGATTAGAGAGTATAGCAGCGGAATTCTAACAATGAATTAGCCAATTCACAAGAACGAAAAGATATTCAATGAAGAACAAACGGTTATAGATAGAGAGAATTCTGCAAATATATTTCATTCAATATTCGCTTTCGTGGTAACGGAATGTCACACTTACAATTAGGTCACACCTCTTATATAAGAGATGTGACATCTGCTGATGTCACTTGATAGTGACATCTAACAGAATTATTACAACTGAAACACAACTACTGAAGATGTCAAAACAGTTGACATCTTCTTACAAAAATACTAAGTGTTATCAGTTACTATAACTACTGAAAAACATAAAACTACTGATACTACAACGATTGAAGAACAAGCTCTTCATTCGTTTTACAAAACTACTGAAAGTAAAAACATAAAACTACTGATATCACAACTACTGAAGAAGTACTCTTCAGCTGTTGTGACAAACTACTGAAACTTCAGTACTTGGTAGATATCAGCTGATGACTTCAGTAGATATCATCAGCTGATGTCTTCAGTCTTTGTCTTCAGACTTTGTACACCAGTTATTGATCTTCAGTACTTGTAGACTCTTCAGCTGTTGTACTTCAGTACTTTGGACTTCAGCTTCAGTACTTGTGTTCTTCAGCTGTTCAGCTTCAGCACTTGTGTTCTTCAGCTGTTCAGCTTCCGCACTTGTGTCTTCAGCTGTTGAAGTCTTCAGCACTTGATCTTCAGCTGTTGAAGTCTTCAGCACTTGATCTTCAGCTGTTGGAGTTTTCAGCACTTGTCGAACTGCTGATGAAGCCTTGAGCAGTTGTTGTGATATCATGTGGACTTAGAGGTTTTCTGATCCTGGCTCATTGGTTCATTTGGTCCAAAATTTACTATTACAAAAAAGATAAAGTACATAAAGTGAAAGTTACAGACTCAAGACCAATGTACAGTTACCAAAAGCATGGACCTTTTCACACCAACTCATGTAAGTTGGTGACTTGCAGAGATGCACGGAAAGGTGTCCAGCTTTATGGAACTACTCAGATAAAGCTGCATGTTACTAAAAGTTTCGAAAGAAATCTTTCTTCATGAACTTGAAGCTTCAGAAGACTTTGTCTCTGAGGCTTCGGAAGACTCTTGTCTGGCTTCGGAAGATATTGGTCTTGGCTTCGGAATATTTCACACTTAGACTATTTTCTGTTTCATGTGAAACTTTCTAAGCTTCTTTAATGTACTTGTGCAGCATGCTGCCTTTTAGATGTTTAGGTTGCATCAGGCTCTTCATTAATCTCAACAACTCCCCCTAGGCTGATGCTACCAAAACACTTAATAAACTTTAGATGTCATAGTCCTCGTTAGGATGATCACCACATTGGATTCTTTATACCCAAGCACATAGAACATTGATGTGGTTAGTATGTTATGATCCAAGTCGGGTCATACCCAATAACAAGCTTAGCAAACACCAATTGATATTTAATTGATGATATGATCATGCAATTAAATAATTACACCAATTAGAAAATGGGTTTTCTAAATAAGTTGCATATGAGATTGAACAACTTATAAGGATATTTTGTTCATGGATGTTATTTGTAATGTTGTTTAATTTAGTTAAATAACATTAAATAATAAAAGTGTGTATGAGTTATATAATTAAAAGGTTAATTATATAACTAATAAAACAACTAGTTTATCAAAAAAATTGGAGATGGTTTTGGGGGGAAAACCCCCTCTCTTGTGGACTTTCGGCAGCCCCCTTATAGGGAGGGGTCCTTTTGTGTTTTTCAATTAACCATTCTCCAAGAACAAGACACACTCTCTACCTCTTATTCTCTCTCACACATGCAAGAAAAGAAGAACAAATTCTCTCCATTTTCATGATGGATTCTCGGCTGGAAGTGTTCTAGCAGCTTGTTCTTTGAGTTTAGGTGTGCAAATCCTAGCAAGAGTGGTCTTCGCTTGATGCTTGTGGGTATGGATGCTTGAGGACACCTTTTCTTGGTGTTTTGGCTGTTCAACAACCTCATCATCTTCACTGAAAATCGTTTTTTTTTCTGTAGCTCCACAAACGGTAGTTTGTATGTTATATTTTGGTTGTTTATTTCTTCTTGATAGCTAGTTCAAACACATATAAATGATCGTTTTGTTCTTGGGTTTGTTGTTGTTATGAAATGAACCTTATTTTTCAGATTACAAATGAACATACTAAGGTTTTAATCTGCTGCGTTTTCAGAGTTTTAATGGTTAAACTACTTTGATTAAGGTCCAACAAACCCAACATTGGCATCTAGAGCCGGATATGTGGATGACTAGTTTCATTTGTCCTTGTAAAATTGATTTTATGGGGCTTTAACAACCTAAAGCGGCTGTTTTTGTTGGTGATCATTATAAATCCCCAACCTTTCAGGTTATATCTAACATGCATGTGATTAAACCTTGAAAGAAAGATATCAAGTGGTTGATTATGTTTTTGTTTGGACAAAAGACCCTATATTCTTGGTTTATGTTGGCTGAAAATTTAGGATCATATGGGGATTTTTTGGTTCTTGAATGTTGTATATGATGATTCATATTGGTGCATAACCTAGCCTTGGCCTTGTGTTGATTTGGTTTTGAATGGATGTTTTGTTTTGGTTCTATTCATTCTTATGGGTTGCAATAATTATTCCTTTGTGCTTGTATTTGGATGTAATTTATTTATTCATTCATTTGTGATCTAATAGATAGATTAAGTATGTTTTATTTTATTAGAAAATTTGTATTAGGATATAATTTTGTAAAAGAAGATGCACAAGATGGAAGACACAAGAGAAGGACTTGAAGGATTTGGATGCAAGTTCAAGTGGGGGTCTTTGGAGATCTCATCTTTGTGTTGTGTTCAACCCTTAGGAAAGACCAAATGACAACACTTCTGATGGAAAACAAGTGTTGTCAACATATATGCTTAGTTTTTTGATATATGCTTGTTTGATTATTCATTTTATGTTGATTGTTTTGATATGTGGATATGCTTAACAATCTAAATAAATTATTATAACAAGCTGAATTTTTGATTCCTAATCTTTAAGTGACTAATAAAAGGTTATTAAAAGGATTAATGATTTCAAAATAAAAGAGGTTTTATTAAAAGAGAACCATAGGGTATGATGTATTTGAAAGCATGCAAATACAAGGTACAGAGAGTTTTCATAACTAGAATTAATGGAAACTTAAATCCCTTTCGAAACAAGTTAAACACCATCCTTTTACACGACACTCAAATCACTTGAGAACTAATTGTGGGATAAAGGTCACCTAACCACTTTTAGGGAACTTGTGTGTTTGAGGTGGGCTTAACATACTTGTGAGATAAAGGTCACCTAACCACTTGTATGTGTAAACTCACACGTGTGTGTAAGTAGGATGACTTGAATTGGAAACCATGTGCATAGGGTCACCGAAGCATGGCAAACAATGGTGTTGATGGGATTTTACATGCTGACTAAACATAAGATGTTTAACCGATCCCATAAAGCTAGATGTTGCAATAGGTTGCAATTGTCAAATGTTGACTACCTTGTTAATTTAAATAATGGGATAAAGGTCACCTAACCATCATTTAAATGTAACGTTGGATTCTAGATTTAAATGTAACGTTGGATTCTAGAATTGTTCTCGAGCAAGAGAAAAGGGCCTATGTCCTTGACGATCCTATTCCTGACCAACCCGACCCTGAGGATGTTGAGGCCTATGACGATTGGTTTCAATACACTGAGGATTCCATGCAGGTTTACTGCCTCATGTTGGGAACTATGATTCTTGAACTCCAAAAGGACTTGGAGCATCTTGGGGCATATGACATAATTACCCGGTTGAAGGAAATGTTCCTTCGACAAGCTAGGGTAAAGCACTTCGAAACGGTTCAAGCGCTTCATGCGTGTCGCATGGAAGAAAGCCAATCGGTATCATCTTATGTTCTTAAGATGAAAAGCCACGTTGATCGCCTCGAGCAGTTTAATTGTCCCTTCTTAAAGGAGTTGGCCACGGATTTGATCCTTAATGGCCTAACTAAAAGGTTTGAGACGTTCATAATGAATTACAATATGAACGGGTGGGACAAGAGCATTGGTGAGCTTCATGCAATGCTTAAAACAGCTGAGGCAGGGATGGGTAGAAAGGTTCTACCTGTTCTCTTGATCAATGAGGAAGGCAATAAGAAAAGGCCATTCCCTGATCCCAATGCAAATGTTGCTAAAGGAAAGGGGTACATCAAAGGAAAGGGGAAAGGAAAGGCTAAAGCGGAACCTCCAAATCCTAAGCATAAGAAGCCTAAGGTAACAGAGAACGATCCATGCTTTGAGTGTGGAGAGATAGGACATTGGAAAAGGAATTGTCCAACCTTTGTCAAAGAGTTGAGAAACAAGAGGGATGCTAGGCAAACCTCAGGTACAACTTTCATAATTCACATTGGTTGAAATGTTATTTCTTCAAACACATGGGTATTGGATACCGGATGTGTAACTCATATTTGCAATTTCTTGCAGGGGTTCAAAAGAAATAAGCACTTCAAGAAGGGAGACACAAGTCTCTACATGGGCAACGGAGCAAAAGTTGATGCCGAAGCCAAGGAGACAATATTTTGAATCTTTCAAATAGTTTGGAAGTTGTTCTTAAGAACATTTTGTATACTCCTAGTTTGACTAGGAACATAATTATGATTTCCCTTTTAAAAACAATGTGGTTATGAATTAAAGTTGTTAACAATGGTATTTATGTTTGTATGGACGATGTATTTTATTTCAAGGCTATGCCTTTTAATGGAATCTATGAATTAGTTCATAATGATTTATCGTATAGTAGCTGATTATACCAACAAGCACCAGGAAACTTAAAATGGGTTTAAGTGATTCTTATCTTTGGCATTGTCGTCTTGGTCACATAAACAAGAATCGGATTCAAACACTTCAAAAAAATGGTCTTTGAAAAACAAATGAAAATGTTTCATTTGACAAGTGTGAATCTTGTTTACAATGTAAGATGAACAAGTCGCCCTTTAGTGGCACTAACGAGATGGCAAAAGACTTATTGGGCATCATACATTCGGATGTATGTGGCCCTCTAAAGACAATGACTAGAAATGGCTAAAGATACTTCAGTACCTTTATCGACGATTATAGTCTCTATTGTTATGTGTACATGATGACACACAAACATGAAGCTTTTGAAATGTTCAAAGTCTTCAAGAATGAAGTAGAAAATCAACTCAATAAAACTCTCAAAGTTCTTCGTTCAGATAGAGGAGGTGAATACCTTAGTGATGCTTTTTCAGTACCATCTAAAAGGTTGTGGGATCGTCTCACAACTTACTCCACCTGGAACACCACAACATAATGGTGTGTATGAAAGGAGAAATCGAACCCTATTGGATACGGTTCAATCTATGATGGCTATAAGCTCAATACCTCTATCATTTTAGGGTTTCGCAATGCTCTCCGTGGATCGTATTTTGAATATGGCCCTGACCAAAATAGTCGATTCACTAAGTGTATATTTGTTGGATATCCCAAAGATTGTATGCGATACTACTTCTTGATCCAACAGAGCAAGAGTAATTATTGCTCGAAAGGCTGAGTTCTTGGAAACTAAGTTCCTTATGGAAGGAATAAAGCATAGAATAGTGGAATTTGATGAGGATCAAAATCCACAAGCCGATACACATTTCGTTGACACTAGCAATCAACAAGAGGTTGTTGATGATGATCAAGACGTTGATCAATACACACAAAACATTCGCAGATCTGGTAGAGTCGGCATTCCACCTGAAAGATATGGAGTTTTCATGAACGGATGCAATGTGGTTGACTACAATGAGCCAACTACATACCATGAAGCAATGTCCAATTCAGATTGTGACAAATGGCTAGATGCCATGAACGTTAAGATGCAATCCATGTATGACAATCAAGTTTGGGAATTGGTTGACCCTCCACTTAACTCCAAACTGGTTGGATGCAAGTGCGTTTCAAAGAAGAAAATAGATATACATGGAAACTTGGATACTTACAAAACAAGACTTGTAGCAAAAGTTTCACTCAAATCAGGGGTTGATTATGATGAAATTTCTCGCCTGTGGCAATGCTAAAGTCAATTAGGATATTATTTGCCATAGCTGCATGTTGTGACTATGAGATTGGCAAATGTATGACAAAACCGCTTTTCTTAATGGACATCTCGAAGAGACTGTCCATATGGTTCAGCTTGATGGTTTTTTAGGTCCACAACATCCTAAAAGGTATGCAAGTTAAAGAAGTCAATCTATGGATTGAATCTAGCATAGGGAAGTTGGAATCAACGTTTTGATCAAGAGATCAAAAATTTGGTTTCATCAAGAACGCTGACGAGGCTTATGTATATACGAAGGCTAGTGGGAGCATAATAACATTCCTAGTATTGTATGTTGATGACATACTACCTTTTGGAAATGATATTCCAACCATGGAAGGTGTTAAAACCTAGCTTGGAAGTTGTCTTTCCATAAAATCTCGGTGAACCTGGCGATATTTTGGAATATAGATCTATAGGGATAGATCGAGGCGGTTGATAGGTTCAAATCAAAGTACATATATTAATAAAGTCTTGAAAAGGTTCAAGATGGAAAAACTTTGAGAAAGGTATGGTACTTATTCAAAAGAGACAATATTGAGTACATCTCAATGTCCAAGCTCTAAGGATGAGCAAGATCAAATGAAGGACATCCCATATGCATCAGCTATAGGATCCATCATGCGATGATATGCACTAGACTGGACCTGTCATGCGCGTTAAGCATGACAAGCAGATATTAGCAGAATCCAGGTAATAGGCATTGGATAGCTATTAAAAGTATATTGAAATACCTTAGGAGGACTAAGGAAATCTTTCTAATATACAGATCTGATGAAGAGGAACTCATTGTAAAAGGTTACACGGATGAGAGTTTCCAACCGATCGAGATGATTCTCGATCATAATCAGGGTATGTCTTCATTATGAATGGGATAGCATTGTCCATTACAGAATCCGAATACATAGCCGCATCATTAGCAGCTCAGGTAGCTGCATGGATAAAGAAATTTATCACCTACCTAGGGTGGTCTCTACCATTCAAGGCCCCTAGAAATCCTTTTGTGATAACGAGGGTACGATTGCATAAATCAAGGTACCCTATGCACTTCAAAAGGCTAGGCATATTGAGCGGAAATTCAACTTCATAAAGGATGAAGTTGAAAAGGGAAAAATATGTATTCGTAAAGTTCACACCGGTCAAACATTGCAGATCCACTCACAAGCTCCTTAAGAGGCAAAGCATGAAAGTCATACTTGTGCCTTAGGACTTCGGTATTCTAGTGACTGGAATTGATCTATTCGTATTAAAAGTTTGAAACGATGTAATATTTAACACTTTATTACTTGTGATATTTTGAGTTATATTCATTTTAGCATGTATACATCCATGAATATGTTATTATTCTAAATGTCCGTAGTCGGTCATGTTTGTGGGAACAAATATCAACGTAAGACTATTATAAACATGGATTGGTGGATATTCATAAGGAATGAATAAAAATCAATTGGTTGCTGCCAAGGTTCATAGATATTTGTGGGATACAAATATTGGACTGACCCGCATCTCAATTTTACTACATGGAATCTTCTAGATTGATCATAAGTAAATTTGAGTAAAGCGAATATCATTTGGTATCCTCCGACCTGAGATACATATTGGGTTTTGATATTCACCAAATGTTATACTTTGAGCTAGTTCTTCACTGCTCTGAAATGATGGGCAGCACATAAGGCTATGTTCAGGTGTGACACGAGGTGATTTTGGAAAACGTATGTAGTCAAGATGGAATTTGTTCCTCTTATTTTGAGAGCAAGATGTCTAAGGCCTGATTAAGTTAAATCAACAAGGAATGATCATTCTATGTTCTGGATTTAACATGACATCTGAAACAAAAGGATAAATGATTGATTCACCTAAATCATTTCAAGTTGGATACATGAAGGGGATGATGTTACTGAATGGCTTTAAGTCATGCGTATTAAGGGTAGTAAACCGTTGTTAGGCGGTATTACTGCTTGCATCAATGTTCTATGTATCTGGTGCAAGTGGGAGATTGTTGGACTCTTTATGCCCAAGACACATAGAACATTGATGTGGTTAGTATGTTATGATCCAAGTCGGGTCATACCCAATAAGAAGCATAGCAAACACCAACTAATATTTAACTGATGATATGATCATGCAATTAAATAATTACACCAATTTAGAAAATGGGTTTTCTAAATAAGTTGCATATGAGATTGAACAACTTATAAGGATATTTTGTTCATAGATGTTATTTGTAATGTTGTTTAATTTAGTTAAATAACATTAAATAAAAAAAGTGTGTATGAGTTACATAATTAAAAGGTTAGTTATATAACTAATAAAAACAACTTGTTTATCAAAACAATTGGAGATTGGTTTTGGGGGAAAACCCCCTCTCCTGTGGACTTTCAGCCGCCCCCTTATAGGGAGGGGTCCTTTTGTGTTTTTCAATTAACCATTCTCCAAGAACAAGACACACTCTCTACCTCTTATTCTCTCTCACACATGCAAGAAAAGAATAACAAATTCTCCCCATTTTCATGATGGATTCCCGGCTGGAAGTGTTCCAACAGCTTGTTCTTTGAGTTTTGGTGTGCAAATCCTAGCAAGAGTGGTCTTTGCTTGATGCTTGTGGTTATGGATGCTTGCGGACACCTTTCCTTGGTATTTGGCTGTTCAACAACCTCGTCATCTTCACTGAAACTTGGTTTTTTCTGCAGCTCCATAAACGGTAGTTTGTATGTAATGTTTTGGTTGTTTATTTCGTCTTGATAGCTAGTTCAAACACATATAAATTATCCTTATGTTCTTGGGTTTGTTGTTGTTATGAAATGAACCTTATTTTTTAGATTACAAATAAACATACTAAGGTTTTAATCCGCTGTGTTTTCAGAGTTTAAATGGTTAAACTACTTTGATTAAGGTCCAACAAACCCAACACACCAATCCTTTCTTCATAAGGTGATCAAGATCTTTGAGACTATCAAAGTGTCTTCTCTTATAGAAGAGGTCATGCAGAGGCACCTGAAACATATATTGCCATGTGTAAATGTCTTCAATACATTGATCTGTAATGACATGCCATCTTTCTGGATTTGTGGTGTATGTCCAAGACAAGAGGGTCTTCCTGTTGCTAGAGGAGCTGTTTGAATTGGAGTTAGTGTAGCACCATCTGGCTGCACATCCTTAGGCTGTTCTGATTCATCCTGAGGTTTAGAAGAGGGTGCAGTCTTCTTCTTCTTAGGCTTTGGTTTAGAAGTCATCCTCTTCTTTCTCTTAATAGATTTTAACTGAGAAGACTGGTCTGCAACACCAGATTGATCTTCACTGTCTCTCTCAGTTGGGACTTCCTCTCTCTCAGGCTCAGAATGAGAGGGAGGTTGAACCTACTGTGGATCAAAAGATGAAGCTTGCTGAGTTTCAGCAGGAGGTCCAGGTTGTGTTGTCTTTGGTTGTTCAACCTTAACCTCCACTTCAGGTTGGGCTTGACTTGGAGTAGAGATTAAGTCAATGAGCTCTCCACTTTTGATTTTCTGCTTGATCACCCTAATATGCTCATCCATAGTGGATAGAGACATGGGGCCAAGTCTCCTTCTAGAGAATCCATATAGCTTCAAGAAGCTCATCATCCTCTGCCTATCAATAGACTTCTTCATGCTCTTTTGGATGATGGCTCTTGATTTTGCAGCTTCTTCCCTTAGTTTCTTCTTAGTTGTCTTTCTATCCTTGATTATCTCAAGTTCAAGCTATTTTAAGTACTCAAACTCAACATAGTCATAAGACAAGGAAGGAGTGCATCTGCCTGATAGAATCCTGCGACACTCAGGTAGTTGATCATCTTGATCCTCTCTTCTTCTTTGTCTACCTGAGGTTCTTGTTGAACCACATCTCCTTGTGTAGGACTTTCCTGAACTGGGGAGAGGGTAGGCATATCCTTGTATAGTCTTCTTCTTTTTCTCACTTCTTTGACATGTACTAGAAGTTCTGCATCTTTTGCCTCCTTCTTCTCCTTTGACCTTTCCAGATCAACCAGTTCATTCAACTCTTCTAAGGGGAGAGAGATGACACTGTCTATGTCATAATTCCTTGTGTGCAGGTAATTTATCCTGACTGCCCTTAACTCATCTTTCTGAGAATCTGGTCTGGGGTTAGCCCTGATAGCAGACTCCATGAGTCTTTAAGACTTAGTAGAGGAACTTTCTCCCCTCAACCTCTTTTTCCTCTCTCTCCTCCTCCTCAATCTCCTCAAATGTCATCTTTCTTTTCCCTTTGTTACTCACAGACCTTTGTGAGCCATGGTGGAGAGAGCTTTAGCCTTCATTGCTTGTTGCAACATCTAAGCTCAGGCCAGAGAGAGGTTGAGAAGCACATTCACCAGCAGGTGTCTCAGAAGGAAAGTGGATCTCTGCAGCAGTTGATGATGATGAGACAGGGCTCTCAGGTTCTGCCACTGGGCCTTCAATCAAGGTTTCCACTATAAAGCTAATCTTAGGGTCTGCCTCAACATCCAGTTGACCGATGGCATTGCCTGATTGCCTAAGTCTCCTTTATAAGCTGAACTTCGCAGTGATCCTGTCTTGGATTCTTTGAGCTAGTATGTCAGCTTGTCTTGATTGGCTTGGGTTGACAAGTGGCATGTTGACTAGATCCAGACCTTCATAGTAGTCCATGGTCTGAAAATTGAAAACTTTTTGTTGTCCTTGAATTCTTATGATGATTAGGGCTTTCCTGATGTTGTCATATTTCCACCCAATGATGTGATTGGAAGATGGTGAAGGTGACATAGCCCTTGGTATCCCATCCTCAAACAGACTCTGTATGAAGGAGTCTGTGTAGTCCACATTAATGTGAACTTGAGGAGGTTGCTGAGAATGCACAATTGCAAGTGAGGATAGTGAGTCCTCAACAGGTTCTTGTCTTCCTGGTTGAGCTCTTCTTAAGGGTCTCCCAGCTAGTTTTTCTTTAAGATATGAAATCTGAAGTTGCTGATCATTGATCCTATTGTGTAAGGTAGTCACCTGAGATTCAAGGTACTGACCTTTAAGAGTAAGTAAGTGCATGTTTTAGACAGTTTTTGCACTAGTAGTCTCAGATTCCCCTCATCTTCATCAGAAGACTCATTAGGGGATGAGATGATTGGACTAAAGTCCTCTCTCTCACCACCAGCTTGAGGTTCTTGGCTACGGGTTTTCCTTTGCTCACTGGCAATCTCAGTTGAGATGTCAGTGTGTTGAGTTGCCATGGTTGAGGACTTAATGATGTAATCACTTTTAGAAGTGATAGCCTCTTCCATATGGACATCCTGAACAGGTTCAGGAGTGTCCACCTCAGTTGTAGGTGACTGATGTAGGATAGATGTAGGAGACTCAGGAGTATTCATCTCTCTTTGAGTAGGGGAAAAGAAGAGAGACTCATTATACT
Organism: Flaveria trinervia; assembly: GCA_025506515.1. Classification (NCBI taxonomy): domain Eukaryota; kingdom Viridiplantae; phylum Streptophyta; class Magnoliopsida; order Asterales; family Asteraceae; genus Flaveria; species Flaveria trinervia. The sequence goes on along the minus strand of CM046458.1, from coordinate 31,335,435 downwards.
CACTAAAACCTAGATCTTCATCAGTATAGAAGTCAATGTTAGGAATTGGTTGGTTGAGATCTATAGGCTATGGATGGTAACTGTCCCCTGAAGCTTGATCACTTGAGTGTTGAGACTCAGAGTTATGGCTTATGGCAGTGTGGTTAATGAGCTCATCAGGCTGAGCATGAGGAACCTCAACACTGATTCTTGAAGAGATGGAGTGGTTTGCTCCTCAGGAGAAGTGGGAGCTCCAGTGTCCTCTTCTTCCTGTATAGTGAGTATATGGGGGCCTCCATAGACTGAATAACCTGAGCAGGGGTTCGTTTGGATTTTATTTGGTAGGTGATGGTGATTTGAGGCTGTGTGGGTGATTGGGACGTAGCAGGTGTGGGTTCAACACTAGCTTGTGCTGCTAGGTTGTCACCTTGAGCAATAAGCTCTAACATTTTTGGGACTAGGGCTGTTTCTACCCCATAGAATCCAACAGTGGGCTTTCTCAGAACTTTAAAGTTGTCGGGCTCCATCTGTCCCAATTTAAGAATGCCACATGTTTCCCTCAACTGTGAGCCCAGTTCATAATTAAGAATGTACTGGACATATCTAGGAAACATGTAATATTCTAAGGAGTCTAAATTTGCAAGTAAATTTGTATAGGCAAACTGAGAATACCTGAATTTGACCCCCTGAACCATTTCATGGATTATGAAGGAGAGATCCTCAGGAATCTGGTCCCATCCACCATGCTTGTTTGATAAGCTGTGGATGACCACATGGAACAGGAATCTCCATTAGGATGAGACCTTCCCTTTCGTAAAGGTCTTTACAGAGAAATCTCCCTCATACCCCATCTGCTCAAAGGAGTGACTGATAGCTTCCTTTGGAAAGAACACCTCCCCTTCTTCATCATCCAGCTCAAGATGCATGTTGATGATGGCCAGAGTGATGAAGACTGTTCTCCTTGCACTGTGGCAGATAGTGCCTTCTACCCATCCAAAACAACCTCTTGGCAGGTTTTCCAGAATTCTAATAGATGATCCTCATAGAGTGGAGGATCAGTGGTTAGGGAGGTGAAGCAGTTGGACAGACTTAAGAAATATCAAACCTATGAGAAATGAGGATCTTTCTCAGAAATTAACAGAGCAACCTGATTGTGTTGTCTGTGTAGCTGGATGGTAAAGTTGGGATCATTTCTGTGAGCAAGGTTAGCCATTTGAGGTAGCTTAAGGTGGAAGAAAGAAGAGAGAGAAATTTAACTGAGAAATTTGGGTTTTTAGGTTTGGAGGAAGAACAGATGATAGAAAGACGGGGAAACCGTTGGATTTATATGTGAGAAGGATTTCAGATAAAGTTTAATGAAAGAGGATAAACTTTGAAATCCGGATGTCGGTCCCACCTCTGAAAATGTAGTTTACTTTTTCTTAAAAAGTAGTCTTCTTGGAAGTCAAAAAGCTTCCGAAGGTTAATTATCTTCGGAAGTTTTAATTAAAAAGCTTCCGAAGCTAAAATGAGTTCGGAACATTCTCCTGAGAGATTGATGATGTTTTGGTTTTGCGGAAGAGAAATTAAAACCTGAGTGCTTTGTATAGAAATCAACAAATCTTCCGAGAGTTAATTTTGCTTCGAAAGTAAAAGGTCCTTGAAAATAAGTAAGTGTCTAAGACAAAAATTTAAGCTTTGGAAGATAGATTTGAAATCTATTCCGAAGGTAAATTTCTTAAACAGTTAAATAGTTTGAAGGCATGATTTTCTTCCAATTTAAAAGCATAACTTCCTAAGTATAAAATCATCAAATAATCTAAGAAAAGTCTTCAGAAAAAAATTTTAATCCAAAGAAAACATGAGCTTATGGAAGTGATGAACTAGACAACTTAGGACACACATATTTTAAGAAATAATTAGAATTAGTTTTAAGAAATAATCTTCTCAAGGTTGATCATCCCAATAGCTCATATTAGATATTTAAATCTCTGTTCATCAAAAGCCTTTGTAAACAGGTTAGCATATTGTTCATCTTTGTGAACCTTGACTAGTTTAATTAATCCCTTGTCATAGTTATTGCTTATTAAATGATACCTGATATTGATGTGCTTATCCTTGAGTGCTGCACAGGATTCTCTGTGATGGAGATAGCACTGTTGTTGTCTATGTGAATGGGAGTGTCCTTGAAGTTTAAACCATAGTCTAGCATTTGATTCTGAATCCAAAGTACTTGAGCACAACAGCTAGTAGCAGCAATGTATTCAGCTACAACAGTTGATGCAGAGACACAGAATTGTTTCTTGCATTGCCATGAGATGACACTTCCACCAAGAAATTGACATCCCCTAGATGTAGACTTTGCAGTCATATTGCAACCACAATAATCACTATCTGTATAGGGATACAGATTGAAGTCAGAATTCTTGGGATACCATAAGCCAAGTGTTGATGCACCTTTGAGGTATCTTAGAATCCTCTTGACAGTGATAAGGTGAGACATCTTAGGGTTGGCTTGATATCTTGCCCAGATTCAAGTAGCAAAATGATATCAGGCCTGCTTGCAGTAAGATACATCGGAGACCCAATCATAGCCCTGTATACGTGTTCAACACACTCCCCCTCAAGATCAGGACCAGGGAGTGGTTTCTGGCTATGGGTGTCTTAGCAATCTAATAGTCAGTCATATTGAACCTTTTGAGTTGTCCTGAACATAGTTTGTCTGACTTATGAAGATCCCATCTTCAACTTGCTTCACTTGAATTCCTAGAAAGAAATTGAGTTCCCCCATGGCACTCAGTTCAATTCTCTTCATCAGCTTCTCAAAGTCTTTGCAGAGCTTTGGATTAGTTGAACCAAAGATGATGTCATCCACAATACATGAACTAGCAATATGTCTTTTCCTTGTCCTTTGATGAAGAGAATTCCATCTATAGTACCTCTCTTGTATCCATGTTTACAGAGATACTCAGACAGGTGTCATACATTTCCTTGGTGCCTGATGTAGCCCATAGAGAGCTTTGTCAAGCTTGCAGACATAATCAGGATGATTAGGATCTACAAAACCAGGTGGTTGCTTGACATAAATCTCTTCATCTATCACTCCATATAAAAAGGCACACTTCACATCAAGTTGAAAGACCTTGAAGTTCTTGGATATAGCCAATGCCAGGAATATCCTAACAGCTTCTAATCTTGCCACTAGAGCAAAGACATCAGTGCAGTCAATCCCTTCTTCTTATGTTTATCCTTGAACAACCAGTCTAGCTTTGTTCTTGATGATGATGCCTCTATCATCTTTCATGTTCCTAAACACCCATTTGGTTCCAAACTTTCTTCCGTTTGAATTGAGGCAGCTCTTGTTGCATAGCTTCAACCCTTTGGCTCTATCTTTTAGAGCTTCATCCTTTAGAGCTTCATAAACATTCTTTGGCTCTATCTGGGATAGAAAACAAGAGTGAAGACAAATACCCCTGAGACAACATCTCCAATGATGTTTGTGGTAGGGTGAGACTTATGGATCCTAAGCTGAGGGATCACAGCAAATTGTTGAGAAATATATAAATTAGAGAAATTTAAATCTGGCATAGATGTTTCTCCCACCACATCAGCACACTTTTCAAGTGAACTTGATCCAAGCAGTGTGTGACATCATTGATGTTCTCATCTATGGTGCGGTTAGTGGCACCAAGACATTCTTGGTCACTATCACCACCACCATTTTTGTCTTCCACAATTAAGGTGTTCTTATCTGGTTTTAGAGCCTCGGAGCTGAAATTTGAAGGCATACTAGATGTACCAGCTGAGTTTGTCATTGTTGTGTTGATAGAAACCACATTTGTAGAAGTAGTTCCAACTGGAGCTGAAGATGTATGACTTGAAGGTCTCCCTAGCTCAAATCTTGGATCAGGATCACATGTATTTAAATTTTCTACAGATCCTGAAACATTCTCACAAGATTTGTTAAAACAGTTGGTAACTAAATCAAGATCAAATAACCAATCTAGACCAGAACAAGCAACCCAGGGTGTGTGTTCATTGAAAGTCACATTGGCTGACTCCTCAACAATTCTAGTTCTGAGATTGTACACTATATAAGCCTTAGCTTAGGAGAATATCCAATAAAGTGTCTATCATCTGATTTCTCAGCAAACTTGGCAATTTGATCTTCGGTATTCAAGATGGTGCAAGGACATCCAAATGACCTGAGAAAACCAATCAAAGGTTTCATCTTGTGCCAAAGTTCATAAGGAGTCTTGCCATGAGTCTTAAGTACTATAACTCTGTTCTGCACATAGCAGGCAGTGTTGACTGCCTCTGCCTAGAAAGTGATGGGTAGCTTAGGGTCAGACAATATGGTTCTTGCAGCTTCAATCAGTGTCCTGTTTCTCCTCTTAGCAACACCATTTTGCTGAGGAGTCCTGGGAGCATTGTATTGTCTTGTAATACCCTTTTCATTAGAGAATGTATCAAGGATTTGGTTCTTAAAATCAGTTCCTTGATCACATCTTATGATCTTGACCTTGTGATCAGATTGATTCTCAATCTTTAACATGAAATTCTTCAGAATCTCATGAGTCTCATCCTTAGTTCTAAGGAAGAAAACCCAAATGAATCTTGTAAAGTCATCTGTTATCACTAGATAGTATAAGGTCCTTCCTAAACTCATTACACTAGTGGGGCCAAAGAGATCCATATGTAACAAGTGTAGGGGTGTAGTGATGGAGTTCTTTTCCTTAGGCTTGTGAAATACCTTATGTTGCTTCCCTTTTAGGCATGCAACACAGTGGTCAACACTTGTATACACTTTCTTTGGTATTCCAGGTACCAAATCATGCTTTATTAACTTATTCATGTTCTTAAAGTTTACATGGCACATTCTTTTATGCCATAGGAAAGACTCATCACTATTTGCTTTAGACGGAAAGCATAAAACTTCTCCAGAGGGAGAGGTTTCTTGCAAATCCATCTTCTACATGTTTTCTTTCCTGGGGGCTCTAAGCAGGATATGCTCATGAGGAATGACCACACCAGGCTTGAGAACAATGCACTCATGCTCAGTAAAGAGCATGTTATTACTCTGATCACAAAATTGAGATACACTCAGAAGATTGTATCCAAGCTCCTTAACAAAGTTACCTTTTCTATGTTGAGCTTACCATTTGTGACCTTGCCCCTTCCAGAAATGTAACCACCTTCATCTCCTCCAAAAGCAACTGGTCCTCCATCAATCCTTTCAAAGTTCTGGAGTAGTGACCTATTACCTGTCATGTGCCTGGAACAGCCACTGTCTATGATCCAGACATTTTTGTTTGTCTTCAGCTATCCCTACACAAAGAGAATGATTAGTTACATTTGGAAACCCAAGCCTTGCTTGTCTTGGGCTCATTTGCAGAAGGTAATTCAACAGTAATAGATGACTGAACCTTTGGAAGATTCTGCAGATACTGAGCTGTTGTTTATGGAGAAATCTCAGTCATTTGGTCTTTCTTAGACATCCACACCACTTTGGAGTCTTGGACTTGACCTTCAAAACATAGGAAGCTTTTGGAACTTTGGAAGTTTTGATGACTGAACCTTTGGAAGATTCTGCAGATACTGCAGCAGACTTCAGTGCTTCGGAAGAACTCCTTTCTTCCGAGACCAACTTTTCTTCCGAAAACAATTTTTCACATCCCTTCCTTTTAGATTTAGAGCTTCCAAAGGAAACATGTTTTTCCTTCGAAGCTTGAATCTTCTTCCAACTCTTTGAAGTCTTTGTTTTGTCATATGGACAGTACCTTTAGGATTGAAGGGACAATCCTTAGCAATGTGAATGGTACTTTCACACATGACACAATTCATCTTCTTCTTCAAAAGAGCCTTTTCCTTGGAATAGGACTGTCTTTGGTCACATCCCTTCTCCACCTTCATCTTTGCAGATGTGGAGACAATCCTCTTGGGCTGAGGACTGTGCTTGGAGTTTGATGGTCTAGGCTGTGCAGCAGTGGTACACAGCAGATCATGTACACAGCAGATCAGTCTTCTTCTTGCTACTGAGATGAGTTGAACAGGAACCAGAACTCTTAGCAAAAGTGTTTTGGTTGATGTCTTCAGTCCCTACCACTTTGAACCCTGCAGATATAAAAACTTGTCTCTGCTTAGAGTCAAAAGTAGCGTTGATCTCTTGAGCCTTCCTTGCCTTCTTTTGCTCTTTCTGATCAAGTTCTTTCTCATGGACTTAGTCATCACAGTCTTCTTTTTCTCCTTAGAAGGATAGTGGCCCTTCTCGGAATCCTCCTCTTCACTCTCTTAGAGGGATCCTTCACTATTTCTTCTTCATCCTCTTCACTCACAAGATCTATGAGAGGAAGCTCATCTTATCAAGTTCCACACCTAAGAGATCTTACTGACAAGATTGTGTGTGGAGGAGCTATCTCATTAGATCCCAGTCCCTGCCTGTTTTGATAGCACAGTTTGTTATGCAGGGATGAGGATATCATGTTCTTGAAGGTCTCCTCTTCAAGAACACTATTTTCTGCCCTGGCTTTGCTGATCACAAGCTCAGCCTGACACTCAGTTAACTTATGTAGAGATTAATGAAGAGGTTGATGCAACCTAAACATCTTTTGTCTTTCTGCATGCTGCACAAGTGCATTGAAGAAGAAGCTTCAGAAGTTTCACATGTACAATAGAAATACTCTAAGTGTGAAATCTTCCGAAGCCAAGACCAACATCTTCCGAAGCCAAAGATGAAGTCTTCCGAAGCCTCGGAGAGAAAGTCTTCGAAGATTCAAGTTCATGAAGACAGATTTCTTCCGAAGACTTTTAGTAACATGTTTTATCTGATGTACTGTTCCATTAAGCTGGACACCTTTCTACTGCAACTCTGCATGTCACCAACTAACATGGTTTGGTGAAAAGGTCCACGCTTTTGGTAACTATACATTGAGGTCTTGAGTTTGTAACTTTCTACTTTATGTACTTTATCCTTTTTGTAATAGATAAGGATGTGAGCTATGGCATGTCATTGTCACAAGTCAAAAGGCAATCTGCCTTTTGACTCTATAATTGATTTTGTGTGTCTCTAGTCAATTGTATCCAGCTGGCTTTCAAAGTATAGCCGGCTGTAGAAGGTATAAGTATCTCATGTTCTTGTATCTTTCGAATATGCTTTTGTAACACTTGTAATAGAACATAGAGAAGGCAATAGACTGCATTCTTGAAAACCAAACACTTGTGTTCTTTGTGTTATGTCTCATATACTTGTGTTCTTAGTGTCACCATTGGTTAATCCAGTTTACTGTTTGATCTAAGTTTAGTTTATCTCTCTTTGTGTTGTTGTTGTAACTCTCCCCCTTCGATGATCCTGCATTTGGTATCAGAGCGTTCCAGGCTCTTGATATAAGAGCCCACCATATAGATCCCTCACACACAAATACTAAACTTTTCAATGTGGCAGCCAATTCCAAAACTGATATGGAAACTGGAGCCATGAACAAGTCCCCACTGAACACTCTTGATGAGTTTGACACCTGGTGTTTAAGAATGGAAGGTTTCATTAGGTCTCTTGATTCAAGAATGTTGGAGTCTATTGAGAATGGACCTTTCATACCAGCACACCTTCTGCTACTGGTGCTGGTATAATCCCCAAAGATGTGGCTAACTACTCTGATGAAGATAGAAAGAGAGTAGAGATAGACAGAAAAGCCATGACAGCTCTTCAAACTGCCCTTCCAAACTCTGTGTACAGAGGTTTCAAGAAGTGCAAAATAGCCAAGCAGCTGTGGGATGCACTGAAACTGATGTATGAGGGTTCTTCTAAAGCCAAGGAGAACAAGAGGATCTTCTGAAGCAGCAGTTTGAAAACTTCACCTTCAAAACAGGTGAAAACATGACTCAGCAGTACTTCAGGTATGTTGAGATAGTGGATACCCTAGTGGATGGAGGAGTTTCTCTTGAAAACAGAGACATTGTAAGGAAGTTCATGTCCTCACTTCTTAGGCAATTGACACACTACTGTGTGGTGATCAAGAGAACTGAAAATCTCAAAACTCTTACTCTGAGAGAGTTATATGGGATTCTCAGTGGATACCAGATGGAGATGAACATGCAAGGTTCGTCTGGAAACTCCAACAATCAAATGGGTTCAGCCCTACATGTGGTTGAAAGGGATAACGTAGAACCCAAACATCATCTCTTATGCTACCCTGACAACTCACCCAAGGGTCCTTTCATCACCTTCCCAGAGACACCAAAGGAGAACTACACTCAAGGAAGCCCATTTCAAGAGACAAGCTCTTCTCAAGCATTTGTGTCTTCTGATGAAAGCCGTGGCAACTATTTTTTCACTCTTGAAGACCTGGACTATATCCATCCAGATGATCTGGAATACATGGAAATAGTCCAACAGATGGCTATTCTCACTCACAAAGCCAAGAAGTTCTACAAGAGGACTGGAAGGAAGTTTCCAAGCAATGCAACCAGTGGAAAGTTTGGACTGGACAAAGGCAAAGTCAAGTGTTACAACTATAACCTGATGGGCCACTTGGCCAGAGAGTGTAAGGCACCTAGAACAAATGGTGGCCAAACACAATCCAGACCAAACTACACTGACAAAGCTCTCCATAATGAGAAGTCAAAGCAGCAAGCTGCTGTTGTTGTTGAAGAAGGAGGCTTTGACTGGAGCTTTTAGGTTAAAGATGCCTCTCCAACCAAGCACTGATGGCACATCATGATGAAGCCAAGGTATTTGGAACATCTCTGTACTCCTGAATGCATTGCTAAAGTTAACAGGTACAGGTCCTATAACTTGGAACTGAGATCTGATATTGAGTCCTTAAACATTTTAAAATTTGATTTTAAAAAGTCTGAAAATGTATAAGCAAAAATAGAGGACTTAGAGAAAACCATTTCAGTTCTAAAACATGAACACACAGATTTTAGGACTCAAATTAAAGATCTCATAACCAAGTTAACTGAGTGCCAGGTTGAGCTTGTGATCAGCAAAGCCAGGGCAGAGGCAGAAAAGAGTGTTCTTGAAGAAGATTCCTTCAAGAACATGATATCCTCATCCCTGCACAACAAAGTGTGCTATCAAAACAGACAGGGACTGGGATCCAATGAGATAGCTCCTCCACACATAATCTTGTCTGTAAGATCTCCTAGGTGTGGAACTTGTGAAGATGAGCTTCCTCTCATAGATCCTATGAGTGAGGAGGATGAAGAAGAGATAGTGAAGAATCCCTCTCCAAAGAGTGAACAGGAGGATTCCAAGAAGGGCCACTATCCTTCTGGGGAGAAAAGTGAAGACTATGATGACCAAGTCCATGAGAAAGAACTTGATCAGAAAGAGCAAAAGAAAGACAAGGAAGGCTCAAGAGATCAAGGCTAGTTTTGACTCTAAGCAAAAACAAGTTTTTATTCTGCAGGGTTTAAAGTGGTAGGGACTGAAGGCATCAACCAAACTATGCTAAGAGTTCTGGTTCTTGCTCAACTCATCTCAGCAGCAAGAAGAAGACTTATCTGCTATGTACCACTGTTGCACACCCTGGTCCATCAACCTCCAAGCGTAGTTCTCAGCCCAAGAGGACTGTCTCAGCATCTGCAAAGATGAAGGTGGAGAAGGGAACTGAACAAAGACAGTCTAACTCTCAAGAAAAGGCTCTTGTGAAGAAGAAGATGAATTGTGTATGTGTGACAACACCACTCACATTGTAAGGATTGTCCTTTCAATCCTAAAGTACTGTCCATATGGCCAAAACAAAGGCTTCAAAGAGTTCTAAGAAGATTCAGGCTTCGGAAGGAAAACCAGTTTCCTTCGGAAGTTCCAAATCTAACAAGAAGGGAAGGGAAAATTTTCTTCGAAGAATATTTGGTCTCGAAAGAAAGGAGTTCTTCCGAAGCACTAAAGTCTGCTGCAGTGTTTGCAGAATCTTCCGAAGGTTCAGTCATCAAAACTTCTAAAGCTCCAAAAGCTTCTAAAGCTTTAAAGGTCAAGTCCAAGACTCCAAAGGTGGTGTGGACGTCTAAGAAAGACCAAGTGACTGAAATTTCTCCATCAAAAACAGCTCAAGATCCTCTTAGAACAACCATAGGATCTATTACTGTTAATTACCTTTTGCAAGTGAGCCCAAGACAAGCAAGGCTTGGGTTTCCAATGTAACTAATCATTCTCTTTTGTGTAGGGACAGCTGAAGACAGATAGAAATGTCTACATCATAGACAGTGGCTGCTCCAGGCACATGACTGGTAATAGGTCACTACTCTAGAACTTTGGAAGGATTGATGAAGGACCTGTTGCTTTTGGAGGAGATGAAGGTGGTTACATTTCTGGTAGGGGCAAGGTCACAAATGGTAAGCTTAGCATAGAAAAGGTAAACTTTGTAAAGAAGCCTGGATACAATCTTCTGAGCATAACTCAATTTTGTGATCAGAGTCATCACATGCTCTTTACTGAGTATGAGTGCATTGTTCTTAAGCCTGGTGTGGTCATTCCTCATGAGCATATCTTGCTTAGAGCCCCCAGATATGTAACATGTACAAGATAGATTTGCAAGAAACATCTCCCTCTCGAGAAGTTTCATGCTTTCTGTCTAAAGCGAATAGTGATGAGTCTTTCCTATGGCATAAAAGAATGTGACATGTAAACTTTAAGAACATGAAAAGTTAATTAAGCATGACTTGGTAACTGGAATGCCAAAGAAAGAGTTTACAAGTGATGACCACTATGTTACATGCCTGAAAGGAAGCAACATAAGGTATCTCACTAGCCTAAGGAAAAGAACTCAAACACTACTCCCTTACACTTGTTACATACGGATCTCTTTGGCCCTACCAGTGTAATGAGTTTAGGAAGGACCATATACTGTCTAGTGATCACAGATGACTTTACAAGATTCACTTGGTTTTCATCCTTAGAACTAAGGATGAGACTCCTGAGATTCTGAAGAATTTCATCTTAAAGATTGAGAATCAATCTGATCACAAGGTCAAGATTAAGATGTGATCAAAGAACCGAATTCAAGAACCATATCCTTATGATGAAAAGGGTATTACAAGACAATTTAGTGCTCCCAGGACTCCTCAGCAAAACGGTGTTACTGAGCGGAGAAACAGGACACTGATTGAAGCTGGAAGAACCATGTTGTCTGACTCTAAACTGCCCATCACCTTCTAGGCAGAGGCAGTTAACACTGCCTGCAATGTGCATAACATAGTTTTAGTAGTTAAGAATCATGGCAAGACTCCATATGAACTTTGGCACAAGAGGAGACCTTTCATTGGTTTTCTCAGGTCATTTGGACGTCCTTGCACCATCTTTAATACCAATGATCAAATTGCCAAGTTTGCTAAGAAATCAGATGATGGACACTTTATTGGATACTCTTCCCAAACTAGAATTGTTGTATGATTGGGTTATAGAGTATACAATCTCAGAACTAGAATTGTTGAGGAGTCAGCCAATGTGACTTTCAATGAACACACACCTTGTGTTCTGGTTCTGGTTCGGATCGGCTGTTTGATGTTGACTTGGTTACCAACTATTTTAACAAATCTTGTGAGAATGTTTCTGGATCTGCAGAAAATTTGAATACAGATGATCCTGATCCAAGATTTGAGCTAGGAAGATCTTCAAGACACATATCTTCAGCTCCAGTTGGAACCACTTCTGCAAATGAGGTTTCTATCATCCCTACAATGACAAATTCAGTTGATACATCTGGTATGCCTTCAAATTCCAGCTCAGAGGCTCTACAACCATATAAGAACACCTCAACTATGGAAGACAACAATGGTGATGGTGATAGTGACCAAGAATTTCTTGATGCCACTAACCACACTGTGGATGAACATCAATGATGTCACACACTGCTTGGATCAAGTTTCACTTGAAAAGTGTGCTGATGTGGTGGGAGAAACATCTATTCCAGATCTAAATTTCTCAAATTTAGTCTTTCTCAACACTTGATGTGATCCCTCAGCTTAGGATCCACAAGTCTCATCCTACCACAAACATCAGGAGAGATGTTATCTCAGGGGTAAAGACAAGAGGACAAACCATGAAGCAAATGTTGTCTTCACTCTTGTTTTCTATCCCAGATAGAGCCAAAGAAAGTTGATGAAGCTCTAGAGGATGGAAGTTGGGTTGAAGCTATGCAACAAGAGTTGCTTCAATTCAAAAGGCAGAAAGTTGGAACCTTTGTCCTCTTCCTTCTGGGAAGACTACCATTGGAACCAAATGGGTGTTAGGGAAAAGAAAGATGATAGAGGATCATCATCAAGAACAAAGCTAGACTGGTTGTTCAAGGATACACACAAGAAGAAGGGATTGACTACACTGATGTCTTTGCTCCAGTGGCAAGATTAGAAGGTATTAGGATATTCCTGGCATTTGCTGCATCCAAGAACTTCAAGGGTTTTCAACTTGATATGAAGTGTGCCTTTTTATATCGAGTGATAGATGAAGAGGTTTATGTCAAACAACCACCTGGTTTTGTAGATCCTGATCATCCTAATCATGTCTGCAAGCTTGACAAAGCTCTCTATGGGCTGCATCAGCCACCGGAAGTGGTATGAGACACTGTCTGAGTATGTCTGTAAACATGGATACAGGAGGGGTACTATAGATGGAACTCTCTTCATCAAAGGACAAAGGAAAGACATATTGCTAGTTCAGGTATATGTGGATGACATCATCTTTGGTTTAACTAATCCAAAGCTGTGCAAAGACTTTGAGAACCTGATGAAAGATTGATTTGAAATGTGTGCCACGGGGGAACTCAATTTCTTTCTGGGAATTCAAGTGAAGCAAGTTGAAGATGGCATCTTCATAAGTCAGTAAAAGTATGTTCAGGACATACTCAAGAGGTTTAATATGACTGATTGTAAGATTTGTAAGAAACCCATAGCCCGAAACCAATCTCTTGGTCCTGATCTTGAGGGGGAGTGTGTAGATGAGCATTTATACAGGGCTATGATTGGGTCTCTTATGTATCTTACTGCTAGCAGGCCTGATATGTTTGCTACATGTATTTGTGCAAGATATCAAGCCAATCCTAAGATGTCTCTCTTTATCACTGTCAAGAGGGTCTAAGATAACTCAAGGGTGCATCAACACTTGGCCTTTGGTATCCAAGAATTCTGACTTCAATCCGTATGCCTATGCAGATAGTGATTATGGTGGTTGCAACATGACTGCAAAGTCTACATCAGGGGGATGTCAATTTCTTAGTGGAAGGGTTGTCTCATGGCAATGCAAGAAACAATCCTGTGTCTCTGCATCAATTGCTGAAGCTGAATACATTGCTACTGTAAGCTGTTGTGCTCAAGTACTTTGGATTCAAAATCAGATGATGGACTATGGATTAAATTTCAAGGAGACTCCCATTCACATAGACAACAACAGTGTTATCTCAATTACAGAGAACCCTATGCAGCACTCAAGGACAAAGCACATCACCATCAGCTATCATTTAATAAGAGATAACTATGAAAAGGGATTAATTACAGTAGTCAAGGTTCACACCAAATGAACAATATGCTGATCTGTTACAAAGGCTTTTGATGAACAAAGATTGAAATATCTTATATCAGCTATTGGGATGAAACCTTGAGTAAGCTTTTCTTAAAACTAATTCTTATTATTTCATAAAATATGTGTGTCCTAAGTTATCTAGTTCATCACTTTCATAAGCTTATGTTTTCTTTGGATGAAAATTTCTTTTTGAAGACTTTCCTTCGATTTTTAAAAATTTCTGATACTTCGGAAGTTTTGTTTTTAACTTCGGAAATAAATCATGCCTTCAAATTAAATAACTGTCTAAGAAGTTTACCTTCAGAAGAGTTTTCAAAATTTATCTTCCGAAGTTTAAATATTTGTCTCAGACACTTATTAATTTTAAGGACCATTTACTTCCGAAGCAAAATTACTCTCGGAAGCTTTGTTTTTTACACACAAAGCACTAAAGCTTTAATTTTCTTCCGAGGCAAAATTTTCAAATCTCTCTGGAAATTCTTCTCAAGTCATTTTAGCTTCGGAAGCTTTTTATTAAACTTCTAAAGATAATTAACCTTCGGAAGCTTTTTGACTTCCAAGAAAACTACTTTTTGAGCAAAAAGTAAACTACTTTTTCAGAGGTGGGACCGACATTTGGATTTCAAAGTTTATCCTCTTTCATTAAACTTTATCTGAGATCCCTCTCACATGTAAACCCAACAGTTTCACCCTCTTTCTATCATCTGTTCTTCCTCCAAACCTAAAAACCCAACTTTCTCTCTGTAGTTTCTTTCTTTCTTCTTCTTCATCCTTAAGCTACTTCAAAATGGCCAACCTTGCTCACAGAAATGATCCCAACTTTACCATGTAGCTACACAGACAACACAATCAAGTTGCCCTGTTATGCTATGAAAAAGATCCTCATTTCTCAGAGGTTTGTCGTTTCTTGTCTCTATCGAACTACTTCACCTCCCTCACTATTGATCCACCACTCTATGAGGATTAGTTGCTTGAATTCTAGAAGACCTGCCAAGAGGTCATTTGGATGGGGAGAAGGCACCGTCTGCCACCTTGCAGGGGAGAACAATCTTCATCACTCCGGCCATCATCAACAGACATCTTTAGCTGGATGATGAAGAAGGTGAGGTGTTCTTTCCAAAGGAAACTTTTAATCATTCCTTTGAGCAGATGGGGTATGAGGGAGATTTCTCTGTAAAGACCTTCAGGAAAGGGAAGGTCTCATCCCATGGAGATTCCTGCTCCATGTGGTCATCCACAGCTTATCAAACAAGCATGGTGGATGGGACCAAATCCTGAAGATCTCTCCTTCATAGTCCATGGAATGGTTCAAGGGGTCAAATTCAAGCACTCTCAGTTTGATTATACAAATTTGCTTGCTAATTTAGACTCCTTACAATATTACATGTTTTCTAGATATGTCTAGTACATTCTTAACTATGAACTGGGCTCATAGTTAAGGGAAACAGTAACATTCTTAAATTGGGACAGATGAAGCCCGCATCTTTAAAATATTGAAAAGTCCACTTTGGATTCTCTGGGGTAGAAACAGCCATAGTCCCAAAAATGTTAGAGCTCATTGCTCAAGGTGACAACCTAGCAGCACAAGCTAGTGTTGAACCCACACCTGCTACTTCCCAGCCACCCACACAGCCTCAAATATCCATCACCTACCAAAGAAACTACAAACGAACCCCTGCTCAGACTATTCAATATGTGGACGTCCCCATATACTCACCCATACAAGAAGAAATGGACACTGGAGCTCCCATTGCTCCTGAGGAGTAGACCACTCCCATCTCCTCAAGAATCAGTGTTGAGGTTCCTCATGCTCAGCCTGATGAGCTCATTAGCCCTACTGCCTTAAGCCATCACTATGAGTCTGAAGGGATCGAGATCTAGTTTGATCAATTAGATTAGGATTTGCAGCGGAATAGCACAGGAATTAGACGAAATGATAGCAAGAATAATAAGAATATTCAATCAAACAGTAACGGTTATAGAGAGAGAGTTTTCTACAAAAAGAATGTTTTCATTCATGCACAAGCTTCCCGTACACGGAAATTAGGTCAACATTCCTTTTATAAGGAATGTGACATCAGTCGACATCATTGATAGTGACATCTAACTGATTTATACAAACAACTGAAAGTAAACTAAACTACTGAAGATGTCCATAACAACTGAGGACACCTTCACAAAAAGCTAAGTATAAGCTAACATTACAACTATTGATGTTATAACATCTGAAGTGTAAGAACTTCAGATGTTTTACATATATAAAACTACTAATTACAAAACTACTGAAATGTAACCATCACAACTACTGAAGAGACTACTTGAGCTGTTGTGACAACTTCTGAGAACTTGATCTTCAGACTTTGTCTTCAGCTGTTGTATTCAGACTTTGTCTTTAGACTTTGTCTTCAGTTATTGTCTTCAGACTTTGTCTTCAGCAGTTGTCTTCGGACTTTGTCTTCAGCTGTTGTCTTCAGACTTTGTCTTCAAACTTTGTCTTCAAACTTTGTCTTCAGCTGCTGTTGATCACTTCAGTTGTTTTGATGTCTGCGGGACTTAAGGGTTTTTCTGATCTGGCTCATTGGTTCTTTTGGTCAACAAACTCCCCCTGAACCAATGCAGCCAAACCCTTTGAAATTATTGAGGTCCCACTATTGGCAGAAACAATATATGGATCAGCTCAGAAATCTTCAATATAAGCTCAGGCCAGGGAAGAGATTTCAGAAGGTTTGATTGGCAAACAAAGAATGGGAACTCTGTCTTGGGGAATTGGACATAGAGCTTGTTGGACCAAAAGAACCAATGAGCCTGATCAGAAAAACCTCTAAGTCCCACAGACATTAGAACTGCTGAAGAAGATCACAACAGCTGAGGACATCAGCTGATTACAAGGTCTGAAGACAAGAACTGAAGACTACTACTGAAGACAAAGTCTGAAAGTAAAGAACTGAAGACAAAGTATGAAGCTATCAGTTGAAGACAAAGTTTGAAAGTAAAAGTCTGAAGAACAAAGTCTGAAGAACAAAGACTGAAGACCAAAGTGATCACTAGTTGTCACAACAGCTGAAGTTATCAACTTCATTAGTTGTGATGGTTTCCTTTCAGTACTTGTAATTTACTTTTCAGTAGTTATAGTTTCAGTAGTTTAGTTGCAGTAGTTTTATGTTTCTTGTACTTAGCATTCTCTGAGATGTAATCAGTAGTTGAGAACTTTCTCAGTAGTTTGTATAGTTTCAGTAGTTTGAATAATTCTGTTAGATGTCACTATCAAGTGACATCAGCAGACATCACATATCCTATATAAGGAATGTTGACCTAATTGTAATATGTGACATTGTGCCACCACAAAAGCATATGAATAAAATATCTCTTTTGCAGAATTCTCTGTTTCTATAACCATTTACTGTTACATTGAATATCAATTGTGTTCTTGTGAATTGTTTAATTCGTTGTTCGAATTCCACTGCAATACTCTCTAATCAATCAAACTTAGATCACTGATCCTAACAAATGGTATCAGAGCAAGGTTAATCATTGATCGATCTAACAATTGATCATTGAAACTGCTATTCGATATCTAAGTTTGATTGAATTAGCATATTTGCCAGAATTGGTTATAGATCATTGAATTCTACTGCTTTCGTTTATCTGCTTTGAGTTTTCTCTTGGTTCATATTGACTTTGTTGTGTTTTGCACTAAATCAGTTAAAACTTAATTGAATTTGGTTGAATCTGAGAATGAATACTCCTTCTAATGACCCTCACAAGCCGGTTCCTCAACCAAGCCTCCGATGCTGGTTAGGACTGAGTATAACATATGGCAACGAAGAATGCTTCATCACCTGTCTGTTAACAGTTCAGGTTGTTGGACATCTGTGGTCCATGCCACACAAGCCTATGGTGAACAATCCGGAAACCAACCAAATGGTTCCGAAGAAGAAGGAACAATACTCAGATGAGGATCGAAAACTGTTTGAGATTGATGCTAAAGCGCATGGAATTCTGGCCATGGCACTGCTGAATGAAATCTATTCTTCTGGGCTTATGCATCATGAAACTGCTCATGACCTCTGGAATGCATTGAAGGAACAATTTGGTGGAACAGATGAGGTCTTAGCAAACAACAGAGAAATCCTTGCCCAACAATATGAGACATTCTCTCATAGGAAGGGTGAGTCACTGACTCAACAGTTGAGCGTTTTTCCTGTTGATCTCTGAGCTGAAAATGGTCAAACATGAATTCACTAATAGTCAGATGAACAACAGATTCCTCAGATCACTGCCTGAGAGATGGGACACATATGCCATTGTCCTACGCTCCAGTGCAAATCTGGATAGTCTATCTCTCACCAACTCCATGGGAAACTGCTTACATTTGAAAGAGAGATAGAGCAGAAAAGGAAACTGGCATCATCAGAAAGCTCACTAATGACTTGTGTACCAGGGAACACTGCCTTGGTTGGTCATGAGTCAGAATATGCTGCATGAGAGAAAGCAATTATGATGAGCATATAGATTCTGCTCAAACGGTTCAGATCATGCATTTGTTAGTGTTGACAGTCAGTCAGGCTGTAATAGTGACAATTTGTGTTTCATTATGGATGATTTAAAGGGTATTACTGATGATGACTTAGAAGAGATGGATATTCTGAGCCAAATGGCCTTGATTAATATCAGATCTCAAAAGTTCTACAAGAGAACGTGTAGGAAATTTCCAAGACTCTCTGGCAAAACCAAAGTTGGTTTTGACAAGAGTAAGTTGAGGTGTCACAAATGCCACAGGCTTGGACACTTTGCAAGAGAGTGTAGATCATCTGGATCTAACTCCTCTGCACCCTTGTGACTTTTCCAAGCAATAGTCCACAAAACAAGGGCAACATCCTGCCTAGTTCTGTCATCATTCACAACCTATATCTCCTGCATATTGTCCCTCAGGGTCCAATGTCATATCCATATCCCTGCTATTACATGCCACACCCAAATCCGGTTCAAGTTCTTAATACACAACAACCTCAAGCCCTACCTGAGCCTCTACCATCTCAATCATCTCAATCACAACCTCATCACAGCTTCTTCACCCCTGGTATTGTTGACTGGAGCAGTTTACCAGATGATCTCTCTGGTAATGAGCAATTATTTGCTGGTGATGGTCAACATGTGGTGAACATCCTTTGGGAATCTAGCTCTCATGGCCCTGGAATCTACTGATAGTTCATGCTCCAATGCATCTTCATCATAGGTAACCCAGGTATCCTCTAAGGCTAAGGCCAAGCTATGTTCTAATCTTGCATAGCTGCATTTATCTCTATTAGAGAGGCAAATGTAGCTTTAATAAATCAAAATCTAGAGCTTGAGCAAACCCTTTCCAAAAGAAAAGCTGAATATGAGTCTGTCCTTAAGGATAAAGATGATGAGATTTATAAGCTTAAATGCCAATTAAATGATGAAAAGGATAAGCTAGAGGTCATTCTTGAGAACCATAGAGATCTCAAAAAAAACTTGCAGTTACCCAAGTTGAGTGTGACCGCTGGGTATCATCCTGCAAGGGATTTGAAATGCTGCTCAGCAAGCAATCTGCTTCGAATGTGAAGTTTGAATAGTTACAACCACATTGCACCACCTACAATTTTACTCTAAAACCAATAGTAAAATCTAAAGGTGAAAGTAATTTCCAAACCACATCATCATGCGCATCATCCTCAAGTGATCACCCAAAATCACAAGATGAAATCAGTATTGATACCTCAGCAAATCAATTGGCTGATGGGTTAACTACTGATAAACACATGAAGATGAGTACTTCAGATGTTGTCCCTCAAAGTACCTCAAGTACTGAAGGGCAAGTCACAACATCTGAAAAGCATTTCAAATCAGCTGAAATAAAAGGATTAACAACTGCTGATAGAGAATAGCTAAACAAGTCTTCAGTTGTTACAGATCCTTCAGTACTAAACAAAAGTACTGAAAGGAGGAAAGTACTGAAGACCACACCTTCAGTAGTTTCCACATGAGCAGTTGATCAATTCAAGATGAAGAATAAGCCATGTGAAATATATGGTAAATTCAATCATCTTTAAGATGAATGTTGGTACAGAAAGGTTCCAAACTCAACAGAGATAAGCTCATTAAAATCCAGATGGGTGAAATGAAAAATGAGTTGAGACCAAGTTTGTACCATAGTCATCCTAATGTGATGAACCCAAGCCTTCATCCAAATCCAAAAAGAATGATAGGGTTTATCATAAATAGCTGATAGTGCTCCTCATGATAAACATCAGACTAAGTCTGTGAATTTTATGGAGGAAATGGTGGGTCACAGGATCATCAAACACAAGTACTGATATGTCACAAGAACTGGAAGCTTTAGCTACAAATCAGACACAACTTGTTATGATGGTTCAACATTTGATTGGGAGAGTTAACCAACTAGATGCCCTATGATCAAACCACTGAAAAGGCATTCCAATCCCAAATCCAATGAATCCATTTCAGCACCATCTCCTTCTTCATCAGCTGTTAATCATAAGAAACAAGTTACGGTTAAATCTGTTGATGAAAACAGACCAAAAACCAAAAAGGTTTGGGTCTGAAAACCTAACTAGTTCTTTATGATGAATGCAGGGTTCTTCAGCATGCCAAAGGAGCATCTGGTATGTAGACAGTGGAGGATCTATGCATATGACTGGGAGCAGTTCTCTTCTTAATGACTACTCTAATGGACAAATCAGGTTTGATGATGTTAATCATGTGGAGAATCTCAAGTATAATCTGCTGAGTGTCAGTCAGATGTGTGATAAAGGGCATGTTGCACTTTTCACAAGCCAAAACTATAGGATTCTATCTTCCCAAGTTCTGAGGCTGATTGACAAGGTATTGGATGAAAATACTCTCCTAAAGGCCAACAGGATTGGAAGAGTGTATGCCTTGGATTTGCCAAAGAAGATTGATTTGAAGGGTCTTCCTTGCCTATTCTCCAAAGACTCTCCTCAGGAATCTAAACTTTCGCATAGAAGGCTGGGTCATGTTAATCTAAAAACATGAATCAGCTAATCCACAATAGTTTAGTGAGAGGTCTACCAATAAAGGAGTTCCATTCCACTGTGATGAAACCTGCACTGCTTGTTTGAAAGGAAAACACACAAAGTCTCATTCGCTCCTATTGAAGAACCTAAGTCCACTGCTTGCTTGCAGTTACTGCACATGGATCTATTTGGTCCTGTGAGAGTGATGAGCATGGCAAAGAAGAAATACTATCTGGTAATTGGGATGATTACTCCAGATTTGTATGGACTTTCTTCTTGCATTCAAAGGATGAGGTTGCTCAGACGATTATAAACTTTATTTGTATGTTGAGAAGCAGTATTTCCTATCAGTCAAGTGTATAAGGAGTGATAATGGAATTGAATTCAGAAACCATACACTTGATGATTTTTATCTATCAAAAGGAATCAACAGGCAGTTTAGCATCCCAAGGACTCCAGAACAAAATGGAGTAGTGGAAAGAAAGAACAGGACCCTAATTGAAGCTGCAAGGTCTATGTTGGCTGACTCTGGTTTGCCATTGAGCTTTTGGGCTGAAGCTTGTTAACACAGCTTGCTATGTGCAGAATAGAGTGTTAGTAAATCAGAGGTGATGAAGACTCCATATGAACTTCTACATCATTGGCTCCTCTAATTTCATTCTTCAAAGCCTTTAGGTGTCCTTGTTTCATTCTCAACACAAAGGATCAACTCCACAAATTTGATCCTAAGGTGGATGCAGGGTATTTTGTAGGTTATTCATCCACATGCAAGGCTTACAGAGTCTTCAACTGCAGAACAAAGTTAGTTGAAGAAACCTTGCATGTGAAATTCAATGAATCTCCTAAGGATAAAATTCCACAAAACCCTGTGGAGTTGTTTGATCTGGACATACTGCAATATGTTCCTTATCAATATCCAGCTATTGCAGATTATGTGGATAAATCATCTTCTACAGCAAGTCTTCCACCTGGTGGTACTGAAGATGATGATGATATCAGTACTCACACTTTTCAAGTTTAGTGACCAACTGCCTTAGTCTGCTAAACTTGATGTTCCTGTAGCTTCTGTAGCTCCATGCACAGACAAATGCTAATGAGATTTCTGACTCCTCTACATCATTTGACTTTTCATCTAATACTTGCTTTCAAGAATCTGGATCACCATCTGCTGCTGCTAAACTAGCTACAAACACTTGCACTGATCTATAGTATACCAGAGCTGAAGAATCACCCCATGTCTCAAATCATTGGTGATATCAATGTTGGTGTCTCAACGAGAAGTCAATTGTCTAACTTCTGCTTCTATGATCTCTTCATCAGTCAGCTAGAGCCAAAGAACTATCATGTTGCTTTAAGAAACAATGGATGGGTTGAAGCCATGCAGCTTGAGCTACTTTAGTTCAAAAAGCAGCAAGTGTGGGAACTGGTTCCTCTACCCCCAGGTAAGTGTGCAATATGCACTAAATGGGTGTTTAGGAATAAAAATGATGAAAATGGGCTTATTATCAAGAACAAGGCTAGACTGGTTCTACAAGGGTTTTCACAAGAAGAAGGTATTGATTATGATGAAAGTTTGCCCCTGTAGCCAGACTAGAGGCAATTAGATTGTTCTTAGCCTATGCTGCATTCCACAATCTTAAAGTTTTTCAAATGGATGTCAAAAGTGCATTTTTATATGGTAAAATAAAAGAAGAGGTTTATGTGTGTCAACCACTAGGTTTTGAGGACAATAAACATCTTGATTGGGTATCAACTTGATAAGGCTCTTTATGGGTTGAAGCAAGCTCCTAGAGCCTGGTATGAACAGTTTCAAATTTTCTTCTTAAAAATAATTTCACTAGAGGCTCCATAGATAAAACTTTGTTTATAAAGAAAGTGGATCAGCATCAGCTACTTGTTCAAATTTGTGTTGATGATATTATTTTTGCGTCCTCTGAACCCCAGTTGTGTGATGATTTTACAAGTTAAATGAAACAAAAGTTTGAAATGAGTGCAATGGGAGAATTACAGTTCTTTCTAGGCTTGCAAATCAAGCAAAAGGCTGATGGAATCTTTATTCATCAATCAAAATATACAAAAGAACTTTTGAATAAGTTTGATTTACAAAATTGTAAGCCCTGTTCTACTCCCATGTGCAACACCACACAACTGGATGTAGATCAGAAAGGTAAAGCTGTTGATGAAACACTTTACACATGTATGATTGGATCCTTGATGTACTTAACAGCTTCTAGACTAGATATCATTTTTGCAACTTGTGGTTGTGCTAGGTTTCAGGCTGCTCCTAAAGAGACTCATTTGATTGCAGTCAAGAGGATCTTTAGATATCTGCAAGGTACACAATCTCTAGGTCTTTGGGGTTCCACTGGACACTCATGCAAATAGTTGCTTTTTTTGACAGTGACCATGCAGGGTGTAAGTTAACGAGAAAGTCAACTTCTGGTGGATGTCAATTCCTAGGCAACTGTTTGATTTCTTGGCAGAGTAAGAAACAAACATCTGTTGCTACATCCACTGTTGAAGCAGAGTACATTGCTGCTGCAAGTTGTACATCTCAGGTATTCTGGCTTCAAAACCAATTATTGGATTATGGCATACAGAGACTAAGACTCTATTATTAATGGATAGTGCTTCAGCTCTGTGTATTGTCAAGAATCCAGTCTAGCACTCTAGGACCAAACATATAGATATCAGACACCATTTTATTAGGGATTGTTTTGAAAAAGGTCTGATTGATCCAAAGTTTGTGCCTAGTGCTGATGAGCTTGCAGATATATTTACTAAGCCTTTGGATAGTTCAACTTTCCAAAACCTTGTGTTAAGGCTTGGTATGCTGTAGCTAGAATAAGTGATAACTATTGATGATCTCAGTACAAGTATTGATGATCATTAGTAAACATGTCACAATATGTACTAATTCTGTTAAAAGAAACTGATGCAATTACAACTACTCATGTAGTTATAACTCCTGATGTCAGTAAAAATAGATAAGTACTGATGTCCTATAAAACAACTGAAATCAGCTAAAAAGTCTGATGAGTAAGTGTTGAGGACAGTATGAAACAGCTGAAAAGCTAAGAATTGACGAAAACTATTGATGAGAATTTTTACTTCAGTCGTTTTCACAAACTGTTGTTTCACTCTAAACAGCTGATGACAAAACCATGTCTTGAGTAGTTTCACAACTACTGATGACTAATACCAAGTCCTCAGTTGTTTACAACAGCTAAAGACAAAACCAAGGTTTTCAGTAGTTTCACAACTACTGATGACTAAAACCAAGTCTTTAGTTGTTTTCAAACGTCTGATAGTTAAAACCACGTCTTCAGTTGTTTTCATAACCGATGCCAACACCAACACTTTCAGTCGTTTTCTTTTCAGCCTTTTCTTAACCTATAAATACCTGCACTTATAGACAAAGTTTCATTAGCCGTTTTCAAACCTTTCTCTCTCAACAATGGCGACCATGAAACTCAAACCCCGACACAACTGTGTTGCCTACCTTTCGAAATCGGCCTTCTCGAACAAGTTTGACACTGCCATCGATCTTATGGTGGATTTCCCATATAGAACAGCCTTCTTCTAAATCCTACCATATATCCTGACTCCTTATCCCAGTTCTGGACCAACGTCTCTCTAATAACTGGTGAGAATGATAGACAAATCACTCTCCAGTCGTTGGTGAACCAGAAACAAGTGCTCATCACCCCCGACATCATTCGCAAAACCCTAAATTTGCATGATGGCACCTATCCTAAAGAATACCCAAAAGGCACCACTGATATGTCTTTTATCCATAATGGGTATGAAGGCGACTTAAGTGCTACAACCATACTTAAAAAGCACTTCCATGATGCTGAACGACTTATCTTTCATATGGTGAATGTCTGCCCTGCATCAAAGACATCTTCTTAGGATCAGATGTCTTCCCGATGGCAACAAGTATTGTTCTCTATCCTTGAACGCCAAAATCTAAATTTTTTTGAGATAGCGTTGATGGAACTAAAGGATCTGGCTCAGAAACCTTTGGCAAACAGATGGATACTTTATCCCAGGTTTCTGATGGCCATAATTTTGAATCAATTATAATCTGATGGCCTTGTTAGTCTTGGAGTCCCTGCTCCAGCTGTTTAGCTGAGGTATACTCCTGACATAACTCAGACACTACTCTTAAAGGGGCTACCCGGATGCTAAAACCCAAGCAGAGGGAACCCACGGCTCCACTTCCAGATCCAAAGTCCCCACCAAACCCAAATCCAAAAAGCCCAAAAAGGCTACTCAGGGAGATGAGTCCCCTGAGGATGCCCCTGTACCACAACACAGGAATACATACTGGTTATAACCCCCCCCCCAGTTATGCCAAGACTCTACCTGCTGAAGCCGCACATGTATCCTCTCAACAGGATCCTGTTGCAACCAAATTGGGGTTCCCAAATTTCTGGAACCTATCTCAATTGAGAGGGTTATCATTGAAGAGCACCTCTTACCCCGGGTGCAATCTGCTTCAGACCAATCTCCACATGCAACCGCCCCTCAAAGCCCAACACTGATAGTTGCTAAAGTGCTGAGTCAGTTGCATTCCTCAACCCCTCCCCAGAAACCACATACCACTAGGAATACCTCAACTATTGAGGGGGAGGACCAAAATGCTTCTGATAACCCACAGCACAGGGTTACAATGTTCACTCTTCAAGTGTAGAAATGGAGAATAGAACATCTGGTAAGGCTGCCACTTCTACTGATTTAGCAAATGATCAGGATGCAGTTGGTAACATCCACAAGACCTTACCAGACGCAACTGCCAATGAAGGACATAGTTCTGAGGCAGGAAGTCCCCAGTACCAAGAACAAGGGGCACATGCTTCTACTGATCTACACTCAGAGCCTGTACATTGATTCAATTAGGAGGCCAGGTGATTCAGCACAAACTGATGATGACCTGGGCTTTTTCTATGATGTATTAGCCCATAATACCATCCTTAAGACTGAGGTGAGCAGACTCAAAGAGTTGTTAGCCAAAATGTCTCAGGATCAAAGTCCATCTACCTCACAAACCCCACAGATGGCACCTTCCATTGAAGGTTCCCCAAACACTGAGCCTACACACGTAACTGAGCCACCAGCCACTACTTTTGGCACCACCTCTCAGGGACAGAACCCCTCTAAGTAGATGGTTGCTATCTTTCAAAACTCCTTACCTCTCATCAATCCCATCATCATTGACATAGTGCATAAAGCCATTGATGAGAGGATATCCTCAAATCTACAAACCCTCATTGATGATGCTGTTCACAAATCTCTTTCTGCCTTTCAAGCCCCTGATCCCAATGCAACCAAAAAGGGGGAGACTTCCAAGTCTAAGGCAGTGAAAGAAAAGAAAAGAAAAAGAGTTGATGATTAGAAAGAACCTGCAAAAGAGAAGGAGGTGGAGAAAGAACTGATCTCACAACAGGTGATCACATATAAAAGAAAGAAAAGTGCTGGGTCAAAAGCTGATGAAGAGAAATCCTTAGAAGATCTTGTCAAAGATGCTGATGAAGCTCACAGTAGATCCATGGATAAAATTATAGATCAGCTCTTTCGACAAGGTCATGACACAGCCACACCAGACACTGAGATCAGAAGGCTGGAAATAGAAGAGATTCAAGCTAGATGGGTCGGTTATAGTGTGTTGGAAAGGGAAAGATTGGAGATAATGATCAGATTCATTGCCAAATACCTTGGAAGATCATTGATAGAGATAAAGGCCTGGTCCAGAGACAGTATTATGGAGATAACCAAGGATATCTACTCTGCTGGAGGCTATAATAAGGGGTTGATAATTGAAGCACTGGATGAAGCAGGTGCAGGGAAGATAACTGAAATGGCAAAGCTCTCCAAAGCCAAACTCACCACCAAAATGCTAAGTCAGTCTTCTCACACTCCCACTCAAACACAACCCTTATCTCTAAAATCTCCCAAATCTATCCCTAAACCAAAGCCACCCACAACTCAACCCACAAAACCAATCCCTTTACCTAAAAACCACCTCAAACCTTACCCAGTGATGCACCCTGAAGGAGGAGAAGGGTGTTGAGGGTAGAAGAAGATGAAAAAGAGGATGATGATGATGATAGTCTGCCAATCTCTACTGTTCTCAAACTCAAATCACCTAAGCACAGAAGTCAACAGGTGATTACTCCTGACTTGCAAATGCAGATGGTGAAGGTAAAGATTGAAGAAGCAGAACAGCAGACGCAGCACGATGAGAAGTTTCTCAAGATGGTTGATAAGGATTTCCCTCAGTCCTCATCCATTCAAGAAATGAAGAAACAGGCTCTGAGGCTGTACACTCTTAGACATACTTTTCAACATCAAAAAGAAAGAGTGCGGATCTTGCCAGACCCCAGGGTAAGTTCTAGAATTCATAAGAAAAATATACCATGTATATATCATGGCCAAGTGAAGAAGACCTTGAATGCTGCAATTACATTGGCCATGGTAGTCTCACCCTGGGAAATCATTGAAGAATTCAAGAGAGCTCACAAATCCAAGACAACCCCTCAATCTATTCTTGAGAACAAAATGATCAAGAAGGGGTTGTTATACAAAAGACTTGAAGATCTTCAGAAGAGTGAACTCCAGTTGTTGCTTGAAGGCTCTCACCCTGATGAATTTGCTTATAGAGAGATAACAACTATGGAGTTGAAAAATGGAAAGACAGTGAGATACCTGTCTGAGTATTATGGCCCAGAGTTCTTCTTCGAGGGAGAAGTAGAAGAACTCACCAAGGAGGAACAAGTTGTTCTCCTTGAGGCCTATGCTAGTGAGTCTTATAGACTCATTAATGGGAACTAGGTTTCTTGGTTGGGACAAGACTCTGTGTCCAGTTTCCTAAGATAGAGTTCCCTTCCATACTTAGCCGATCAAAAGATTAGAAACCTTTTCCCGGCCTGTGCTTAAGTGATTACCTCTAAAGCTGATCAAGAGGGTGTTTCTGCCAAGAATAAGTGGGATCATCAATAAGTTTAGAGGTTTTGGCTGCATTGGTTCAGGGGGAGTTGTTGGACCAAAAGAACCAATGAGCCTGATAAGAAAAACCTCTAAGTCCCACAGACATTACAACTGCTGAAGAAGATCACAACAGCTAAAGACATCAGCTGATTACAAGGTCTGAAGACAAAGTCTGAAGACAAAATCTGAAGACAAGAACTGAAGACTACTACTAAAGACAAAGTCTAAAAGTAAAGAACTGAAGACAAAGTCTGAAGCTGTCATCTAAAGACAAAGTCAAAAAGTAAAAGTCTGAAGAACAAAGTCTGAAGAACAAAGACTAAAGACCAAAGTGATCAGTAGTTGTGATGGTTTCCTTTCAGTACTTGTAATTTACTTTTCAGTAGTTATAGTTTCAGTAGTTTAGTTTCAATAGTTTTATGTTTCTTGTACTTAGCATTCTCTGAGATGTAATCAGTAGTTGAGAACTTTCTCAGTAGTTTGCATAGTTTCAGTAGTTTGAATAATTCTGTTAGATGTCACTATCAAGTGACATCAGCAGACGTCACATATCCTATATAAGGAATGTTGACCTAATTGTAATATGTGACATTGAGCCACCACGAAAGCATATGAATGAAATATCTCTTTTGTAGAATTCTCTTTTTCTACAACCATTTACTGTTACATTGAATATCAATTGTGTTCTTGTGAATTGTTTAATTCATTGTTCGAATTCCACTGCAATACTCTCTAATCAATCAAACTTCATCACTGATCCTAACAGAGCTATTACCCCATCCATGAAACCTACTTTCCAATGATAAATCTGTAAGACTCTCTGACATAGGCCTCAAGGAAGACAACTTGTTCTTCCATTGTGAGTTCTTCAGCTCCGCTTTCAAGAAGAACTCAGGCCCATAGTACTCAGATAAGTACTTAATATGCTTTCCATTTTTCAGCTCTACAGTTGTTATCTCTCTGTATGCAAACTCATCAGGATGAGTGCCTTCAAGCAATAACTGGAGCTCATTTCTTCTTATTTCTTCAAGCTTCTTGTAGATTAACCCCTTCTTTACCATTTTATTTTCTAGTAAAGTTTGTGGAGTCATCTTAGACTTGTAAGCTCTCTTGAAGTCATCAAGGATTTCCTAGGGTGACACTACAATGTCTAGCATTATCATAGCATCTACAATCTTCTTTACTTGGCCATTGTTTCTGCTTGGAATCTTCTTTTTGTAAATTCTGTCACTTACTCTGGGGTCAAGCCAAATTCTCACTCCCTCTTTCTGATATTGAAATGTAAATCTGAGAGCATACAACCACTGAGCATGTTTCTTCATTCTTGTATGGATGAAGACTTGGGAAACTCTTTATCAATCATCCTTAACAGTTGCTCATCATGTTGTTTGTGTTGTTCTTCTTCTTCAAGTTTGAATTTTACCATTTGCCTTGGAAGTCAGGTGTGATTGTTGTTGGTTGACTCCTGGGCTCAGGCATCTTTATTTGGAGAACAGCAGAGATTGGCAGACTATCATCCTTATCATCATCATCTTCTTCTTCTTCTTCCATCCTCAACACCCTTCTCTTCCTCTTAGGTGCATCATTGGTAGTGGGTTAAGTAGGTTTATTGGGTAAAGGAGTTGGTTTTGAGGGTTGTGAGGGTGGTTGTTTTGGTTTGGGAGATTGTGCAGGCTGCTCTAGCATCTTGGATGTGAGTGAAGCTTTGGATAATTTTGCCATATCAGTCTTTTTCCTAGCGCCAGCTTCATCAAGAGCTTCTATGGTCAATCCTTTGTTAAATACATCAGAAGAACAGATTCTGGTGGTTATCTCCAAAATACTGTCTCTGGACCATGACTTTACTTCAATGGTTGATCTTCCAGATGTTTTGATATAAATCTTGCCATAGCTTCCAGCCTTTCCTTTCTTTCTCACTACAACTTGCCCATCTTTGTTCAATCTCTTGAATCTCTAACCTTCTGATTTTAGAGTCAAGTTTGGCAGTGTCAAATCCTTGTCTGAAGAGTTGATGAATAATCTTATCCATAGATCTGCTATGTTGCTCATCAGCTTCTTTGATCAATTCTTCTAACTTTTTCTCACCTTCAGTCTTTTCAGAGCTTTTCTTCCTCTTGTAGGTGATCATTTCCTTTTCTTTTTTCTCTTTTTTTGCTTCCTCTTCAGCTCTCTTTCTTTTGTCTACTTTCACTGACTTAGACTCTCCCTTTTTAGTTGCATTGAGTTCAGGGGTGTGAATGTCAGAAAGTCTTTTAGAAACAGCAGCATCAACTAAGGATTGAAGATCTGAGGAAAGCCTCTCATCAATGGCTTGATGTACAGTGTTTGTGATTATGGAAGTGATGAGAGGTAAGGATGTTTGAAAGGCAGTAACCATTAGCTCAGAGGGGTTCTGTCCCTGAGAAATGGTACCTGAAGTAGAGGCTGGTGGCAAATTTGGTGAGAGTGGCTTAGTGTTTGGGATAGTTTCAGTAGAAACTGCCATCTGTGGGTGAATGTGGGCAAATGGACTTGATTCTTGTGACATTTTGGCAAGCAGTTCTTGTAGTCTGCATACCTCAATCTCAAGAATAGTATTATGGGCTAGAACATCAAAGAAAAAGCCCAGGTCATCATCAGTCTGTGCTGAATTAGCTGACCTCATGATGAAATCAGGATAAACATGTGCTAAGTGTAGATCAGTATTCACATGTGCCCCCATTTCTTGGAACTGGGGACTTCCTGCCTCAGGATGATGTCCTTTATTGGCAGTTGCCTCTGGTAAGGATTTAGAAATGATACCATCTTCATCCTGATCATGTACTGAAACAGGAGAAGAGGCAGCCTCACCAGATGTTCTAATCTCCTCCTCTACACAGGGAGATTGAAATCTTTAATCCCTGTGATGTGGGTTATCAGCCACATTATAATCCTCTCCCTCAACTGTTGAGGTTTTCCTAGTGGTAATAGGTTTCTGGGGAGGGGTAGAGGAATGTGGTTGAGTCAGCACTTGTGCAATAACCACAGTTGGGCTTGTAGGGGTGGCTTTAGTAGGAGATAGGTGTGAAGAGGATTGCACATGGGGTGAATGGTGCTATTCAATGGCAATACTCTCAAGTGAGATAGATTCTAGTAATGTGGTTTCCCCATTTTTGGTTGCATGAGGATCCTGTTGAGAGGATACCTGAGCGTTTTCAGCTAGTAGAGTCGTGGAAACTATAGGGGGATCACTACCCATAGTTTCATCCTGCCTTTGTGTTATAGGGGCATCATCAGGGGACTCAACTCCCTGAGTAGCCTTTTTGGTTTGTTTGGAATGAGGTTTGGAGGGGACTTTGGATCTGGAGGATGAGGCTATGGGTACCTTCTGCTTGGGTTTCAGCAGTTTGGCAGCCTCTTTGAGGTGTGGGTCAGAGTTGTGCCTGGAGTATACCTCTGGCAAAAGTACCACAGCAGGGAGTCCAAGGCCAACAGGGCCATCAAATTGTAACTGATTCATGATTATGGACATAAAAAACCTTGGATATAATAGCCATCTGTTAGCCACATGTTTCATTGCCAAATCTTTAATTCTAAAAATATAATTTCAGAAAAATTTAAGCTTTGGCGTTCAAGGATAAAATACAATACCTGCTGCCACTTGGATGACATTTGATCCCATGAAGAGGTTTTGGGGCCAAGGCAAACATTGATCATGTGGAAGATTAGGCATTCAGCATCATGGAAGTGCTTCTTCAGAATGGTTGTAGCACTTAGGTTGCCCTCATATCCATGGTTGATGAATGAGAGATCAATGGTGCCCTTCGGGTATTTGGTGACAAAGGTAGCATCATTCAGATCTAGCATTTGGTGAATGATAGCAGGAGTGACTACCACCTTCTTCTAGTTTACAAATGACTGGAGAGTGATCGCGACATCATTCTCACCAGTATGGATGGTGACATTTGTCCAGAATTGACAAAGATGTCTGGATAGATGGTTGGATTCAGAAGAAAAGCAGTTCGATAAGGGGAATCACCATCAGATCAATGACATTATCAAACTTAGTCCAAAAGGCCGATTTTGTGAAGTAGGCAACACAGTTGTGTCGTGGTTTGATTTGCATGGTCGCCATTAATGGAAGATGAACGTTCAGAAATCGATTTATGAAAATTTGAAGTTAGGGTTAGGTATTTATAGGTTATGAAACGACTGAAAGAAAACAACTGAAAGTTTTTGTGTTAGTCATCAGTTGTTAGAAAACGACTGAAGACATGGTTTTAACTTTCAGATGTTGTAAACAACTGAACACTTGGTGTTTGTCAATAGTAGTTGGAAACTACTGAAGACTTGGTTTTGGCTTCAGTTGTTTTAAAATGAAACATCAGTTGTTTGAAATGATTGAAGAATAAGATTACTCATCTGTTGTTGTCGTCAATTCACATATCTCAGTTGTTTCATTTGACCTTAACACTTACTCACAGATTATCTCATTTTCAGATGTTTCATTGGTCATCAGTACTTATGTGTTAGGACTAACTTCAGTAGTTGTAACTACATCATTACTTTGCAACAAATAAAGTACTTCAGTAGTTTTGAGTAATTTAGTCTTCAGTAGTTATGAAAACTACTGAAGATAAAATAACTTCAGTACTTATTTTTGACAGCTGTATACTGATGCTCATCAGTACTTGTGAGCTGAGATCATTAGTAGTTGTCAAATCATTCAAGTTGCAGCATACCATGCCTTAGCACTAGATTTTGGAAAGTTGCACTGTCCAAAGGCTTAGTAAATATATCTGCAAGCTCATGAGCACTAGGAACAAACTTTGGATCAATCAGACCTTTTTCATAACAATCCCTGATAAAATGATGTCTGATCTCAATATGTTTTGTCCTAGAATGCTGGACAGGATTCTTAACAATACAAAGAGCTGAAGCACTGTCCATCAGTAAAGGAATCTTAGTCTCTGTAATGTCATAATCCAATAATTGATTCTGAAGCCAGAGTACCTGAGTTGTACAACTTGCAGCAGCAATGTACTCTGCTTCAGCAGTGGATGTAGCAACAGAAGTTTGTTTCTTACTCTGCCAAGAAACTAAACAATTGCCTAGAAATTGGCATCCACGAGAGGTTGATTTTCTGGTTAATTTACACCGTGCATAGTCACTATCAGAGAAAGCAACTAATTACAAGAGTGCCCAGTGGAATACCAAAGTCCTAGAGATTGAGTTCCTTGCAAATATCTAAAGATCCTTTTGACTGCAATCATATGGGATACTTTAGGTGCAGCCTGAAATCTAGCACAGACACAAGTTGCAAACATAATGTCTAGTCTAGAAGCTGTAAGGTACATCAAGGAACCAATCATACATCTGTAAAGAGTTTCATCAACTGTTTTACCTTTCTGATCAGCATCCAGTTGTGTGGTGCTGCACATGGGAGTAGAACATGGCTTACAGTTTTGTAAATCAAACTTTTCCAATAAATCCTTTGTATATTTGAACTGATTAATGAAAGTTCCATCAGCCTTTTGTTTGATTTGCAACCCCAGAAAGAACTGTAATTCTCCCATGGCACTCATTTCAAACTTTTGTTGCATCAACTTAGTAAAGGCATCACACAACTGTGGATCAGAGGATGCAAAAATAATATCATCTACATAAATTTGAACAAGGAGCTTATGCATGCCTACTTTTTTATGAAAAAGGTTTTATCTATGGAGCCTCTAGTGAAATTATTTTGAAGAAGAAGATTAGATAGTGTTTCATACCAGGCTTTGGGTGCTTGTTTTAGCCCATAAAGAGCCTTATCAAGCTTATACACCCAATCTGGATGTTTATGATCTTCAAAACCTGGTGGTTGGCACACATAAACTTCTTCTTTTATTTTGCCATATAAGAATGCACTTTTGACATCCATTTGAAAAACTTTGAGATTATGAAAAGCAGCATAAGCTAAAAACAATCTGATTGCCTCCAGTCTGGCTACATGGCAAAGGTTTTATCATAATCAATACCTTCTTATTGTGAAAACCCTGTACAACCAGTCTGGCATTGTTCTTGACAATTTGGCCTTTTTCATAAGTTTTATTCCTAAACACCCATTTAGTGCCTATTGCACACTTACCTTGGGGTAGAAGAACCAGTTCCCACACTTGCTGCTTTTGAAACTGAAGAAGCTCAAGTGGCATAGCTACAACCCATCCATTGTCTCTTAATGCAATATGATAGTTCTTTGGCTCTTGCTGACTGATGAATAAAGCATAGAAGCAAAAATTGGACAAATGACTTCTAGTTGAAACACCAGCATTGATGTCACCAATGATCTGAGACATGGGGTGATTCTTCAGTTTTTGATATTCAATAAGATATGTGAAAGTGTTTGTATGTGATTCGGCAGCAACAGATGGTGATCCAGATTCTTGAAACCTAGAATGAGATGACAATTCAAATGAAGTAGTGTATTCCGAGATCTCATCAGCATTTGTTGTGGATGGAACTGCTAAAGCTACAGGAACATCAAGTTTAGTAGACTTAGGCAGTTGATCACTAAAACTTGCATTTATACCAACAGATGGATGACTAGTGGTAGGAGATGATGGATTCACAGAACATGCAACAGTTGGAGACTGATAAGGAACATATTGCAGTATGTCCAGATCAAATAACTCCATAGGGTTTTGTGGTATTTTCTCCTTTGGATATTCATTAAACTTTACATGCAAGGTTTCTTCTACAATCTTTGTTCTGCAATTAAAAACTTTGTATGCCGTGCAAGTAGATGAATACCCAACAAAGTACCCTGCATCCACCTTTGATTCAAACTTCTGAAGTGGATCCTTTGTGTTGAGAACATCACAAGGACACCCAAATGTTATAAAGAAGGAAATCAGAGGAGCCAAATCATGTAACATTTCATAAGGAGTCTTCATCAACCTTTGATTTACCAATACTCTATTTTGCACATAGCAAGCTGTGTTAACAACATCAGCCCAAAAGTTAGTGGCAAACAAGAAGCAGCCAACATTGACCTTGCAGCTTCAATAAGGGTCCTGTTCTTTCTCTCCACCACTCCATTTTGTTCAGGAGTTCTTGGAATGCTAAACTGCCTCTTTATTCCCTTAGAGGAATAGAATTCATCAAGTGTGTGATTTCTAAATTATGTGCCATTATCACTCATCACACCCTTGACAGAAAGAGAGTACTGCTTTTCCACATGCAACACAAAGTAGATGATAATTTGACCAACCTCATCTTTTGAATGTAAGAAGAAGGTCCATACAAATCTGGAATAATCATCCACAATTACCAGACAGTATTTTTTCTTTGCCATGCTCATCACTCTTACTGGAACAAAAAGATCCATATGCAGTAATTGCAAGCAGGCAGTGGACTTCGGTTCTTCTATTGGAGGGAATGATACTTTATGTTGCTTTCCTTTTAAACAAGCAGAGTAGTTGTCATCACATTTGAAGTCCTTTAATGGCAGACGTCTCACTAAACCATGAAGGATGAGCTGGTTCATGTTTCTAAGATTCACATGACCAATCCTTCTGTGCCAAAGTTCAGATTCTGAGGAGAGGCCTTGGAGAATAGACATGGATGGCCTTTTAGATCAATTTTCTTTGATAAGTCTAAGGCATATACTCTTCCAATTTTGTTGGCCTTCAGGAGAGTGTGTTCATCCAATATCTTGTCAATCATACTCAAAACATTGAAAGACAGAATTCAACAGTTCTGACTGGTGAAAAGTGCAACATGCCCTTTATCACACATTTGACTGACGCTCAACAAATTGTACTTGAGATTCTCCACATGGTTAACATCATCAAACCTTATTTCACCATTTGAAACAAATCCTTTGCCGATGATGTAACCCTTAGCATCATTACCAAAAGAAAGAAATCCCTTCTTTCCTTGAGTGTAGTCATGAAGAAGAGATCTGCTCCCACTCATATGCATAGATCCTCCACTGTCCACATAACAGATGCTTCTATGGCATGTTTAAGAACCCTACATATATCACAACAACTAGTTAGCTTTTGAGACCCAAACCATTTTAGTTTTGGGTCTGTTCTCATCAACAGATTTTATACTAACTGATTTATCATGATTAACAGCCTTTGAAGATGGAGATGGTGCTGAAAAGGATTCCTTTGATTTTGGCTTAGTTTTCCTTTTTAGTGATTTAATCACAGGTACATCTATTTGGTTAACTCTCCCTAACAGATGTTGAACCATCATAACAAGTTGTGTCTCATTGGTTGTTAAAGCCTTCAGTTCAACAGACACATCAGTACTTGTTTTTGATTGGTTCCTATGACGCACCATGTCCTCCTTTTTGAAAGACCCAGACTTAGTCTGTTGTTTTGATACTCCTTGAGGAATATTTTCAGCTGTTTTATGATAAACCACTTCCTTCTATTTAGATTTTTGTGAAGACTTTGGTTTATCAGTTTGAGATGTTTGTGGCACAAACTTGGTTTCAAATTCATCTTTCATTTTATTAATTTTCTTTTTAATGATTTTATCTTTGTTAAATTTGGAACCCTTTCTGTACCAACATTCATTAGTGAGATGATTGAATAGACCACATATTTCACATTGCTTTTTCTTCATCTTCTGTTGATCAGCTGCTGAAGAAGATGAAACTACTGAAGGTGTGTTCTTTCGTACTTTCTTCCTCTCAGTACTTATGTGAAGTACTGAAGGATTTGTAACAACTGAAGACTTGTTCTTTAGAAGTTTTCTATCAGTACATTTGGATTTCCTGATAGACTCTTCAGTAGTTGTCAAACCATGTTTGGTTTCATTTGGTTTGAAATGTTCTTCAGGTGTTGTTACTTGCTCTTCAGTACTTTGAATACCTTGTGAGACAACACCTGAAGTGCTCAACTTTTCTTTGATCATGTGTTCATCAGCAGTAAGACCATCAGCAGTAAGACCATCAGCAGATTGATTAGCTGAGGTACTATTACTAACTTCATCCTCTGATTGCACAATATCACTTGAGGATGAGACACATGATTATGTGGTTTAGAAATTGATTTCACCTTCAGATTTTTGCTTTTGTCTTGGGAGTAAAATCTGTAGGAGGTTCAGTGTGATTATACCCAATCCCGAACTTCACATTTGAAGCAGTTTGCTTAGTGAGAAGCATTTCAAACCCCTTGCAAGATGTTACCCAACGTTCACACTCAACTTGAGTAGATGCAAGTGTTTCTTTGAGACTCTTATGATTTTCTAAAATGAGCCCTACCTTAGCCTTTTCGTCAGTGATTTGGCATTTTAATTTGTAAATCTCATCATCGTTTTCTTTTAAAACAGACTCAAACTCAACTTTTCTTTTGGAAATCACTTTTTCTAGGTCAAGATTTTGATTAATTAAAGCTACATTTGCTTCTCTAATTGAGGCAAAAGCAGCTATGCATGACTCAGAACACAACTTAGCCTTAGCCTTAGAAGATACTTATGGTACCTGTGATGATGTAGCATTTGAGCATGAACCATCAGTAGACTCCAGGGCCATAAGAGCAAGATTTGCAAAAGGATTTTCACCACCATGTTGACCAGCACCAGCAAAAACTTGTTCAGAATAACCAGAAAGATCATCTGGTAAACTACTCCAGTCAACAACTCCAGGAGTGAAAAAGCTTTGATGTGATTGAGATTGAGATTGTTGACTTGATTGAGATGGTTGAAGCTCAAGTAGGGCATGTGATTGTTGAGCTATAGGTACAGGAACATAATTGGACTGAGGCATGTGAAAACAAGGATAAGGATATGGCATTTGACCTTGAGGAACAAAATATGCAGGAGATGATTGAATTTGTGAATGATGAGCAGAACTGGTAGACTGTTGCCCTTTGTTTTGTGAATTTTTGCCTGAAAGGTCACAAAGGGTGCAGAAGAGTTAGATCCAGATGATGTACACTCTCTTGCAAAATGTCCAAGTCTATGGCACTTGTGACACCTCAACTTGCTCTTGTCAAAACCAACTTTGGTTTTTCCAGAAATACCAGGGAATTTTCTACCAATCCTTTTGTAAAATTTTTGAGATCTGATATTAACTAATGCCATTTGGCTCAAAATATCCATCTCTTTCAAATCATCATCAGCAATTCCTTTCAAATCATCCATCAAAAAGCACAGATTGTCACTATTACATCCTGAATTACTATCAATACCAGCAAAAGCATGATCTCCACTGTTCGAAGAGAAATCAATATGCTCATCATAAAAACTTTCTGATGTAGCATATTATGACTCATGACCAACCAGAGCAGTATTCCCTCGTACAAAATCATCAGTGAGCTTCCCAGATGAAGTCAGTTTCCTTTTCTGTTCTATCACTCTTTCAAATGTTAACAGTTTCCCATGAAGTTGGGTGAGAGATAGATTGTCAAGATTTGCACTGGAGCGTAGGACAATAGTATATGTGTCCCATCTCTCAGGCAGGGATCTGAGAAATCTGTTGTTCATCTGACTGTTTGTATATCATGTTTAACCATTTTCAACTCGGATATCAAACAGGAGAATCGCTCAAACTGTTGAGTTAGTGACTCACCCTTTCTATGAGAGAATGCCTTATATTGCTGGGCAAGGATTTCTCTATTGTTTGCTAAGACCTCATCAGTTCCTCCAAATTGTTCTTTTAGAGCAACCCAGAGGTCATGAGCAGATTCATGCTGCATAAGTCCAGAATAGATTTCATTATGCAGTGCCATGGCAAGAATTCCATGGGCTTTAGCATCAATTTCAAACAGTTTCAGATCTTCATCTGAATATTGCACTTTCTTCTTCGGAACCATTTCATTTGTTTCCGGATTACTCACCATAGGCTTATATGGTCCATGAACCATATATTTCAACAACCTGAAGTGTTGACAGACAGGTGATGGAGCATTCGTCGTTGCCATATGTTGTACTCACTCCTAACAAGCATCGGAGGCTTTGTTGAGGAGCCAGTATTGTGAGGATCATTGATTGATGTAGCCATTTTCATCAATTCAAACAGGTTCAATGAGATTTTAACAAATCTAACTCAAAAACTCAACAACACAGTTAAAAACAAGAAGAATCTCAAATTAATTCACAGGAAGGAACCGAAAAACAAACTCTATAACCAAATCTTGCAAATTTGCTAATTCGATCAAACATAGATATCAAAAGAATAGTTTCAATGATCAATTGTTAAATCGATCAATGATTAACCTGCTCTGATACCATTTGAAAGGATCGAGATCTAGTTTGATCAATTAGATTAGGATTTGCAGCGGAATAGCAAATGAATTAGACGAAATTATAGCAAGAATAATATGAATATTCAATCAAATAGTAACGGTTATACAGAGAGTTTTCGGCAAAAAGAATGTTTTCATTCATGCACAAGCTTCCCGTACAGGGAAATTAGGTCAACATTCCTTTTATATGGAATGTGACATCAGCTGACGTCACTTGATAGTGACATCTAACTGATTTATACAAACAACTGAAAGTAAACTAAACTACTGAAGATGTCCACAACAACTAAGGACACCTTCACAAAAAGCTATGTATAAGCTAACATTACAACTACTGAATTTATAACATTTGAAGTGTAAGAACTTCAAATGTTTTACATAATATAAAACTACTGATTACAAAACTACTGAAATGTAAATCATCACAACTACTGAAGAGAACTACTTCAGCTGTTGTGACAACTTTTGAGAACTTGACCTTCAGACTTTGTCTTCAACTACTGAAGAGAACTACTTCAGCTGTTGTGACAACTTCTGAGAACTTGATCTTCAGACTTTGTCTTCAGCAGTTGTCTTCAGATATTGTCTTCAGCTGTTGTCTTCAGACTTTGTCTTCAGACTTTGTCTTCAGCTGTTGCCTTCAGACTTTGTCTTCAGCTGTTGTCGATCACTTCAGTTGTTTTGTTGTCTGTGGAACTTAAAGGTTTTTATGATCTGGCTCATTGGTTCTTTTGGTCCAACAGAGTCTCAACACTCAAGTGATCAACCTTCAGGGGACAATTACCATCCCCTGCCAATATATCTTAACCAACCCATTCCCAACCTTGAGTTCTATACTGATGAAGATATAGGTTTCAATGAGTATAATGAATCTCTCTTCTTTCCCTCTACTCAAAGAGAGATGAGTACTACTGAGTCTCCTACATCTATCCCACATTAGTGACCTACAACTGAGGTGGACACTACTGAACCTGTTCAGGATGTCCATATGGAAGAGGCTCTCACTTCTGAAAGTGATTACATCATTAAGACCTCAACCGTGGCAACTTAGCCCACTGACATCTCAACTGAGACTGCTAGTGAGCAGAGGAAATCCAGTAGCCAAGAACTTAGAACTGGTCATGAGAGAAAGGACTCTGGTACAATTTTCTCCACCCTGAGTGATTCTTCTGATGAAGATGGGGGGGAGACACTAAAAGTGCAAAAACTGTCTAAAATATGCACTTACCTAGTCTCAAAGGTCAGTCACCTTGAATCTCAGGTTACTACCTTACAAAATAGGATCAATGATCAACAACTTGAGATTTCATATCTTAAGGAAAAACTAGCTGGGAGACCCTTAAGGAGAGCTCAACCAGGAACACAAGACCCTGTGTATGTGATTGACCTATCCTCCAGCTCACCTATGCAAGTGGGTGATGCTACCAAAAAGGGGGAGAAAGTCATTCCAGCCACAGAACCTGGGAGTTCCTCTGAGAGCTCACTTGTAGCTGTGCCTTCTCAGCAACCTCCTCTAGTTCACATTGATGTGGACTACACAGACTCCTTCATACAGAGTCTGTTTGAGGATGGGATACCAAGGGCTATGTCACCTTCATCATCCTTTAATCACATTATTGGGTGGAGGTATGACAATAACTAGAAAGCCCTCATTATCATAAGAGTTCAAGGACAGCAAGAAGTCTTTAATTTTCAGAACTTGGACTACTATGAAGGTCTGGATCTAGTCAACATGCCACTTGTCAACCCAAGCCAATCAAGACAAGCTGACAGACTAGCTAGAAGAATCCAAGACAGGATCATTGCAGAGTTCAGCCTAAGAAGAGACTAAGGCAATCAGGCAATATCATCGGTCAACTAGATGTTGAGGCAGACCCTAAGATTATCTTCATAGGGGAAACTTGACTTAAGGCCCAGTGACAGAACCTGAGAGCCCTTTCTCATCATCTCCAACTGCTGTAGAGATCCATATTCCTTCTGAGACACCTGCTGGTGAAGGTGCTTCTCAACCTCTCTCTGGCCTGAGCTCAGATGCTGAAACGAGCAATGAAGGCCAAAGTTCTCTCCACCATGAGTCACAAAGGTTTGAGAGTGGGAAAGGAGGCTAAGGGGAGAACGTTCCTCTACTGAGTCTTCAAGACTCATGGAGTCTGCAATCAGGGCTGCCCCCAGACCGGATACTCAGAATGATGAGTTAAGGCCAGCCAGGATTAACTATCAGCAGACTAGGAACTATGACATGGATAGTGTCATTTCTCTCCCCTTGGATGAATTAAATGAGCTGGTTGATCTAGAAAGATCAAGAGAGAAGGAGGCAGAAGATGCAGAACTCCTAGTACAAGTCAAAGAAGAGAGAAGAAGAAACAGACTTTACAAAGGTATGCCTACCCTTTCACCAGTTCAAGAAAGTCCTGAACAAGAGGATGTGGTTCAACAAGAACCTTAGGTAGATAAGGAAGAAGACAGAATCAAGATGATTAACTACCTGAGTGCCACAGGCCTTTATCAGGCAGATGCACTCCTTCCCTTACCTTATTATTATATTGATTTTGAGTACTTAAAACAACTCGAGCTTGAGTTAGTCAAGGAAAGAAAGATAACAAAGAAGTAGCTGAGGGAAAAAGCTGCAAAGTCAAGAGCCATCGTCCAAAAGAGCATGAGAAGTCTGCTGATAGTCAGAGGATGATGAGTTTCTTGAAGCTGTATGGATTCTCCACAAGGAGACTTGGACCCATGTCCCTATCCATTATGGATGAGCATATCAGGGTAATCAAGTAGAAGATTAAGAGTGGAGAGCTCACTGACTTACACTCCACTCCAAGTCAAGCCCCACCTGAAGTGGAGGTTAAGGTTGAACAAATAGACACAACACAACCTGGACCTCCTGCTCATGCTCAGCAAGCTTCATCTTCTGATCCACAGTAGGGTCAACCTCCTTCTCCATCTGAACCTGAGAGAGAGGAAATCCCAACTGAGAAAGATAGTGAAGAACAATCTGGTGCTGCAGGCGAGTCTTCTCAGTTAAAATTTGGAAAGAGAGGGAAAAGAATGGCTTCTAAACCATAGTCTAAGAAGAAGAAGAAGCCTGAATCCCCTCTGAACCTCAGGATGAATCAGAATAGCCTGAGGATGTGCAGCCAGAGGAAGCTCAATCAACTCCAACCTCAGTAGCTCCTCTAGCATCAGGAAGACCCATCTTGTCTTGGACATACACCACAAATCCAGAAAGGTGGCATGTTATTAGAGATCAAGGAATTAAAGACATCTATACATGGCAAGATATGTTTCAGTTGCCTCTGCATGATCTTTTTGACATGAGAAGACACTTTGACAGCCTAAAGGATCTTGATCATCTTATGAAGAAAGGAATGGTGATCATCCTAATGAGGACTGTTAATATCTGAAGTTTTCTAAATGTTTTGGTAGCATGAGCCAAGGGGGAGTTTGTAGAGATTAACGAAGAGGCTGATGCAACCTAAACATCTTTAGTCTTTCCTACATGCTGCACAAGTGCATTGAAGCAGAATGCTTCAGAAGTTTCATATGTGCAACAGAAAAACTCTAAGTGTGAAATCTTCCGAAGCCAAGACCAACATCTTCCGAAGCCAAAGATGAAGTCTTCCGAAGCCTCAGCGACAAAGTCTTCCGAAGCTTCAAGTTCATGAAGACAGATTTCTTCCGAAATCTGTCTTCATGAAGTTGAAGCTTCGGAAGACTTTGTCTCTGAGGCTTCAGAAGACTTCATGTTTGGCTTCGGAAGATATTGGTCTTCGCTTCGGAAGATTTCACACTTAGAGTATTTTCTGTTTCATGTGTGAAACTTCCTAAGCTTCTTCTTTAATGTACTAGTGCAGCATGGAGGATGGACTTAAGATGTTTAGGTTACATCCGCTTCTTCATTAATCTCTATTGAGTGGCATGTCTTGAGCAGACATTCTTGATCTTGGCTTCTTGCTAATGATCTCTTCTTCCAAAGCTTTAAGCCTTTATTTCTTTTCAGCAATTAGTGTTAAAATGATAGCCCTCATTAAAGTGGTTTTCATGTTACCCAGTTTCCTCTTTGTAAATCCTTGGCTTAATAAATAATTCTTCATTTCCCTATTAGTCATGGAATAGGGATCAGGATATAATGGTTGAGGCAGTTGGAGTTTTCTTCTTTATTGTAGAGAGTTTTGGCTTTTGAGCTCTAGGTAAGATTGTCATTTCATAGTCTGTTTCAGTGGAAGGCTCCAATAGTTTGTTTAATCTTTCTCTTTATGCCTTCATCCTGTCATAAGTCATGCCAAAGAATTCATCAGGATCATATCCATGATTAATCAAATGTATAGCTTCAACCATTAAATTATCATTTTAAGCCTTCTTTACCATTTCTTCTACTGAGCTTTCTTCTTTCATAGGACTGTCAACTACTATTGGCTCATTAGCCACATAGCCTCCTTCTATTCCCCTTCTTCCAAATCAACAAAAATAGCCTGCTTCTTTAATTGAGCTTCAGCTTGCTTATGTTCTTCTAGAAATTTAGCTATTGCAGCTAAGCTACTTGGATCCTCTTGTTTATTTTTCTTCACTGGCTCATCTTCTATTATGGGTCTTTTGCCTTTAGCCTTCTCAGATAAGTACTTTCTCTTTCTCATATGGGGTTGAAGTGGAGGACCAGAAGAGGTTTTAGGCTTTTCAGATCTTTGCGGCACTTTTTCAAGTTCAGATTGTACTTGTTCATGGGCATCAACAGCCTTTTCTTCCTTTTCTTTTTATTCTTCAGATAGTTTTCTGATAATTTCCTTTTGTTCATCTGATAGAGACACAGTTGGGACTATTTGTAGGCTTAATTCCTTTTCCAGAGGGATCGAGGATTGGGAGATAATCACAATAGGTTCAGTGTAAGTTCTTTGATCAGCTACAAAATCCCAGAACTCATCATCAATAGTGAAATCTTCAGATGTGAAGCTGTCTAGTGCATTGATTAGTTCTTCAAATTCAGCCTTTTTAGTGTGTGTAGCATCTGATTTTCCAAAATAGACCACCATCTCTAGGCTTGATTCTTCATTCTTTGATTTGCTAGTATCTTCTTCTTTTTTATCATTTTCAGAAGAAGAGTTTATCTCATCAGCTATAACTTTTTCTCCATGTCTTTAACTTTCTTTAGCCTCAACTCTTCTTTGAATATCAATTAGCATCTCAAGCTTAGAGTTCTTTTATTTTGGCTTTCAATTTGATTTTTTAGTTTGGAGATAATCTCAGCTTGTTCTTCAATTATATCCTCTTGCTCTTCCATAGCAATGGTTTGAATAGCAAAAGTGTCAACATGCCCACTGATTTCTTCTCTAGAATGAATAAGAGCAGCTGTTAAGTAATTAACCTCCTTATCTTTCTCTTTCTTTTTAGCTT
The DNA here is from genome assembly GCA_025506515.1 of Flaveria trinervia. Lineage (NCBI taxonomy): Eukaryota > Viridiplantae > Streptophyta > Magnoliopsida > Asterales > Asteraceae > Flaveria > Flaveria trinervia. The sequence goes on along the minus strand of CM046458.1, from coordinate 31,291,357 downwards.
CATACATATCTTTCAGTTCTTTCAACTCCTTTGCCTTTTCATCAAGTTCAAGAATTCTATCATCAATGATTCTTGCTTTCATGCTAAGTACTCATTCCATCCTTTCAATCTCTTGCATGAGCTTAGAATTCAACTCATCCTTTTCATCTGGTATGTTCTTTTGGATTCAGCAAAGCTCTCTCAAGGAGCAATCTCAGAAGTGACTTTCCTCACAGGCATTTGGACAGGTTGATCCTCCTCATACGAAGATGATTTAGATTCCTTAGATGAGCGAGTGGAATCTCTAACCTTAGTTGGATTATCATTAGTAATGAATGATTGAGGTGGTGATTTTGGTGAGTGGTGAGGTGGTGTTTTGGAGAGTGATGAGGTGGAGATGAGATTGGTTTATCTATTGTGATGGGATGGTGATTTATGAATTGAGGTTTTGGTGATTTATGTGGAGATGGTAATGGTTGTGGGGTTCTTTGTGGAGATGGGATTGGTAGAGGTGCAATTGGAGATGCAAAATCATGAATTTCAGGTTCAGTGTGCGAATCACCCCTGCACCATCCTGGGGTGACACTGACCTTTGCCTATTAATGCCATCAACTTGCTCGTTAGCAACTTTAACATCAATATGCTCATTAGCAGGAGCATGTTGTTCTTCACCTTGTTTATCAGGATTAATCTGTTGAAGCATCCAAGGTAGAAGAGGAGAGTGAGCTCCACTATAAAAATTTCTAGGATCCCTCTTCTTAATGTACTTATAGGACTTAGCATCATAGTGTGGAATATCTAGAACTGGTCCCTCAATAGCTAGATTGGGGAATGCTTCATTTATGAAACATTGGATAAATCTTGGTACATCAAGAATTGTATCTTCTTCCTTCTTGTATGATGGATACTAGGCCATTGAAAACATAAGCTGACATATTGAATGGCCTATTTGTGCATAAAGGACAAAATGCTTATGATGTGATAATTAGGATATCATTCCATCATGTTTTCCTCTTGGAGAAATAGTGCTGATAGATGTGGATTAGAAACCTCCAAGGAAACTCCAGTAACACTTTCACAATCTGTTTTGCTTCAAAACCTCCTTCATATCCAAATTCAGCAAAGAAGGTAGTGATATCATCATCTTCTAGCTCAATTGGTGCATCTACATCATCACCAAATTGTAGACAACTTCTCATAGTTTCTTTAGTAATAATTAGTGTATCCTGATCATCAATCCTTCCAGATAAAGACCTAACACCATCATCCACTATCACTTCAGCAGAATTATAGAATGCCCTTATAAGTCTCTCATATATGATAGGTATGACAGTGATAGCATGAGCCACTCTAGTTATGGAGATGAATCTGATCATGTCTTATAGCCCCTCTGCCTCAAGTACATCAGGGTCTAGAAAACCACTGACATTGTGGAGCTTTGAATGATCGGTGAAGGGGGTTCACTTACAACACAACAACACAAAGAGGAGATTAACTTAAACTTAAATAAACAGTGAACTAGATTAATCACAATAAAGACACTAAGAACAAAAGTAATGTAAGAGACAAAACACAAGTATATGGTTTTCAAGAATGCAGTATATTGCTTTCTCTATGTTCTATTACAAGTGTTACAAAGCATATCCATAAAGTTAGAAGAACATGAGATACTTATACTACATCCTGCAGCCGCCCATACTATGAACGCCAGTTGGATACAATTGACTAGACTCAAAACAAAACCAATTGCAGAGTCAAAAAGGTAGATTGTGTTTTTTGACTTTCTGACTATGGCATGCCATAGGTCACATCCTTATCTATTACAAAAAGGATGAAGTACATAAAGTAGAAAGTTATAGACTCAAGACCTCAATGTACAGTTACCAAAAGCATGGACGTTTTCACCAACTCATGAAAGTTGGTGACTTTACAAAGATGTAGCAGAAAGATGTCCAGCTTTACGGAATAGTACACTAGATAAAGCAAGTTACTAAAAGTCTTCGAAAGAAATCTATATTCAAGAGTTAAGGCTTCGGAAGACTTTGTCTCTGAAGCTTCGGGAGACTTCATCTTTGGCTTCGGAAGACTTCATCTTTTGCTTCGGAAGATATTGGTCTTGGTTTTGGAAGATCTCACACTTATAATATTTATGTTGCATGTGTGAAACTTCCGAAGCATTCTTCTTCAGTACCTGTGCAACATGCATGGCGAAAGTCTTTGGTTTCTTCAGCCTCTACGCATATTCTCTACAAAATCCCCGTAGGCTGATGCTACCAAAACTTTTGAAGACTTCAGATATCAAAAGTCCTTATGAGGATGATAACCAACCCTTTCTTCATGAGATGATCAGGATCCTTCAGACTGTCAAAATGTCTTCTCATGTCAAAGAGATCATGCAGAGGCAACTAAAACATGTCTTGCCAAGTGTAGACATTTTCAATGCCATGATCTATGATGACATGCCACCTTTCTGGATTTGTAGTGTAGGTCCAGGACAGGATGGGTCATTCTGATGCAAGAGGAGCTATTTGAATGGGAGAAGATGGAGCATCCTCTGGTTGTACATCCTCATGATGTTCTAACTCATCCTAAGGTTTAGAAAAGGATGTAGTCTTCTTCTAATTCTTTGGCTTTTGTTTAGAAGCCATTTTTTTTCTTTACAACTTTTAACTGAGAAGACTGGCCGATAGTACCTAATTGATCTTCATTGTTTTTCTCAGTTGGGTCTTAAACTCTCACAAGTTTAGATTGAGAGTGAGTCTGAACCTACTGTGGATTAGAAGATGAAGCTTGCTGAGATTCAAGAGGAGGTCCAGGTTGTGATGTCTGTGGTTGTTCAACCTTAACCTCCACTTCAGGTTGGGCTTGACTTGGAGGGGAATGTAAGTCAGCCAACTATGCACTCTTGATCTTCTGCTTGATCACCCTGATATGCTCATCCGTAGTGGATAGAGACATGGGCCACGTCTCCTTCCGGAGAATCCATACAGCTTCAAGAAGCTCATCGTCCTCTACTTGCCAGCAGATTTCTTCATGCTTTTGTGGATGATGGCTTTTGACTTAGGAGCTTCTGCCCCTAGCTTTCTTTTAGTTGCCATTCTTTCTCTCACTATCTCAAGTTCAAGTTGTTTGAGATACTCACACTCAACATAGTCATAAGACAGGGGAAGAAGTGCTTCTGCATGGTAGAGGCCTGTGGCACTTAGGTACTTGATCATCTCGATCCTTTCTTTTTCTCTATCTACCTGAGGTTCTTGTTGAACCACATCCTCATATGTTAGACTTTCTTGAACTAGGGAGAGGGTAGGCACATGCTTGTACAATCATTTCTTTCTTCTTTCTTCTTTGATTTGTACTAGAAGCTCTGCATCTTCTAGCTCCTTCTTCTCCCTTAACCTTTCGAGGTCAACCAGTTCATTTAACTCCTCCAAGGGGAGAGAAATGACACTATCTATGTCATAGTTCCTTGTCTACAGATAGTTTATCATGGCTGCCCTTAACTTATCATTCTGAGTATCTGGTTTGGAGGCAGCCTGATTGCAGTCTCCATGAGTCTTGCAGACCCAAAAGAGGAACCTTCTCCCCTCAGCTTCCTTTTCCTCTCTCTCTTCTCCTCCTTAATATCCTTAGATGTCATCTTTCTTTTCCCTTTGTCAATCACAAACCTTTGTGACTCAGGGTGGAGAGAGCTTTGGCCTGCATTGCTTGATGCAGCTTCTGGGCTCTGGCCAGACAGAGGTTGAGAAGCACCTTCACCAGCAGGTGTCTCAAAAAGGGCATTGATATCTGCAGCAATTGTTGGTGATAAGACTGGGCTCTTAGGTTCTGTCACTGGGCCTTCGGTCAAGTTTTCCCCTATGAAGCTAATCTTAGGGTCTGCCTCAACATCCAGTTGATCGATGACATTGCCTGATTGCCATAGTCTTCTTTTTAGGTTGAACTCTACAGTGATCCAGTCTTGTATTCTTTGTGCCAACTTGTCAGTTTCTCTTGATTGGCTTGGATTGACAAGTGGCATGTTGACTAAATCCAGGTTATCATAATAGTTCAGGTTCTGAAATTTGAAGATCTCTTGTTGTCCCTGAACTTTTATGATGATTAGGGCTCTCCTGTTGCTGTCATACCTCCCCTAATGATGTGATTGGATGATGGTGGAAATTACATAGCCCCTGGTATCCCATTCTTAAACAGGCTCTGTATGAAGGAGTCTATGTAGTCCACATCCACGTGGACTTGAGGAGGTTGCTGGGAATGCACCGTTGCAAGTAATGATGGTGAGTGCTTAGCGTCCATTCTCTCTGAAGAATTGCTAGGTTCTGTAGCTATAATGACTTTCTCCCCTTTTTGGTAGCATTACCCACTCGCATAGGTGAGCCCGGAGTTAGGTCAATCACATCCACAGGTGTTCCTGGTTGAGCTCTTCTTATAGGTCTCGCAGCTAGTTTTTCCTTAAGATATGAAATCTGAAGTTACTGATCATTGACCATGTTATGCAAGGTAGTCACTTGAGATTCAAGATGACTAACCTTGGAGACTAAATAGGTGCATGTTTTGGATAGTTTCTGCACCTTTAGTCTTAAATTCCCTTTATCTTCAATAGAAGAATCATTAGGTATGAGATGATTGGACCAAAGTCCCCTCTCTCACCACCAGCTTCAGCTTCTTGGTTGCTGGATTTTCTCTGCTCACTGGCAGTCTCAGTTGAGATGACAGTGGGCTGAGTTGCCATGGTTGAGGTCTTAATGATGTAATCACTTTCAAAAGTGAGAGCCTCTTCCATATGGGCATCCTAAACAGGTTAAGAAGTGCCCACCTCAGCAAGAGGTGACTGATGGGGGCTAGAAGTAGGAGCCTCAGAAGCACTCATCTCTTTGAGTAGGGGAAAAGAAGAGAGAATCATGGTACTCACTGAAACTAGATCTTCATCAGTGTAGAAATCAAGGTTGGGGATTGGTTGGTTGAGATCTAAAGGTTAAGGATGGTAATTGTCCCCTGAAGGTTGATCACTTAAGTGTTGAGACTCAGAGTGATGGCTTAAGGTAGTTTGGCTTCTGAGCTCATCAGGCTGAGCATGAGGAACCTCAGCACTGATCCTTGAAGAGATGGGAGTAGTCTGCTCCTTAGGCAAAGTAGGAGCTCTAGTTTCCACTTCTCCTGTATGGGTGAGTGTGTGGGGCCTCCACAGACTGAATAGTCTGAGCAGGGGTTCGTTTGGATTTTGCTTTGGTAGGTGATGGTGATTTATGGTTGTGTATGTGGTTGGGAAGTAGCAGGTGTGGGTTCAACACTAGTTGGTGCTGCTAGGTTCTCACCTTGAGCAATGAGCTCTAACATTTTTAGGACTAGGGCTGTTTCTACCCCTGAGAAGCCAACATTGGGCTTTCTTAACATTTTAAAGATGTTGGGCTTCATCTGTCCTATTTTAAGAATGTTACCTGTTCCCTTAACTATGATCCCAGTTCACAGTTAATAATGTACTGAACATATCTAGGAAACATGTAATATTTTAAGGAATCTAAGGTTGCAAGTAAGTTAGTATAAACAAATTAAGAATACCTTAACTTGATCCCCTGAATCATTCATGGATAATGAAGGAGGGATCCTTGGAATCTTGTTCCATCCACCATGCTTGTTTGATAAGCTATGGATGACCACATGGAGGAGGAATCTCCACTGGGATGAGACCTTCCCTTTCTTGAAGGTCTTAATAGAGTAATATACCTCACACCCCATCTGATCAAAAGAATGATTGATAGCTTCTTTGGGAATGAACACCTCACCTTCTTCATCATCCAGCTGAAGATGCATGTTAATGATGGTTGGAGTGATGAAGACTGTTCTGCCCTGCACTGCGGCAGACAATGCCTTCTCCCAAACCATTACGACCACTTGGCAGGTCTTGCAAAATTCAAGCAGATGATACTCATAAAATGGAGGATCAATGGTTAGGGAGGTGAAATAGTTGGACAAAGCTAAGAAACAACAAACCTCTGAGAAATGAGGATCTTTCTCAGAACTTAACAGAGTAACCTGGTTGTGTTGCCTGTGAAGCTGAATGGTAAAGTTTGGGTCATTTTTGTGAGTGGGGTTGGCCATTGTGAGGTAGCTTACGGATGAAGAAAGAAAGAAGAAAGAAAATTTAGAGAGAATTTTGGGGTTTTAGGTTGGGAGGAAGAAGCAGATGATAGAAAGAGGGGGAAATCGTTGGGTTTATATATGAAAAGGATTTGAGATAAAGCTTAATAAAAGAGGATAAACTTTAAAATACAGATGTCGGTCCCACCTCTGAAAAAATAGTTTAGTTTTGCTCAAAAAGTAGTTTTCTTGGAAGTCAAAAAGCTTCCAAAGGTAATTATATTCGGAAGTTTTAATGAAAAAGCTTCCGAATGTAAAATGACTTCGAAAGAATTTCTTGAGAGTTTTTAAAATTTTGCTTCGAAAGAGAAATTAAGACTTGAATGCTTTGTGCACAAAAGAACAAAGCTTCTAAGAGTTAGTTTTGCTTCGGAAGAAGAAGGCCCTTGAAAACATTTAAGTGTCATAGACAATCATTTAAGCTTCGGAAGATACATTAGAAATCTCTTCCGAAGGTAAAATTTCTTAGATAGTTATTTGTTTGAAGGCATGATTTTTTTCCGAAGTTAAAAATAGACCTTCTGAAAGTTCAAAATTTTCATAAATCAAAGGAAAGTCTGCAAAAAGATTTTCATCCAAAGAAAACAAGAGCTTATGAAAGTGATGAACTAGACAACTTAGGACACACATGTTTTAAGAAATAATAAGAATTGTTTTAAGAAAACCTACTCAAAGTTGATCATCCCAATAGCTGATACAAGATATTAAAATCTCTATTCATCAAAGGCCTTTGTGAACAAATTAGCATATTATTCATCTCTGTGAACTTTGACTAGTTTAATTAATCCCTTTTCATAATCATCTCTTATTAGATGATACCTGATATTGATGTGTTGGTCCTTGAGTGCTGCACAAGATTCTCTGTGATTAAGATAGCACTATTCTTGCCTATGTGAATACGAGTCTCCTTGAAGTTGAATCCATAGTCCAACATTTAATTCTGAATGCAAAGCACTTGAGCATAGCAGCTTGCAGCAGCAATGTATTCAGCTTCAGCAGTTGATGCAAAGACAGAGGATTGTTTCTTGCATTGCCATGAGACAACCCTTCCACCAACAAACTGACATCCCCCAGATGTAGACTTTGCAGTCATGTTGCAACCACCATAATCACTATCTGTATAAGCATACAGATTGAAGTCAGTGTTTTTAGAATACCATAGACCAAGTGTTGAAGCACCTTTAAGGTATCTTAGAATCCTTTTGATAGTGATAAGATGAGACATCTTAGGGATGGCTTGATATCTTGCATAGATGCAGGTGGCAAACATCATAATATCAGGCCTGGTAGTAGTAAGATATATAAGAGACCCAATCATAGCTCTGTATAAGTGTTCAACTACACACTCTCCCTCAAGATCAGGTCCAAGGGTGTGGTTTCTAGCTATGGGTGTCCTAGAAATCTTACAATTAGTCATGTTGAACCTCTTGTGTATGTCCTGAATATACTTTCACTAACTAATGAAGATGCCATCTTTAACTTGCTTCGCTTGAATTCCCAGAAAGAAATTGAGTTCCCCCATGGCACTAATTTCAAATCTTTTGGTCATCAGCCTCTCAAAGTCTTTGCAGAGCTTTGGATTAGTTGAACCAAAGATGATGTCATCCACATATACTTGAACTAGCACTATGTCATTTCCCTGTCCTTTGATGAAGAGAGTTCCATCTATAGTACCTCTCCTGTATCCATGTTTGCAAAGATACTCAGATAGTGTCACATACCACTTCCTGGGTGCCAGATGCAGCCCATAAAGATCTTTGTCAAACTTGCAGACCTAATCAGGATGATCAGGATCTACAAAACCAGGTGGCTGCTCCTCATCAATCACTCCATAAAGAAAAGCACACTTCACATCAAGTTGAAAGACCTTGAAGTTCTCGGATGCAACAAATTCCAGGAATATCCTAACAGCTTCCAGTCTTGCTACAGGAGCAAAGACATTAGTGTAGTAAATCCCTTCTTCTTGTGTGTACCCTTGAACAACCAGTCTAGCAATGTTCTTGATGATAATGCCTTTAAAATCATTCTTGTTCCTAAACACCTATTTGGTCCCAATGGTAGTCTTCCCATGAGGAAGAGGACAAAGGTTCCAAACTTTCTGCCTTTTGAATTGAACCAGCTCCTATTGCATAGCTTCAACCCAACTACCATCCTTCTGAGCCTCATCAACTGTCTTTGGCTCTATCTGGGATAAGAACCAAGAGTGAAGACAAACATTTTCTTCATGGGTTTGTTCTCTTGTTCTTTCCCCTGTGACAACATCTCCAATAATGTTTAGGGTGGGGTGAGGCTTGTGGATCGTTAGCTGAAGGATCACAGCAAGTTGCAGAGATAGATCTAAATTAGAAAAATTTAGATCTGCCATAGATGTTTCACCCACCACATCAGCACACTTATCAAGAGAGACTTGATCGAAGGAGTGTGTGACATCATTGATGTTGTCATCTATGGAATGGTTATCAGGATCAAGAAAGTCTTGATCACTGTCACCACTACCATCATTGTCTTCTACAATTGAATCATCTTTATCTGGTTATGGAGCCTCTGAGCTGGAATTTGAAGGCATACCAAATGTATCAGCTGAGTTTGTTATTGTAGTGCTGATAGAAACCTTATTTGCAAAAGTAGTTCGAACTGGAGCTGAAAATGTGTCACTTGAAGGTCTTCTTAGCTCAAATCTTGGATCAGGATCACCTGTGTTTAAATTTTCTGCAGATCCTGAAACAGCCTCACAAGATTTGTTAAAACAGTTGGTAACTAAATCAAGATCAAAGAGCCAATCAGGACCAGAACCAGCCACACAGGGTGTCTATTCATTGAAAGTCATATTGGCTGACTGCTCAACAATTCTAGTTCTGAGATTGTATACTCTATAAGCCTTAGCTTGGGAAGAGTATCCAATGAAGTGTCCCTCATCTGATTTCTCAGCAAATTTGGCAATTTGATCCTTGGTGTTCATGATGGTGCAAGGACATCCAAATGACCTGAGAAAACCAATAAAAGGTTTCCTCTTGTGACAAAGTTCATAAGGAGTCTTGCCATGAGTCTTAACCACTAAAACTCTATTTTACACATAGAAGACAGTGTTGACTGCCTCTTCCCAGAAGGTGATGCGCAGCTTAGAGTCAGCCAACATGGTTCTTGCAGCTTTAATCAGTCTCCTGTTTCTCCTCTCAGCAACACCATTCTCTTGAGGTGTCCTTGGAGCACTATGTTGTCTTGAAATACCTTTTTCATCACAGAATGCATCAAGGATTTGGTTCTTCAATTCAGTTCCCTAATCACATCTAATGATTTTGACCTTGTGATCAGATTGATTCTCAATCTTCAAGATGAAATTTTTTTGAATCTCAGGAGTCTCTTCCTTAGTTCTAAGGAAAAAGACACAAGCGAATCTTGTAAAGTCATATCTAATCACTAAGCTGTATGAGGTCCTTCCCAGACTCATTACACTGGTGGGGCCAAAGAGATCCATATGTAACAAGTGTAGGGGTGTAGTGATGGAGTTCTTTTCCTTAGGCTTATGAGATACCTTATGTTGTTTCCCTTTTAGGCATGCAACACAATGGTCATCACTTGTAAACTCTTTCTTTGGCATTCCAGATACCAATCATTCTTAATTAGTTTATTCATGTTTTTAAAGTTTACATGGCATATTATTTTATGCCATAGGAAAGACTCATCACTTCTCCAGAGGGAGATGTTTCTTGCAAATCCATCTTGTACATGTTCCTTTTCCAGGGGGTTCTAAGCAGAATATGCGCATGAGGAATGACCACCCCGAGCTTGAGAACAATGCACTCATGCTTAGTAAGAGCATGTTATGACTCTGATCACAAAATTGGGATACACTTAGAAGATTGTACCCAAGCCCCTTGACAAATTTTACCTTTTCTATACTAAGCTTACCATTTATGACCTTGCCTCTTCCAAAAATGTAACCACCTTCATCTCCTCCAAAGGCAACTATCCCTCCATTAATCCTTTCAAAGTTCTGGAGTAGAGACCTATTGACTGTCATGTGCCTGGAACAGACACTGTCAATGATCCAGACATTTTTTTTGTCTTCAGCTGTCCCTACACAAAGAAAATGTTTAGTTACATTTGGAAACCCAAGCCTCACATGTCTTGGGCTCATTTAGAGAAACAGAAGGTAATACAATAGTAATAGATCCTAAGGTTGTGCTAGGAGGATCTTGAGCTATTGTTGATGGAAATTTTCAATCACTTGGTCTTTCTTAGACTTCCACACCACCTTTGGACTCTTGGACTTGACCTTCAATACTTTGGAAGCTTTTGATACTTTGGAAGTTTTGATGACCGAGCCTTCAAAAGAACCTGCAGACACTACAGTAGACTTCAGTGCTTCGGAAGTATTCCTTCCTCTTGAGACCAATTTTTCTTCCAAAAGCAATTTTCCACTTCCCTTCTTTTTAGATTTGGAGCTTTTGAAGGAAACAAATTTTACTTCGAAGCTTGAATCTTCTTGGAACTCTTAGAAGTCTTTTTCTTGGTTATGTGAAGTGTACCTTTAGGATTGTATGGATAATCCTTACCAACATAAGCAGTACTTTCACACATGACACACTCAATTTTCTTCTTCCCAAGAGCCTTCTGCCGGGAACAAGACTGAATTTGGTCATATCCCCTCTACACCCTCATATTTGTAGATGCTGAGACAGTCCTTTTCGGCTAGGAACTGTTCTAGGAGTTTGATGGTCCAGGCTGTGTAGAAGTGGTACACAACAGATCAGTCTTCTTCTTGGTACTTAGATGATTTGAATAAGAACCAGAACTCTTAGCAGAAGAGTTTAGGTTGATGTCTTCAGTCTTTTCTACTTCAAATCCTGTAGAGATAAACACTTGTTTCTGCCTGGGGTCAAAAGTTGCCTTGGTCTCTTGAGCCTTCCTTGCTTTCCTCTTGCTCTTCTGATCAAGTTCTTTCTCATTGACTTGGTCATCATAGTCTTCTTCTTCTCCTCAGAAGGATAATGACCCTTCTTAGAATCCTCCTATTCACTCTTCTCAAATGAATTATTCACTATCACTTCTTCATCCTCTTCACTCAAAGGATCTATGAGAGGAAGCTCATGTTCACAAGTTCCACACCTAGTTGATCTTACAGACAAGATTGTGTGTGGAGGATCTATCTCATTTGATCCTAGTCCTTGCTTGTTTTGATAGCACACTTTGTTGTGCAGGAATGAGGATATCATGTTCTTGAAGGTCTCTTCTTCAAGAAGACACTTGTTTGCCCTAGCCTTGCTCATCACAAGCTTAGCCTGACACTCAGTCAGCTTGGTTATGAGATCCTTGATCTGAGTCCTAAAATCTGTATGATCATGTTTTAGAACTGAAATGGTTTTCTTTAAGTCCTCAATATTTAGTTTATAATCATTTTTATACTTTCAAAAATTAGCTTTTAAAATGTTTAAGGACTCAAGATCAGATCTTATTTCCAAGTTTTAGGACCTGTATCTATTAACTTTAGCAATGCAATCAGGGGTACAGAGATGTTCCAATACCTTGCCTTCATCATGATCTGCCATCAGTGCTTGGTTTGGAGAAGCATCTTCCACCTTAAAGCTCCAGTCAAAACCTCCTTCTTCAACTGCAATAGCAACCTGCTGCTTTGGCTTGTCATTCCGGGGAGCTTTGTCAGTGTAGCTGGGTCTAGACTGTGTTTGGCCACCATTTGTTCTAGGTGCCTTATACCCCTTGCCAAAGTGGCCCATCAAGTTAGAGTTGTAACACTTGACTTTGCCTTTGTCCAGGCCAAACTTTCCACTGGTTGCATTGCTTTGAAACTTCCTTCCAGTCTGCGTGTAAAACTTCTTGGCTCTGTGAGTTACAAGAGCCATCTGCTGGACTATCTCCCTGTACTTCAGATCATCTAGATGGATACAGTCCAGGTTTTCAAGGGTGGACAGGAAGCTACCACAACTTTCAGTAAAAGACATAAATGCTTGAGAAGAACTTGTCTCTTGGAATGGGCTTCCTTGGGTGTAGTTCTCCCTTGGTGTCTGTGTGAAGGTGATGAAAGGACCCTTGGTAAGTTTTCAGGGTAGCATATGAGATGATGTTGGGGTTCTATGTTAGCCCTTTTAACCACATGCAGGGCTAATCCCATTTAATTGTTGGAGTTGCTAGATGAACCTTGCATGTTCATCTCCATATGGTAGCCACTGAGAATCCCATATAAGTCTATTAGAGTAAGAGTTTTTAGATTCTCAGTCCTCTTGATCACCACATAGTAGTATGTCAACTGCCTAAGAAGTGAGGATATGAACTTCCTTACAATGTCCCTATTCTTAAGAGGAATTCCTCCATCCACAAGGGTATCCATAATCTCAACATACCTGAAGTATTGCTGAGTCATGGTTTCACCTATTTTAAAGGTGAAGTTTTCAAACTGCTGCTTCAGGAGATCTTTCTTGTTCTCCTTGGCTTTAGAAGAACCCTCATACATTAGTTTCAGTGCATCCCGCAACTGCTTAGCTATTTTGCATTTCTTGAAACCACTATATACAAAGTTTGGAAGGGCAGTTTGAAGGGCTGTCATGGCTTTTCTATCAATCTCTACTTTCTTCCTATAATCATCAGAGTAGTTTGCCACATCATTAGGGATCATACCAGCACTAGTAGCAGAAGGAGTGCTAGGTATGAAAGGTCCATTTTCAACAGACTCCTATATTCTTGAGTCCAGAGACCTGATGAAACCTTCTATTCTTAACACCAGGTACCAAAGTTATCAAGAGTGATTAGTGGGGACTTATTCATGGTTCCAGTTTCTATATCAGTCTTCGAAATGGCTGCCATTTGAAAACATTAGTGTTTGTGTGTGAGGGATCCTAAGATGGTGAGATCTTATATCAAGAGCCTGGAAAGCTCTAATACCCAATGCAAGACAAGTGAAGGGGGTTCATTTACAACACAACAACACAAAAAGGAGATTAACTTAAACTTAAACAAACCATGAACTGAATAACCACAATAAAGACCCTAGGAACACAAGTAATGTAAGACACAGAACACAAGTATATGGTTTTCAATAATGCACTACATTGTTTTCTCTATGTTCTATTACAAGTGTTACAAAGCATATCCATAAAGTTACAAGAACATGAGATATTTATACTACATCCTATAGTCGGCCATGCAATGAAAGCCAGTTGGATAGAATTGACTAGACTCAAAACAAAATCAATTTTAGAGTAAAAAAGGCAGATTGCCTTTTTTGACTTTGTGACTATGACATGCCATAGCTCACATCCTTATCTATTAAAAAAGGATAAAGTACTTGAAGTAGAAAGTTACAGACTCAAGACCTCAATGTACAGTTACCAAAAGCATGGACCTTTCACCAACTCATGCAAGTTGGTGACTTTATAGTGATGCAGCGGAATGGTGTCGAGCTTTATCGAATAGTACATCAGATAAAGCATGTTACTAAAAGTCTTCGGAAGAAATCTGTCTTCAAGAGTTGAGGCTTTGGAAGACTTTATCTCTGAAGCTTTGGAAGACTTCGGTGCTATTTGTTTTTTACCAAAACATCTTCCCCACCTCTGCATCTGCGTGCGCACAGATGCGGGAAGAGTTTTGATTGCGCAGAATGTTTGTTTTTGGAAGACATTTCATTAAAAAAGGTCTGCAGGAGGTCTGCATAGAGAAGATATGGACCTATGTCTTCTGAGATCTTCTAACCTCTTCTCACCTCCCTCACCTCCCCCACATCCCCCCACCGGCCGGACCAGCGCCGCCCCACCACCCCCACCGGCTGGAACAACGCCGCCCCACCACCCCCACCGGCCGGACCACCGCCTCCCCACCCCCCCCACTGGCCGGACCACCGCCGCCCCACCACCCCCACCGTCGGACCATCGGCGCCCCACCTCCCCCACCGGTCGGACCATCGATGCCCTTCTTCCCTCCACCTGCCCTTGCCTCCCCCTCCCCCCACCTACTCTGCCTCCCCCCTCCAACCTCGTCCGCCGAACGCCTCCACCTCCCCTACCTACGCCCCACCTCCCCTATCGGCGGGACCATGGATGTGTATATATGTTGTATGTACGTACGGATGTGTGTGTGAGGTACAAGTCCAAGAAAACAAGTGTTAAAAAATAAGTTTAATATAATTACAAAATATTTTTTACCATTCTGCAGATGTTAAAAACAAACAGTCTTTTTCTTGCAGACTGTAGACATTTGGTCCACCTCTTCTGCTGCAGATGTCTGCAGATGTGGTCCGCAAACAGCAGACGTTTTCCTGTAGAAAAAACAAACAACACCTTCATCTTTGGCTTGAGAAGATATTGGTCTTGGCATTAGAAGATTTCACACTTAGAATATTTCTGTTGCATGTGTGAAACTTCCAAAGCATTCTTCTTCAGTACTTGTGCAGCATGCATGCACAAAGTCTTTGGTTGCTTCACCCTCTATCAATATTCTCTACAAGCTTGCTCCACAAGAGATTAACCATGTACCCTGCATTAGAGGCATATGAGTTAGATTAATGATAATATATGTACTACTTTCAACAGCCTTCATCGTTTTGACTTTTGAAGGTCAAGTATGAACCTTTAAGGGTACTGTTCTATAGGAATCATTTCAGATTGAGATATTGTCATGAATACTCATTATCATTTGATTTATCATGTTTGAACATCAAATTTTTAATATTTTAAACTATTAATTGGATATTTTTGAAGTTTTGATTTCAACATTTTCGCTTTCATGATGCTCTGTTCATACGATGAACATAACTTTCACAATATTAGATTGAATCGTATTCTACAAAGTTTACATGTTCATTGAAGTCGAGATTGTTCATCTTTTCTTCGAATAAATCTGATTTTGGGTGTCGTTTATCATCCTAAGGTTCTAAGTTGATTATCAGCTCAAACGTTCGACATATTAGGTTAACACAATGTAAGATTTTCACCTTTTGTTTGATAATGCAGTTGTGCAGTATCAAATATGAGAATAGATTGGGTGAAATAAAGTTGAATCTTTGATTATTAAAGAAGAATATGATTGATGAAGAAGAATAGTGTTTTCGCTCGTCGCACTATAGAGTCTCTCAAATTTGAAAAGTATTAAATGACCTTTTGAATTTGCTTTAAATAGTCAAAAAATGCCATTTACAAAATTTTACAACTCTCAGAATAAATGCAGTTGAAATTTAATTCACACTGTAGCAAATGCGGAAGGTTTTATACATCCATATTTGTTTACTGTTGTAAATGCGGATGAGAAAATTTAAGGAACTTTACTATCCATATTTGTTTACTGTTGTAAATGTGGAAGATATAACTTCTGATTTTAGTCATCCGCATTTATGCACTTTAGCAAATGCAGAAGTTTTGTTACTTCAGTTTTCTTCAATCCGTATTTGTACACTATGGCAAATGCGGAAGTACGAAGATCATCAACATTTGTTCACCGTAACAAATGCGATTGACAAAACTTGTTCATTATTACTCACCGTAACAAATGCGGCTGAACAAAATTTTTCAGCATTGGTCACTGTAGCAAATGCGGCTGACCTGACTTTGTCAACATTTGCTCACTATAGCAAATGGGATAGAATAAAATCAACATTTACTTGATCATCATTAATTGTGACAGAAGAGATTAAGTACTTATTTATTTCTGTTTGAAAATACATGAAAATTGAAGACATCCATCCACAAATGCGGATGAGTAAAACAAATGCGAAAGTGTAAATTTCTTTCGCATTTGACAAATGCGGTTGAACACTTGAAAAACAATTTATCCGCATGGAAAAATGCGGTTGAACACTTGAAAAACATTTTATCCGCATTGACAAATGCGGTTGAACACTTGAAAAACATTTTATCCGCATTGACAAATGTGGTAGAACATTTTTTGTTCTGCATAGGTGTTAACACTTGTAATTTTTATGTATACTTGTAACACACTAATGCGGTAGAGTACAATCTTTGTCCGTATTAGTTTTACTTGGAAATAAAAAGTTACCCGCATTAGTTATAAGCATGGGTTACCTTCACCCCCATTAACCAATGCACTTACCTGCATCAACTTTTGAACTTAATCATAAGTTAATGTGTCTGTTCTGGTTTTTTATGTTTTGAAGAGATGTCATTGATTGAGTTTTCTTATGAAGTTGTTGACCGTTGAGGTTGTCAATTCTTGCTTGGATTGACTTGTATGTCCAAGTGATACAAGTTTCACATTGTTTGACTGATCTTGGACTTTTCATGCTTCCAAGAATCTACATAGGCTGAGATACTATCGTATAACTTCTGCATCAACACATGCATTTCCTTTTTCTTTTGTTTTTGATTTTTAAGAAAATAATTTAAGATAGTAAAAATCTATATAGATTTAATAAAAAATTTCAACTTACTCCCCCTAAAGTTTATATCCACATGTAGATAGAAACTTTAAAGATTTAAAAACTTTTTGACTATTATGTACATTGATTATTAGTAATGAAGAGAAGTGTATCTTTTGTTGGGATCATATCAATCTTACATTACACATATGCATCATTTTATGATAAAATGGACATGTTTATGAACTTGATGATTAAAGGTATGTTTGTCCTCTTAAAATCATACCAGGTTGATATTTTGGTACAAATGATATTTATCATGTTTTGGTTGATTTAATTATTCAATATGTACCTCACACTCACGAGCATGGAATGATCAACCATCCTTATACAATGCATGGTAGAACTTTTTCACAACTTTCCTTACTAGGTTACTTAAGTTATGAGAACTCATTTTCACTGATCCTCATTGGGATTATTTTACTTTGATCCTTTTCATGATGTTCCACATTGGGATTATTCTTTTCACTTCACTTTGGAAGGTGATCCATGATAGGATTCTTTTGTTCATTCACTTGGAATGTATTAGTTTTGTAGATTCATCCAATTTGGATGTGTTCCTTATTGGGAATCTTTTGGATCAGTACATCTACACTTTGTGCTTGTTTCATCAGGTCTTTGCTCAGTAAAAAAAGATGAAACTTGATGTAGGTGAAAGAGATTCATAAAGCATCATCACCTCGTGTGTTTACGTTACTACACACACATGCATTCACATAAGCCAATACATACCTGTACTTTGTGATGAGTGTTTCACAATTGAATAAGATTTTAATTCATCACTGCATGTATCTTATCTTCCAAGTTAAGCACAGTGAATGATATAACGACTGTAATTATATCATTTCCCTATGATATTCTATTCTACATAAAATTGTTTTTCTAATATTTTTTACTTGTTTTTTTAATGTTTTAATTAATTTTACTCATGGTTAATCATGCCAATCGATTGAACCAGGAATCCAAACCTACTTGGTTCAAATGCGTTAGTAAATAAATCAGCCAATTGATTTCCAGTGGGTACTTGAATCAATTTCAGTAACCTTTTTTTAGCACAGTCTCTCAAAAAGTGATTTCCAATTTCAATGTGTTTTGTTTTTGAGTGTTGAACTGGATTTTTTGTTATGAAAACAGCTGCTGTGTTGTCAATCTGAATTGGTGTATACAACAAGTTAAAACCATAATCAAGCATCTCATTTTGAATCCTGGGTACTTGAGCAACAGGCTCATGCTACAATATACTCAGCTTCTGCTGTTGATACAAATACGTTTGTCTGCTTCTTTCATTGCCAAGAGACCAGTCTGGGACCAAGAAATTGAAAACCACCAGAGGTGGATTTTCTATTGAAGTTGCATCCTTCGTAATCACTGTTAGTGAAGGCATAGAGATTGAAGTCTCTTTCCTTTGGATAACATAATCCAAGAGCTGGTTTGCCTTTAAGATATCTGAATATCCTCTTCACTGCATTCACATGTGATTCTTTTGGATCAGTTTGATATCTGGCACACAGACAAACACCAAACATAATGTCAGGTCTACTAGCTGTTAGATACATAAGTAAAGTGATCACAGATCGATAGTGAGTCTAGTCCATTGATTTGCCTTTTGGATCCGGCCTAATCTTCACTTTAGTATCCATAGGAGTTCTGATAGACTGACAATTAGCAAAGTGGAATTTTTCAACATATTTTCCATGTATTTTAGTTGATTGATGAAGATTCCATCAGCTATTTGTTGGACTTGCACCCCTAGAAAGAATATGGGTTACCCTATTGCACTCATTTAGAATTTTGAATGCATAAGGTCTACAAATTCTTTGTAGAGTTGCTTGTTTGTTGAGCCAAAAATAATATCATCCACATAAATCTAGACTAACAAAATGTATTTTCCTCTTCTTCTTCTGAAGGGAGTCTCATCAATCTTTCCTCTTTCGTATACATGTTCAAGAAGAAAGGATGATAGAGTCTCATACCACTTTCTTGGAGCTTGGTAAAGACCATACAGAGCTTTGTCAAGCTTGTAAACTCTAGGAGGGAAATCTGGATCTTCAAAGCTAGGTAGTTGACTCACATAGACCTCCTTAGCAATCTTTCCATACAAGAAGGCACACTTCACATCCATTTGATAAACAATCAATTTCATGGGTGCAGAATATGCTAGAAAGATTCTCATTGCTTCTAATCTGACAATAGGTGCAAACACTTTGTTATAATCGATTCCTTATTTTTGAATGTATCCCTATGCCCCTAATCTTACTTTGTTTCTGATGACGATCCCTCTATCATCAGTATTGTTCCTGTACAGCCATCTAGTACCGATAGGGTATTGTCCTTCAGGAAGATCTACCAGTTCCCGTACTTCTTGCTTCTTGAATTGGAGCAATTCTTCTTACATTGCTTCAATCCAGCTATTGTCTTGAAGAGCCTCTTTGATGTTCTTAGGTACTGTTTGACATAGAAAACATGAGAACACATAGATGTTTGCAATACTGGACTTGCTTCTAGTCACCCTCTCATTAAGTTCACCAATAATGGTTTCAACTGGATGATTCTTGTGTATTCGGGTGGTTGGAATGGAGTCACTAACAATGGTTACATTAAGATTGGAGACATTCAGTTTGTTATGGTTAGAGGCACCTTCATTTTCTACTATTGGGGAGTTATGAAGATAGTCAGACTCCGTTTCAGTTCCTGCTTCAGCTTCAGCAACACTGTGATTGCTTCCATCATTTGACGTTCTTTGTGTTTCAGTTGGAGGAGTAGCTTGTTTTTTTATTTCTGATCTCAGTTGACAGGTCATCTGATTGTGATGGTAACTGGCTTGGACCTCCTTCAGTAAAATTACTCTGATTTTGTGATGGTTGTCTGATGGGATTAGCTTGGAGTGGAACATCTTCATTCAGATGTACAGTGGATGATATAGTTATTATTGGAAAGTCATCATTTTGTTCTACCCCTGAATAAGGTTCAGCTGAATGTTTGTATCTTGCATCAAACAAATGAAATTGATCAAAGGTTTTCGTAAAAGAGTAAGTATCAAACAACCAGTCAGGACCATTTATAGATTTGGGAAACGAATGTTCCTTGTATTGAACATTTGTTGATACATCAATAATGTTTAATCTAGGATTAAACACTCTGTAAGACTTTGAAGCAGAAGAATAACCTACAAAGAATCCTTCATCAGAGTTAGATGAAAACTTTCCCAAATAGTCTCGGGTGTTTAATAATGAGACAGGACTACCAAGTCACATGAAAAATCCAATTAATGGTTTTCTATAAAAGAGAAGTTCATATGGAGTCATGTTGCTTTTTTTACAATTAGAGTTCGATTTTGTACAAAGCACGATGTGTTAACTGCCTCTGCCCAGAAGGTGATTGGTAGCTTAGCATCATCTAATGTTGTTCTTGCTGCTTCAATCAATGTTCTATTTCTCTTTTCAGCTACCCCATTTTGTTGAGGAGTTCTAGCTACACTGAATTGATGAGCAATGCCTTTGGTTGCACAAAAAGTACTCAGTTCTTCATTTTTAAATTCAGTTCCATTATCACTTCTGATTGTTTTGACATTATGATCATGGTGATATTCTATTTTAGTGACAAAGTCTTGAATTATTTTGGATGCCTCATTTTATGAAGTAAGAAGAAAACCCATGTAAATCATGAAAACTCATCAATGATCACCAAACAAAATTGTTTCTTTCCAATACTCATCACATGAGTTGGTCCAAATATATCCATATGAAGTAGCTTCAATGGATATTTTTTGTGTTCACCGGCTTGGATTTATGAGAAGATTTCTGTTGTTTTCCTTTTAGGCACGCTGAACAACGATCAACAAAATGAAATTCCTTTTGAGGAAGACTAATGACATGGTTTCCTTTAACTAATCTGTTCATATTTTTAAAGTTTGTGTGCCCCAAACGTATGTGCGAAAGTTATGACTCATCAAATGATGCATTTGACAAAAGACATGTTTCTTCTTTAGGTGATGCAGAACATAGGTTTAAAACATAAGTATTATGCTTCCACGGGGTCTTTAGGACAACCCATTCTTCAAAGATCTGAAATCCAGGTTTCAAAATGTAGCAATGAGTTTTTGTATAGTGAGTAGAATATTTCTTATCACAGATATGAGACACGCTTAGCAGATTGAAGTTTAGTTGTTCACAGTAGTTCACTCTTTCAAAGCTCAGCATCCCATTTGTCATAGATCCTTCACCTGTAATTCTACCACCCTGTGAATCTCCACCAAATGCTACCATATTTCCTTGTATATGCTTGACATCATGAAGGAGGGAACGATCTCAGTCATGTGTTGGGAGCATCCATTGTCCACGTACCATAAGCTATTAGACCTGTGTGGATGAACTTGCAAGGAAAAAGAACAAATTAGAATAAGGAAAAAAAGCCATGATGGTCTGGGGTTTCCTGTTCCTATTCATAATGGTGACTTGTTGGTATTTTCCTCATAATTGTGAGCTATTTAGGGGTGACTTGGGAGATTGCCTATGATATCTTGCTGGAGTCTTCTCATCAACATCAACAGAAGAGTCAGATGAGTAATGAAATCTTTGAACTCTATGATTGTTAAGAAATTTAATCCGTTTTTGATTTTCAAAAATCATTTTGGGTTTTGAAAAGTCAGAATTTGTGTTGATGAAATGCTTGCTTCTTTTACTTTTCCATATTTCTTTTGGTTTACTCCTGTCATTGAGTGATCTAGATGTTCTAGTTTGATTGTTGTGCAAATGACTAGTGACTTGTCTTTTGCCTGATGATGTTCTTGAGATGGGTTTGTTTTGTGGAATTCTCAATCCTTTTGATTGAAGTAACAATCAAATGTATTGTGATTGTTCATATCATAGACTAAACAGTATTTGTTAAAATAATAGTTTTTGGTTGAGTGGTTATTCATGTCACAAATAGAGTGTAAAACCACTCATCTGTTTTGTGATTAAACATATAATAATAGATTTATTTGTTGATTGAATCAGGTTTTGATTTGTGGGACTCAACTAATTTTCTTATTTCTTTTGCTTAGGGGAGGAATCAAGAATAGCCTTATTTGTAGTTTCCTTCACAAACCCACTGTTGTTAACTATTTTAGGATGTTTTTGTTTCCTTAACCTTTCTTTATCTCCTCCACATACTGATCAACATGTTCTTTGTTGTATATATCAAAACCTACACCTTGTTTTGATTTTGACGATTGAGGATCATACTGAATTTTAACTTCTGAAATAAGTGATCTCTTATGTTTATTTTAAAGTGAAACCTTTTCTGATTTGCTTGAATTATTTGGAGATTTGCTCTCACTATCAGAACTGCTTTCAGCAGACGGTTTCACTAACTTCACAAACTTTTTCTTTCCTTTTGAAATGGCTCGTATGAACTTCACAAAAAGGACAATAGCCTTGATTGGGCAGATTGGTTTAATGACACTCACTGTCTTGTCTGAACACTCTTTAATCTTGACTGGATGAACTAATTTGATTTTCTCCTCATTGGTTTTAATATAAACATCAGGTTTGTTTTGAGGATTGGTTACTTGTTTTACTATAGATTTTGGTTCCATAGTTTTAGATTCAGTTTCCTCATTGAGTGTGACAGATTCAGTCATGACAGTGTAGTTGTCATTGTATGTTGGAGGACATGAATTATGCCCAATCCCAGACATGTCCTTGGGATTCTTTTGAGAATCAAGCATCTCTTGTAGCTTGACTGAAGACAGTTGAAACTTTTCAAGTTTCACTTGAGTAAGTGTATGTCAGAGATGAGAGATTTTATTTTAATTTAAAATCCTTTTATCTCTCTTTTCATCATCTCTGACTTCACATTTTCTTCTTTTATTTTATCTGCCAGTTTATGGTTATGCTCTCTATAACCTAGCAATTCAGTAATACATTTTTCACTACAAAGGTTAGATTTTACCTCAGAGGGCATTGGAGAAGGACCATCATTGATGTGAGCCATAAGTGCATGATTTTGAAATTGAGACTTTACTTTCTCAGCATACAGGCTCCAATCACATACTCCATCTTGTTTGATCACCAGAGCATTTCCAGGTGACTGACTTCTTCTATGAGCTTGATTAGTCAGTTGAGGTTGAGTCTGGTATAACTATTGTTGTTGTTGATGATTCTTGTGTTGATGATTGTTGGGATGAAAGCTTGAATTTGGATGTGAAGATGATTGGTTTTGTGAATTACTTTGGAAGTTGTTGGTTCTTTTAGGAGCATTGCATTCCTTAGAGAAGTGGTCAGTCATGCCACAGTTGAAGCACTTCACCTTGGATTTGTCATATCCAAGCTTTGTGTTTTCATTAAGGTTTAGCTTTCTAGCTTTTCTGGAAAATTTATTTGCTCTCATAGCAATCAAGGCCATTTGCCATTGTAAATCCATTTCTTCCACATCATCTGGATCCATTTCCTCCGGGTCTTCCTAGATCAGATATGCAGATGTGAGTCTTCCTCCCAAATAAGATTGAAAACTTGCAACAAAGGCATTGTATGTAGCCTTTTGTTCTTCTGATTTGTGTCATCATGGGTGTTTGGAAGAGTTGTTGAGAATCTTACCGATTGGAATGATCTTAAAGGCTCGTTGATAGATGGAGCTGCAATGAATCCAGTGGTCTTGGCTTGATCCCTTGAGGACAGAAAATCATCTTCTTTAGTAATGAAGGCATTTTCCATAGTATGAGAATAAGATGGAAATTTGTATGCTTCAATCACTCTTGGGCATCCTAGATTTCTAGTTCTTTCATCAAGCTCTAATGCTTCTATTTTGGCTATCATTATATCCAAACTAGTACTCCCAAGATCAAGAGTATTTTTCTGCATTGTAACATTCTATTTCCAGCTTTTAGGAAAGCTGTGCAACATTTTCTTGTTCATGTCCTTGACGTTATAGGTGACTCCCATTATCTCTAAGTCATTCACCAGCTGCACAAATCTATAAAGCTGTATAGAGATGGACTCCCCTTTAGAGTGATGAAAAGTTTCATATTGATTAACAAGTTTATCCTTGTTAATTCAGCAACTTCATTGCTTCCTTCACACATGATCAGCAGTGCATCCCATAGTGCTTTGGTAGTTCCATATTTTTCTAATCTTTTCAGCACATCCATCTTGAGTGCTTGACTTAGGATAGAATAAGTTTTCAGACCAATCTTGCTTTTCTTGTAATCTTGTCTATCAAGAGTTAGATCTTTAATAGGGATCATTGTTGTCTTGTAGATAACAGCTTGATCTGCAGACAGAGTGACCGAAATGTGTGGTCCCTTGCAGATTGAAATCTCATAATCTGGATCTACACCTACAATATAGTTCATGAATCTGATTTCCATTGTTTAAATTCAAATTTATGTTTAAGCATTGGTGGTTTTTGAGTATGACCATGTTCTGAAAAACTATGTGAATCCATTTTAACAAGATGTTTAGATTGTATAAATATAGATTAGGTAACTTTTAACATTAGTTAGTCCGAATAGTCCAAATCATTCAAAAAAAACTGCTCAGTAAATCAGATCTGTTAATGTTTCTTGGTTCCGTCGCAGCTTCTTTTCTTTATATGAATATGTAGGTTTTTGTGTATAGTTGTTGATGGTGAGAACGTGTTGATAGAGATCTTCTTAAGAGTATTATCTACTGTTTACTGAATATAGATGATGGAATACTCTATTAGCAACTCAATCACCTGTTCAATCAAGTTCAATTCAGATCTTGGGTAGATCTGAAAAAGAACCGAGATCCAAAGCTCTGATACCAGCTGAATGGGTGGTGAGATTGAGATTCTCTCTTAGGATCGAATATAATGCTTGAGTTAATGATTGAATGGTAGAATCAAACAATCAAGAAAAATTCAATGCCGAAGAAATACTCATAAATGCTTTGTATAAATTAATAAAGTTGATTGATTACAATTACCGTTAGGGTTTAGCAAAAAAAAGGTAATAATGCTCCTAGAGAATACAAAATATTCTAATTGTCTAAATTTTGTCACCTCAGGTACAAGGTTTTCTATTCTATTTATAGGCAGACAAGATGCATTTATACAAAATGACTAACCTTCCCCTAACCTACACATGAGAAGTACTCTAAGTCTTGATCCGCATTTTTGCTCGTTCATCCACATTACCAAATGCGGATGAGCTGGACTTGATCAACATCTCTTCACTTGATAATCCGCATTAGTATGTTGGTCATCCGCATTGGGTAAAACAGATGAACAAATACTTTTGTGCATTCGTCCGGTCATCTGCATTGGCAAATGCCGATGAACAAAATCTTGTCCACATTACTTTTTGGTCTTCCGCATTTGTTAATGCGGAAGAACAAATACTTGTTAACATTTGTTCTTTGCATTCCGCATTGACAAATGCGGTAGGCCAATACTTCTACTACTGCAGGATCTTCATCCGCATTAGTTCTTGGACTTGTGGGAATCTAGCAGAACAACCATCAATTCACCCATTGAATTGGCATGTATGATCCTTCAGGGTGCAACGGTAATCTTCAATAGCTTTCCCTATCATGGCACCGTTTCCACCGGGTGCTGCCACCTTAGGTTTATTTAGGCCATTGACAATAGATTGCCACATCTTGTTATCTTGATACCAGATGAAGCCTTCATGCGTCTGCTCCATGACCTAAAGTTTTCAGGGGTAATGATGGGAGCTTTAGTCATCGTTCCCATCTCTACTTCAGACTTGTTGAGGGCCATATTGAGTGTGGTGTAAGGAGGAGTGAAAAGCAGGTTGATTAAGATGGTAAGATCTCACAATCAAGAGCCTAAAAAGCTCTGATACCAATTGTAGGATTGGTTTTATCACTTAACACTTGGTTTTTCTCTCAAACTCCCTTATATTGCACTCGGATCAGATGAAGCAAAGTCTTTTCTATGTGTTGATAATAATATGATAAGTAACAAAGAGCACAATGAAATAATTTTCAACGTACTTGCATATATTACTTCTCAACTCAAAGTATTACAAGACTCTTACAAGAATGTTGCATGAGTTACAATGAGAAACTATATATACTACTACCTACAACCGATAAACTTTGATACCAGCTCGAATCCTCTAACTAATGCAAATACTACAAAGATATAGTTTAAGGTATCTTAGATAATGTCTTATCTAAGATACGGTAGTCATGACATGTCCATGACTTGTAACACCCGGTTATTTTTAAAAGACAAGATATAAAGAATAAAAGCAAGAAGGCAATAAAGTCAAGTGGATGGACTAAAAGTGTCCAAAGGACAAAACTTTCAAAAGTTGGTGTAAAGGTGGGTATGGCCGCCCAACCTCACCTCACTCCACCATTTTCCTTGGATTTAGAGAGAGAGAGAGCAGAGAATACTCTTGGTTGAAGAAGAAGAGAAAGCAGAAAAGTGAATTGAAGGTAAGAATTCAAGGTTTTTATATTTTTATGACGGGTTTTATCCGAGTTATGTGTTTATGTGCGCATGTGTTCGTGTATGTGCTCGGGTGTGTGTGTGTTTGGTGTTGTTTTTAGGTGTTTGAACTCATAGCAAGTGGGTTAGAAAGGAAGAAACACCCAAGTTGCATGAGGTGAGTTCTAGACCCTGGTCTTTACATACTTTAAACTATCTTTGGGGCTGAAAACGTATTAAAATGGTTTTACAAAGTTTATGTGTGAATACCCATAAGTATTGTGTATGTTGGATGTTGGTTCTTGAATGTTTATAGGCTACTCATGTTTAGAGTAGCCAATGCTTAGGACAGATAGGTTTGATGATTGGGTTGAAAAGATCTTAGAAATGTGTTTCACAGAAGCTCATGTGCCTAGATAAGTGTTCATACGCATGAAATTGCCTTGGAAAGAATTAAGTGAAAGCCATGCGCCTGAATAGTAGCTCATGTGCCTAAAATTTGCCTTAGGAATGTTTTAAGTATAGCCATACGCCTGAATAGTGGTCCATGCGCCTAGAAATGGTAGTCGGATGACTAAGTGTAGGGTCATGCGCCCCAATAGTGCTCATGCACCCAAGTGGCCCATGTGCCCAAGTGGCTCATGCGCCTGAATAGTACCCATGCCCCTAGAAATTGGGCTGGATTTGACTAAGTGTCTAGACGTCCAGGGTTCCCATTGTTGGACCAAAAGAACCAATGAGCCAAGATCAGAAAACCTCTAAGTCCCACATGGTATCACAACAACTGCTGAAAAGCCTCATCAGTAGTTTGACAAGTGCTGAAGACTTCAACAGCTGAAGATCAAGTGCTGAAGACCTCAATAGCTGAAGAACTAAAGTGCTGAAGTACAACAGCTAAGAACACAAGTGCTGAAGCTGAAAGACCAAAGTACTGAAGTACAACAGCTAAAGAGTTGACAAGTGCTAAAGATCAACAACTGATGTACAAAGTTTGAAGACAAAGACTGAAGACATCAGCTGATGATATCTACTGAAGTCATCAGCTGATGAAACACCTGAAGGTCAAAGTCTGAAGAACAAGTACTGAAGCCTCAGTAGTTTGTCACAACTGCTGAAGAGTACTTCTTCAGTAGTTGTGATATCAGTAGTTTTATATTTTTATGTTTCAGTAGTTTGTAAAACGACTGAAGAGCTTGTTCTTCAGTCGTTGTAGTTTTAGTAGTTTTATATTTTGTACTTAACATGCTGATATGTTCTCAGTAGTTGTGAACATTTCAGTAGTTTGTTAAGAATTAGTTATTTTTGTATTAGATCTGCCAATTGTCACTTTCCGTGATAACAGCAGTGATTGTTGCACTTTATATAAGGAGTGACAACTTATTGTAACTATGAATGAATGGAATGAATGAATGATTTGATTAGATATATTCTACATCTATAAACATTCCCAGAAATTAGAAATATATATTCTCTCCCTATAACCGTATGCGCTCTTAATGCTTACAAATATCGATTGCTTGCTACAATTTGTCTAATTCTTGTTTGTATTCCGCTGCTTTGTATCCTAATACATCAAACTTGTGATCGCTGATCCTGTCAAATGGTATCACAGCCGGTTAATCATTGATCGATCTAATAATTGATCATTGAAACTGCTATTCAAGATCTAAGTTCTATTGAATTAGCTTTTGTTTTTGCAAGAAACGGTTATAGAGATTGAATTTTCTGTATTTCTGCTCATTCATCCTGAGATCTTTTCTTGGTTCTCATTGAGTTTGTTGTGGTCTGTCTAAAACTTTTAAAAGCTTGAACTAAATTTTTTTGAACTGAAAATGACTACTCCCTCCAATGATCCTCACAATACTGGTTCCTCAACCAAGCCACCGATACTGGTTAGGAATGAGTATAACATATGGCAAAGACGTATGCTCCATCACCTGTCTGTTAACAGCGCAGGGTGTTGGACATCAGTGGTACATGGTCCACACAAGCCTATGGTGAATAACCCGGAAACCAATCAAATGGTTCCGAAGAGGAGGGAGCAATACTCAGATGAGGATAAGAAGTTGCTTGAAATTGATGCAAAAGCCCATGGAATTCTGGCCATGGCACTGCCAAATGAAATCTATTCTGGGCTAATGCATCATGAAACTGCCCATGACCTCTGGAATGCCTTGAAAGAACAATTTGGAGGAACAGATGAGGTCTTGGCAAATAATAGAGAAATTCTTGCCCAACAGTATGAGACATTCTCTCATAGAAAGGGTGAGACACTGACTCAACAATATGAGCGGTTCTCTTGTTTGATCTCTGAACTAAAAATGGTCAAACTTGAATACACCAATATTCAGATGAATAACAGATTTCTCAGATCACTGCCTGAGAGATGGGACACATATACTATTGTCCTACGCTCCAGTGCAAGTTTGGACAAACTATCTCTCACCCAACTCCATGGGAAACTGCTCACTTTTGAGAGAGAGATAGAACAGAAGAGAAAGTTGTCTTCATCTGGAAAGCTCACTGAAGACTTTGTACAAGGCAACACTGCCTTGTTGGGTCATGAGTCAGAATATGCTTCATCTGAATGCCAGTATGATAAGCATATTAATTTCTCTTCGAGCACTTCTGATTCTGCATTTGTGAGTGTTGATGGTCAGTTTACTGGGTGTAATAATGACAATCTATGTTTCATTATGGATGATCTCAAGGGGATTGCTGATGATGACTTAGAAGAGATGGATATTTTGAGCCAAATGGCCTTGATAAATATCAGATCTCAGAAGTTCTATAAAAGAACTGGAAGAAAATTCCCAGGACTCTCTGGCAAAACCAAAGTTGGTTTTGACAAGAGCAAGTTGAGGTGTCACAAATGCCAAAGGCTTGGACACTTTGCAAGAGAGTGTAGATCAACTGGATCTAACTCCACTGCACCCTTTGTGACTTTTCTTGGCAAAAGTCAACAACACAAAGGGCAACATCCTGTCACCTCTAGTCATCATTCTCAACAACAATCTCCGGCATATTTTGTTTCTCAGGGTCAAATGCCATATCCGTACCTTGTTATTACATGCCACAGCCAAATCAAGTTCAAGTTCCTATGGCACCACAACCTCATGCACTACCAGAACCTCAGCCTTCCCAATCTCATCAACAATCTCAACCTCAACAACACAGCTTCTTCACCCCAGGAGTTGTTGACTGGAGCAGTTTACCAGATGACTTGTCTGGTCATGATCAATTGTTCTCAGGTGCTGGTCAACATGGTGGTGACAGTCCTTTTGGGAATCTAGCTCTTATGGCTTTGGAGTCTGCTGATACTTCATTTTCTAATGCCTCTACACCTCAGGTATCACAGGTATCCTCTGAGGCAAAAGCCAAGTTATGTTCTGAACCATGCATAGCAGCATTTGCTTCATTAGAGAAGCAAATGTAGCTCTAATTAATAAGAACATTGAGCTAGAACAAATAATTTCCAAAAACAAAGCTGAGTTTGAGTTTGTGCTCAAAGATAAAAATGATGAGATTTATAAACTTAATTGCCAAATAATTGATGATAAGGCTAGAGAAGAAGTACTTCTAGAGAAGTACAAAGATCTCAAAGAAACCCTTGCAGTTACCC
Source organism: Flaveria trinervia (assembly GCA_025506515.1). Lineage (NCBI taxonomy): Eukaryota > Viridiplantae > Streptophyta > Magnoliopsida > Asterales > Asteraceae > Flaveria > Flaveria trinervia. The sequence goes on along the minus strand of CM046458.1, from coordinate 31,261,841 downwards.
AGGTCGAGTGTGATAGATGGGTACAATCATGCAAAGGTTTTGAAATGCTTCTTAGTAAGCAATCTGCTTCAAATGTGAAGTTTGGAATTTGTTACAATCACACTGCTCCACCTACAGATTTTACCCCAAGAGCAGAGGTAGAATCTGATGGTGAGAGTGATAACCAATCCATCACATCATGTGATCTACCTTCTGATACAACACAATCAGAAGTAGCAGTCAGCATCAAGCCCTCTTTGAACCTATCAGCTGATGTTGATGGTTCAAATGCTGACATTCACATGGTTAATGAGTTGATCAACTCAGGAGTTAATCCTAAAGGTCCTGAAAGGACTAGAGAGCAGGATTTAACACCTGAAGTTCAAACTTCAACTGCTGTCAGTACTGAAGAGAAGAAAACTGGCAGTAGAAAGAGTTTGAAGACAACTAAAGAGGCTGTCAAGAAAGCAAACAATGCTTCCAAAGCATTAAAGAACAAGTCTTCTGTTGCTTCACCCTCTTTAGTTGATGATCAACCTAAGATGAAGAAGAAACCATGTTAAGTATGTGGTTTGTTCAATCATCTTATAGATGATTGTTGGTACAAAAGAGGTTCCAAACTCAAACAAAAAGAAGAAATTAATGAGAAAATGGTAAAAATGAAAATTGAGTTTGAGACCACATTTGTATCAGCAACATCAAATCCTGTAACCCTTAAGTCATCAAAGAAATCCAAAAAGGAAGGGGTTAAACAGGTGACAGCTGAGGGTGCTCAAAAGAAAAAGGTGCAACATAGGAAGTTATCAAACTCCACTAGCAATGTGTCTGATGAGCTGAAAGCTTTATCACAAAATCAGGCACAGCTGGTGATGATGGTACAACATCTGTTGGGTAGAGTTAACCAACTAGATTCTCCTATGTTGAAACCACAGAAAAGGAGGTCCAAGCCAAAGGACTCCTCTTCTACACCATCTTCTTCCTCTCAGGCTGTTGTTTCAAATAAACCTGTTAGTTTACCATCTATTGATGAGACCAGGCCCAAAACCAAAAAGGTTTGGGTCTCTAAAACTAACTAATTGTTTATTTTTGCAGGGTTCTTCAACATGCCAAAGTAGCATCTGGTATGTAGACAGTGGGGGATCTATGCACATGACTGGGAACAACTCTCTTCTTGATGACTACTCTCAAGGAAAGAAGGGATTTGTCTCTTTTGGCAATGATGCTAGGGGTAACATCATCGGTAAGGGCTTTGTCTCCAATGGAGAAATCAAATTGATGATGTTAATCATGTGGAAAATCTCAAGTACAATCTCTTGAGTGTCAGTCAAATGTGTGATAAAGGCCATGTTGCCCTTTTCACCAGTCAAAACTGTAGGATTCTGTCATCCAAAGTTTTGCACTTGATTGACAAGGTGTTGGATGATCACACTCTCCTGAAAGCCAACAGGATAGGAGGAGTGTATGCCTTAGATCTTTCTAAGAAGATAGATCTCAAAGGCAATCCTTGCCTATTTTCCAAAGCCTCTTCTCAAGAATCTAAACTGTGGCACAGGAGGCTTGGTCATGTTAATCTCAAAAACATGAATCAGCTTACCCACAATAGTTTAGTCAGAGGCTTACCAATAAAGGAGTTCCACTGTGATGAAACCTGCACTGCCTGTTTAAAAGGAAAACAGCACAAAGTCTCATTCCTCCTATTGAAGTGCCCAAGTCCACTGCCTGCTTCCAATTACTGCATATGGATCTATTTGGTCCTGTGAGAGTAATGAGCATGGCAAAGAAGAAATACTGTCTGGTAATTGTGGATGATTACTCCAGATTTGTATGGACTTTCTTTCTACATTCAAAGGATGAGGCTGCTTAGAAGATTATTCACTTTGTGCTGTACATTGAGAAGTAGTATTCCCTTCCAGTCAAGTGTATTAGGAGTGACAATGGAACTGAGTTCAGAAATCATACACTTGATGACTTCTATCTGTCAAAGGGAATCAAAAGGCAGTTCAACATTCCAAGGACTCCAGAACAAAATGGAGTAGTGGAGAGAAAGAACAGGACCCTCATTGAAGCTGCAAGGTCCATGCTGGCTGACTCAGGTTTGCCACTGACCTTTTGGGCTGAAGCTGTCAACACAGCTTGTTATGTGCAAAATAGAGTTTTAGTAAATCAGAGGTTGATGAAGACTCCATATGAAGTTCTCCATCATTTGGCTCCTCTGATTTCATTTTTCAAAGCATTTGGGTGTCCCTGTTTTATTCTCAACACAAAGGATCAACTCCATAAATTTGATCCTAAGGTGGATGCAGGGTACTTTGTTGGTTATGCATCTACTTGCAAGGCATACAGAGTCTTCAACTGCAGAACAAAGATGGTTGAAGAAACTCTACATGTTAAGTTTAATGAATCTCCAAAGGACAAGATTCCACAAAGTCCTGTGGAGTTATTTGATTTGGACATACTGCAATATGTTCCTTATCAAAATCCTGCTGTTGCTCCTGTCAACAGTTCACCACCTGGTGGTACTGCTGATGATGATGATGATTGCAGTACTCACCTCTTCAGGTTTAGTGATCAGCTGCCTGACTCAGCTAGACCTGATGTTCCTGTAGCTCCAGTATTAGCACCTCCTTCAAACAATAATTCAGGCCCATAATACTCAGACAGGTATTTGGCCTGTTTCCCATTCTTTAGCTCCACAGTTCTTATTATTCTGTAAGCAAACTCATCCGGGTGATTACCCTCTAGGAACAACTGGAGCTCATTTTTCCTGACTTCCTCAAGCCTCTTGTAAACTAACCCCTTTTCACTATTTTGTTTTCCAGCATCTTCTGAGGGGTTAGATTAGCTTTGTAGGCCTTCTTGAAGTCTTCTAGGATTTCCCAGGGTGAAACTACAAAGACCAGAGAGATCACTTCATCTACGATCTTTTTCACCTGGCCAATGTATCTCTGAGGTATATTTTTCTTATGAATTCTGTGAGAGACCCTGGGATCAGGCCAAATCCTCACTCTTTCCTTTTGATATTGAAAGGTATGCCTGAGAGTGTAAAGTCTGAGGGCTTGCTCCTTCATATTGATGATAGAAGATGTGGCTGCATAAGCTTTGTCAACTCTCTTCAGCAATTCCTCATCATGCTGTTTATGAAGCCCTTCTTCTTCTAGCTTCACTTTAACCATTTGTCTCTGGACTTCAGGAGTAATTGCTAAGGAGTGACTTGTGGCCTTAGGCAACTGAATCACAGCTGAGAGCGGCAGCCTATCTTCATCATCTTCTTCATCATCTTCTAGCCTCAATATCCTTCTCTTCTTCTTCAAGGGTATATCATCGGCTATGGGTTTTGAGGGTAAGGGAGTTGGTTTGGTGGTTGTGTTTTGGGTGGTTTTGGTGTGGGAATGTTGACAGGCTGTTCTAGCATCCTTGAGGTGAGTGTGGCTTTTGATTGCTTGGCTAGCTCAGTCCTGCTCCCAGCACCCGCTTCATTCAAAGCTTCAATAACAAGCCCCTTAGTATATGCTTCAGACGAACAGATCTTAGTGGTGATTGCCAAGATACTGTCCCTGGACCAAGCTTTGATTTCGATCATTGCTCTTCCAAGATATTTTGCAATAAATCTAATCATGATTTCAAGCCTTTCTCTTTCTAACACTTCATAACTTGCCCATCTATTCTGGATTTCTTCAATCTCTAGTCGTCGAATCTCAGAGTCAAGTTTATTGGTGTCATGGCCTTGCTTAAACAGCTGATCAATGATGTTGTCCATTGATCTGCTGTGTTCGGCATTAGCCTCTTTTATCAGTAGCTCCAAGGCTTTATCTTCAGCAATGTGCTCATCAGCACCTTTCTTTCGCTTGTAGGTGAGCATTGGTTGCTGTTCTTTCTCCTCCTTTTGGGCTTGCTTCGCTTCCTTCTTTTCCTCGGATCTTTTCCTCTTCTTTTCTTTCACTGCAGTACTCTCCCCCTTTTTGGTTGCATTGGAGGAAGGGGTTTGTACCGCAGAAAGAGTCTTTGGACAGCAGCATCAACCAAGGGCTGTAAAGTTGAGGAAAGCCTCTCATCAATGGCTTTGGTCACAATATTAGTGATTATGGGTGTGATGAGAGGGAGGGAATTTTGGAGTACAGCACCTATTTGCTCAGGAGGGTTCTGTTCCTGAGAAGTAGGGCCTGAAGCAGAGGCAGGTGGTTGAGTTTGGAGTGGCTCAGTGTTTGGGAAACCTTCAAGTGAAGGTGCCATCTGTGGGTGGGTAGAGGCAGATGGTCTTTCTCCTTGTGAGAGTTGGTCAAGTAGGTTTTGCAGCCTACTGACTTTCTCTTCAAGGATTGTGTTCTGGGCAAGAACATCATAGAAAAAGCCCAGGTCATCATCAGCCGAAGCTGAATCATCTGACCTCCTGCTTAGAGCAGGATTTACATGCACTGGGTGTAGACCAGTTGGTGCATGTGCCCCTTGTGCTTGGTACTGGGGACTTCCAGCCTCAGGACAATGTCCATCATCAGCTGTTGCCTCTAGTGAGGTCTTAGCAATGTTACCAGCCTCACTCTGGTCATGTGCTGAGTCAGAGGAGGTGGCAGCCTCACTAGATATTCTAAGCTCCTTGTCTACACCAGGAGATAGAAGTGGTAAACCCCTGTGCTGTGGGTTCTCAAGTGCACTGTGTCTAGACGTCCAGGGTTCCCATGAGTCTAAGCACCCATGCGCCTGCATAGTGCCCATGCGCCTGAAAGTTGCCCATGCGCCTAAGTGTTCCCCATGCGCCTGAAAGTTTCCCATGCGCCTAAGTGTTCCCCATGCGCCTGCATAGTGGCCATGCGCCTGAAAGTTTCCCATGCGCCTAAGTGTTCCCCATGTGCCTGCATAGTGTCCATGCACCTGCATAGTGCCCATGCGCCTAAGGACTAAGAATATTTTTCTACCTTTGGGAATTGTGTAAAGTAGGCTTTGACTTGGGAGATTTCCGGGGGACTATAAAAGTTGACTTTTGGGGTCATAGATGGTGCGATGGGCATGTTATGTATTGTGATTAATGCTTATGCATGATGATGATGATGATGTTGCATGGTTATACATGGTGTATGTTATGTATGTATGATGCCCTGTATGATGATGTATGAATGAATGTAAAAAGTCTTGCAAGCAAATGTATGGAGGTCCACACCCAATGAAGGGTGTTAGCTCAACTGTGTGTGGGTTAGCTACCCCAGAAAGATGCACACTGTGGTCCAATCCTTGTGATTGACCATATGTATGGGATTCTTGCTGCTTGCCCTAGGTACTAGAGACAGCTTCATGCACAATGTTCGAGGCCAATGAAAGACCTCAGGCCAAGTAACCAGCTTCGTGCACAATGTTCGGGGTATAGCATATGGCATTGATCCGAAATGAAAAGAAAAGATAAATGGTGAATGTACTTGCCCTAGCTACTGGAGTCAGATTCGTGCACAATGTTCGAGGTCTATGAAAGACCTCGGGCCTAGTTACCCGCTTCGTGCACAATGTTCGGGGTAATGTACATGTCACTAGATGTAATGAATGAACGAAGGTTAACGAACTTAATGGAAGATAATAATGATATTATCTGTATGTATGTATGTATGTATGATGTATGATCACGAACGAATGAAACGTATTGTGTGGCTCTGAAAGGAAATAAATAGCGATTTTATGTATGTTTATTATAAAAGTAGAACACACTCAGCAATGCTAACTTTTATACATTTTCAGTTGGCAGGTAAACGTTGCTAAGGATGGTACGAGGAGGCTACTCAGCCCTTTTGGATGGCATCCATTTATTTAAAGCTTTTGTGATGTAATACAACAATGTAATTTGGTAACCGACAAACGATGCATTATTTTGCAAAAGATTTTATGATGAAATGAAATGCCATTTGTTTTATGTTTCCACTGCAATGTTTTGGATGATTAAATACAAAGTATATGTTTTATGTGCGATGAGTTACCAGTTGTAAGCGTCCCGGAATTGGAGCCTTACAAGTTGGTATCAGAGCCAAAGTTTAAGTGAAATGGGTAAATTTTCAAAATAAACCTTAACTTAAACTGAGAATGGGACGGAAGGGAATGGGATGCCAATTTGAGTAGTTGCGTGCCATCAGGTATTTTCGTAATGTTAACCGATTTATGTGCGCATGGTATGTGGTTATGTGTTGTATGTAGATTTAAATACTGATATAGTCAATACGGGTAATGCTCGGGGTATGAAGAGTAATGTAAGTGGCTAATCACAACTGATAATTTTAATTAGGGACTTACTATACTTGACATAAACTGAGCTATTCCCTTGAATGACCGTGTTGGTGTTTGAATCTTTTAGTGTGTTACAGGATGGCTAGTGGTAGATCATCTAAAGCTTCACATGGTGGTGGCCATGGTGCTGAACCACGAGTTACGAGGGGAAGGCCTAGGGCCGAAAAGGTGGTTCCTGAAGAACTCGAAACCCCTCATTCGGAGGGTGGAGACGAGAGCACCAACCTGAGAGCCTCAGTAAAGGAGGCGGTGGTGGAGGAAGTTCACCAGGTCATGTAGACGATTTTACCATCTGTGGTGACCGAAGTTATGAAGGCGGTTAGAGACGGGGAAAGAAAGGAAACGAACAGGTCCTCGGGAGGACGGGAACAACCAGAACCAAAAACGGTTCTCTCTGATGATGAGGACGAGGAAGAAGAAGAGCCTGCACCGGAGACGACCTGAGGCTGACACTGCGGGGTGTTTATGAGATGCAAACCTCCTAATTTCGATGGAAATGGTATTGCCACTGCTGCTCACCGGTGGGCGAGGGAAATGGAGGCGGTACTTGATATCAGCGAGTGTCGAGAAGACCAGAAGGTTAGGTTTGCTAACCATTCATTTGTAGACTCGGCTCTGTGCTGGTGGGACAATATAGTCCAAGCTGAGGGTAGTCAGGCGATCAGGAGAATGAGATGGTCGGAGTTGAATAAGTTAGTAATAGAGGAGTTTTGTCCTCACCGGGAAATGGACAAAGTTGAGAGAGAGTTTCTACAACTGGAGGTAGGAACTGTGACACACCAAGAATACACCACAAAGTTCAATGAAATAGCATGGCTGGTGCCCGATCAGGTGACACCACTGTCACGAAAGATTAAGAGATACATCCAGGGGCTGCCGGCAGAAATCCGTAGGCATATGATCGCTGCCGGCCGAGCACTTTTAGGTCGACGGTTGATTTGGCTGGTAGGTTATATGATGAGCGTGAGGTGGTAGTGGCTGAGGAGAAGAAAACGAGTAGGTATGGGAGGAACTGGAACGGGAAACGGTTTGGACGTGGTAGAGCCGCTCCAAACCATAAAGCGGCAAGGGTAGGTGACCAAGGTGTGGTCACAGCTGGTGATGAGTTGAAGTGTGGCAAGTGCGGGAAGGAGCATGGTGGCGAGTGTAGATGGGGGTCTAATGTTTGTTTCAAGTGTGGGAAGCCTGGCCATTTGGCTAGAGATTGTGGAGGCATGAAGTGTTTCAACTACGGGGGAAGTGGTCACATGAGCTTGGAGTTTAAGAAGCCAAGGGCCGAGGGTTCCGGGGTGAAGAAGGCTAAAAGATAAGGACAGAAGGCAAGCACCCAAGCTTTCATGATGACTCGGGAGGAGGCTAGGAATGACCCCGACGTGGTGTCAGGTATGTTTCTAGTAAACCAAACTCTTGAATCTATGTTGTTTGATTCTGGTGCTAGTAGGAGTTTCATTTCTGCTGCCTTTTGTGCTAAGTTTCCAAATAAGAGTATATGTACCGGGGAGCCATTCGATGTAGAAACTGCTATCGGTAAGTCCACTAGAATTATTGATGTGATAGAGGACTGTGCCATAGAAATAGAAGGCCATAGGTTTGCTGCTAGGTTACACGTGATACCCCTAGGCGGATTTGATGTAGTACTAGGGATGGACTGGTTAGCAACCTATGAAGCAAACATCATGTGTCGCAAGAAGATGATCCGATTGACAACGCCTGACAGGAATAAGGTGACGGTTTATGGTGATCACGTCACGGCGTTCACGAAGGTGATTTCGATGGCGGTGGCGGGAAAGTGCATGAGGCGCGGATGTTGTGCCTACTTGGCATACATAAAGAATATGGATGCGTCGGTACCACAATTATCTGAAGTACCAGTGATGTGCGATTTTTCGGGCGTGTTCCCGGAAGACTTTCCCGGTGTGACACGGATCGTGACATTGAGTTCCAAATTGATCTGATACCCGGTGCTTAACCCGTTGCCAAAGCACCGTATCGGTTAGCTCCCACGGAAATGAAAGAACTAATGGAGCAGTTGCAAGAGCTGCTCGATAAGGGGTTCATTAGACCGAGTATCTCTCCCTGGGGGTGCTCCGGTCCTGGTTGTGAAGAAGAAAGACGGTAGTATGAGGATGTGTATTGACTACCGAGAGTTGAACAAGCTGATGGTGAAGAACCGATACCCCCTACCAAGAATAGATGATCTGCTTGACTTGCTCCAAGGTGCCAGTTGGTTTTTGAGGATAGATCTTAGATCTCGTTACCATCAGCTGAAAGTGAAGGAGCAGGACATCCCTAAAACAGCTTTTCGCATGCGCTACGATCACTATGAGTTCCTCGTTATGTCGTTTGGTTTGACCAATGCGCCAGCTGCTTTTATGGATCTGATGAACCGTGTGTGTCGACCTATGTTGGATAAATCAGTGATTGTGTTCATTCATGATATCCTAATTTATTCGAAGAGACAGATTGAGCATGCCGGACACATTTGGGAGGTTCTGGAGACGTTAAGAAGGGAGAAGTTGTATGAAAAATTCTCCAAGTGCGCGTTTTGGTTGCACGAAGTTTAGTTCTTGGGTGATGTGGTGAATCCGGATGGGATTATGGTGGACTCGGCTAAGGTGGAGGCAGTGATGTAATGGAACTCTCCAAGGACGCCATCCGAGATTCGTAGTTTCTTAGGGTTGGCGGGATATTACTGAGGTTCATTCAGGACTTTTCCTAGATCGCTTCTCCACTGACCAAGTTGACCCGAAAGGATGTAAATTTATATGGGGTCAAGCCCAAGAACAGGCGTTCGAGGAGTTAAAGGTGAGGTTGACTCAAGCTCCTGCCTTGTCATTACCCGAAGGAACCGAGGATTTGGTAGTATATTCAGATGCTTCTTACTCGGGGTTGGGATGTGTGGTAATGTAGAGAGGGAAGGTTATAGCCTATTCATCCCGACAGTTGAAGGTTCATAAGGTCAATTATCCTACACATGATTTGGAACTAGCGGCCGTGATCTTTGCACTAAAGATTTGGAGGCACTATCCTTACGGTACGAAGTGCCCCATTTTCACTGACCAAAAGAGCTTGAAGTACTTCTTCGAGTAGAAGGATCTGAACATGAGGCAAAGAGGATGGTTGGAGCTCATAAAGGATTACAATTATGAGATCCATTACCATCCGGGAAAAGCTAACGTGGTGGCTGATGCTCGTAGCTGGAAGGAGAGGCCCGAGCCGATTCAGGTGAAGGCATACCAACTGATTATGACCTCTGAGGTAATGAAGCAAGTCAAGAAGTTTCAGGATGAGGCACTGAAAGAAGATCATCTAAACTCTGAAAGAATGAGAGGTCTGGTTGTGGAATTGGGTGAAAACACACTTGGTGTTAAAACTCGATTTGGACGGGTGTGGATTCCTTGTTTCGGGAATCTACGTGTGAGGATTTTGGATGAAGCTCACAAGACTCGATACTCCATTCATCCTGGTGCCACAAAGATGTATCAAGACATGAACAAAGATTATTGGTGGCCGGGTATGAATCATGACGTGGTGGAGTATACGAGGTGCTGTACGGTAGGTGATGCAGAACACCCTTTTGTTGGGGTGATATTGGTCAAAAGGAGTTGGGGAGCGTCAAGGTAATCGAGGCTACGACTGAGAAGCTTGAGAAGATTAAAGCTTTCATGAAGGCAGCTAAAGATAGACAGAAGTCGTATGCCGATAAACGGTGTAGACCGATCGCGTTCTAGGTGGGTGACCGGGTTATGTTGAAGGTCTCACCTTGGAAGGGAATTGTCCGATTCGGGAAACGAGGTAAGCTAAGCCAGACGTACATAGGACGTTTCCGAATTAGTGCTCGAGTAGGAGAGGTGGCCTAAAGATTGGAGTTACGAGATGAGTTAAGTGGAATTCACCCGACATTCCATGTATCTCATTTGAGAAAGTGCTTACCTAATGAAGACATGATTGTTCCACTGGAGGATATCGAAGTAGACAAACGGCTCAATTATGTGGAGCAACCAGTGGCAATTATCGATCGTAAAGAGGAAAGGCTGAGAAATAAAGTGGATCCTGTTATGCGTGTATAGTGGAAGCACATGAAGGGATCCGAGTCTACATGGGAGGCTGAGGAGGTGATGAGGTAGCATTATCCTCATCTTTTCGAGGAATAACAGGTTTCAAGGACAAAACCTATATAAGGGGGGTGGACTTGTAACACCCGGTTATTTTCAAAAAACAAGATATAAAGAATAAAAGCAAGAAATGCAATAAAGTCCAAGTGGAAGGACTAAAAGTGTCCAAAAAAGACAAAACTTTCAAAAGTTGGTGTAAAGGTGGGTATGGCCGCCCACTCTCACCTCACTCCACCATTTTCCTTGGTTTTAGAGAGAGAGAGCAGAGAATACTCTCGGTTGAAGAGGAAGAGGAAGAAGAAAAGTGAATTCAAGGTTTTTATATTTTTAAGATGGATTTTATCCCGGTTATGTGTTTATGTGCTAATGTGTTTGAGTATGTGCTCGGGTGTGTGTGTTTAGTGTTGTTTATAGGTGTTTGAACTCATAGCAAGTTTTTTCTAAAGGAAGAAACACCCAAGTTGCATTGGGTGAGATCTAGACCCCGGTCTTTACATGTTTTAAACTATCTTAGGGGCTGAAAACGTATTAAACTGATTTTACAAAGTTTATGTGTGAATACCCGTATGTATTGTGTATGTTGGATGTTGGTTCATTAATGTTTATAGGCTACTCATGTTTAGAATAGCCACATTATGCTTAGGACCGATGGGTTTGATGATTAGGGTTTAAAAGATCCTAGAAACATGTTTCACAGAAGCTCATGCACCTAGATAAGTGTTTATACGCCTGAAATTGCCTTAGAAAGAATTAAGTGAAACCATGCGCCTAAACAGTAGCTCATGCGCCCAAAATTTGCCTTACGAATGTTTTAAGTATAGCCACGCTCCTGAACAGTGATCCATGCACCTAGCAATGTTAGTCGGATGACTAAGTGTAGGGTCATGCGCCTCAATAGTGCTCATGCGCCCAAGTGGCTCATGCGCTTGAATAGTACCCATGCGCCTAGAAATTGGGCTGGATTTGACTAAGTGTCCAGACGTCCAGGGTTCCCATGCGTCTAAGTACCCATGCGCCTGAAAGTTGCCCATGCGCCCAAGTGTTCCCCATGTGCTTGCATAGTGCCCATGCGCCTGAAAGTTGCCCATGCGCCTGAAAGTTGCCCATGCGCCTGAGTGTTCCCCATGCGCCTGGATAGTGTCCATGCGCCTGCATAGTGCCCATGTACCTAAGGACTTAAAATATTTTTCTGATTTTTGGGGAACTGTGTAAAGTAGGCTTTGACTTGGGAGATTCCCGGGGGACTATAAAAGTTGACTTTTGGGGTCATAGATGGTATGATGGGCATGTTTTGTATTGTGATTGATGCTTATGCATGATGATGATGATGATGTTGCATGGTTATACATGATGTATGTTATGTATGTATGATGCCCTGTATGATGATGTATGAATGACATAAAAAGTCTTGCAAGCAAATGTATGGAGGTCTACACCTAATGAAGGGTGTTAGCTCAACTGTGTGCGGGTTAGCTACCCCAGAAGGATGCACACTGGGGTCCAATCTTTGTGATTGACCATATGTATGGGATTCTTGCTGCTTGCCCTAGGTACTTGAGTCAGCTTCGTGCACAATGTTCGAGGTCTATGAAAGACCTCAGGCCCAGTAACCACCTTCGTACACAATGTTCGGGGTATAGCATATGGCATTGATCCGAAATGAAAAGAAAAGATAAATGGTGAATGTACTTGCCCGAGGTACTAGAGTTAGCTTCGTGCACAATGTTTGAGGTCTATGAAAGACCTCGGGCCCAGTTACTCGCTTCATGCACAATGTTCAGGGTAATATACATGTCACTAGATGTAATGATTGAACGAAGGTTAACGAACGTAATGGAAGATAATAATGATATTATTTGTATGGACGTAGGATGTATGATCATGAACGAATGAAACGTATTTGATGGCTCTGAAAGGAAATAAATAATGATTTTATGTATGTTTTATTATAAAACTAGAACTCACTTAGCAACGCTGACTTTTATACCTTTTGAGTTGGCAGGTAAACATTGCTGAGAATGGCACGAGGCGGCTACTCAGCCCTTTTGGATGGCATCCATTTATTTAAAGCTTTTATGATGTAATACAACAATGTAATTTTGTAACCGACAAACGATGCATTATTTTGCAAAAGTTTTTATGATGAAATGAAATGCCATTTCTTTTATGTTTCCGTTGCAATGTTTTGGATGATTAAATTCAAAGTATATGTTTTATGTGCGATGATTTACCAGTTGTAATCGTCCCGGGAATGGGGCCTTACATGACTTTCCTTTTGTCACCAAGTAAAGTTGGTAACTGTACTAGCTGATAGAGGTGAAACGTGGAATAAAGTATGGTCAATTACATGGCTTTTGGGAAAACACCATACAGTAACTCAGAGGTCTGCAGTGGAGTGTCATAGACCATATTATGTCCACTAGTACATAGTAGTGTCTTCCGAAGGTTAAATGACTTCGGAAGGATAAGTTCTTCTGAAGCCACTTATACTTCGGAAGAGGCTACTTCTTCCGAGGCTTAAGGACTTCTTCTTTTCTTCATACTCTGGAAGTTGACTTATGATCTTTTCTTCTATGTCTTGATCTTCGAAAGTGAATACTTTGTCTTTGGAAGTAAAGTTTGTCTTCGGAACTTAATCTTGCACTTTGTCTTCGGAAGAACTCTTTTTCCTTCGAAATTTCCACACTTAGCTTCGGATGTCCTTTATTAGTTGTATCAAAATAGTTGACGTGATCTAGTTTTGGTTGTACCAGTCTTCTTCTTGATCCAACACACCTCATCTGCTACTAGTGTTAGTATGATTCCAAAAGCTATGGTGGATTTCTCTGATGAAGATAGGAAGACAATAGAGATTGATCAAAAAGCCATGACAGCCCTTCAAATTGCTCTTCCAAACTCCATCTATAGAGATTTCAAGAAGTGCAAGACTGCCAAGCACCTATGGGAAGAACTGAAGCTTATGTATGAGGGATCTACTGAAGCCAAGGAGAACAAGAAGGATCTCCTCAAGCAACAGTTTGAAAACTTCACCTTCAAAACAGGTGAAACCATGACTGAACAATACTTCAGATATGTTGAAATTGTGGATACTCTAATGGATGTTGGAGTAACTCTTGAGAAAATAGACATTGTAAGGAAGTTCATGTCCTCTCTTCTTAGGCAATGGACACATTATTGTGTTGTTATCAAGAGGACTGAGAACCTTAAGACTCTTACGCTAATTGAGTTGTATGGTATTCTCAGTGGATACCATATGGAGATTGTGAATCCAAGGATCACAATCAAGATTATCATTGTTAATATGGAGTAAAGTTAATGTTGCGAAATCAACATTAACCTTCTTTAATTTTCTTAATAATTAAATATCAACTGTAGTAATTAATGATTAAGACGAACAAAATGAGAAGAACACAATTAATAATTAAAAAAAATATTTAATTCAAACGTATTTCATTAAAACATATTAATGATTACAAATGAATAAATAATGAATGACTAATAACTACTTTGAATATGTTGATGTTGATGTGATGGCTGCCAGGGTTTATGTTTGTGTGATTTGATGTGATGTTTTGGTTTGCCGTATTGATGCTTGGTTGTTTATGTTCGTGTGTCATCTAGCTGTGGTTGATGTGAAACCTAGGATCCATATTTATAGACAATGGTGTTTCTATTAAGGAAACACCAGATCTCTTGGAATTTGAAATTGTTTCTCTTAAGGAAACATCGGTTCTCTTGGGATTCACAAAGCTGACTTGTTAGCTTGTTGAATGGTAACACTTGTATTATTTAAATACAAGAGTTTGGATTCTGTAGAAACTTTGTCTTCTGCAGGAAATTTACTCTTCCATACAAGTTTGCTCATTCGCAAGAGTTTGCTCATCCGCAAGAGTCTTCACTTGAACTCTGATTCACTTGAAATCCAGTTGATTGTTCATCCGTAGATGATCTTCGGATGTTTGATACTTGTAAGAAACATATCTATGGAAAAACAAAATGTTCATCCGTAGATGTTTCTTACACTTAGTCAATTTCAGTACTTGACCAAGTATTATGTTTGTACCTGCAATCATACACAGATCAATACACATATTGTTTAACCTGTATACATAATGCATACATTATAATAATGAATTACAATCATTCATTAGTCAATTTCAGTACTTGACCATTCCTAGTCAATTTTGGGTATGTGCCTTAATAAGTACACATACCCACAGCGACTATAATCGTCGGTAAAGGTAATGAAGTATCTTTCACCATTCCTAGTCATTGGTTTAAAAGGACCACATACATCCGAATGTATGGTTCCTAGTAAATCTTTTGCCCTTTTGTTAGTTCCACTAAAGGGTGCCTTAGTCATTTTTCCTTGTAAACAAGATTCACATACATCAAATGAATCATATTCATTTGTTTTTAAAAGACCATTCTTTTGAAGTGTTTGTATACGTTTCTTGTTTATATGACCAAGGCGACAATGCCAAAGATAGGTATCACTCAAATCCAACATGAGTTTCTTGGTGCTAGTTTCGTACAATGAACTATTTAAGTATTTTCATGAACCAATTCATAAATACCATTAATGGGAATAGCTTTAAAATAGAAGATATCATTTAAAGAAACATGAATATCATTTTCAACAAAAGATAATACATAATCATAAAGTCTTAATTAGGATACTGAAATAATGTTCCTAGTCAAACTATGAGCATACAAAACATTCTTCAAAATCACATCCAAGCCACTTGGAAGTTTTAGGATGTAGTCCCCACGAGCTTCAACAATGACTTTAGTTCCATTGCCCATGAAGAGGCTAACATCCCCTGATTGAAGTCCCTACTTCTTGTGAACCCCTGCAACAAATTGCAAATATGAGTTCCACATCCGGTATCCAATACCCATGTGTTAGAAGATGTAACATTAAGATCAATATGAATCATGTATATTGTACCTGAGGTCTGCCCGGCATCCCTCTTTGCCTTCAACTCTTGGAGATGGACAGGACAATTCCTTGCCCAATGTCCAATCTCTCCACACTTGAAGCATGGGTAATTAGTTGCAACCTTTTGCTTCTTCTCTTGTGGTTTGGGTGGCACCCTTGCCACCCCTTTCCCCTTTCCCCAAATGGGTCCTTACCCTTGGCAACCTTTGCCTTGGGTGCGGGATGAGGCCTTTTCTTGTTCCCACCTTCATGGATGGTGAGAACGGGTAAAACCCTTTTACCCATGGCCGCCTTGGCCATTTTAAGCATTGAGTGAAGCTCACCAATGCTTTTGTCCCATGCATTCATGTTGTAATTCAACACAAATGTCTCGAACTTCTTGGTAAGGCCATTAAGGATCAAATCCGTGGCCAATTCGTTCGAGACAGGACAATTAAGCCTCTCGAGGCGGTCAATATGACTTTTCATCTTAAGTACATAAGATGAAACTGATTGGTTGTCGTCCATACGACATGCATGGAGTGCTCGAACCGCTTCGAAGCGCTCCCTTGCCTGCTGTTGGAACGTTTCCTTCAGCTGGGTTATCATGTCATAAGCTCAGTGATGTTCATACTCCTTTTGGAGATCCGTAGTGATGCTCGCTAGCATGAGACAAGACACTTAGACGGAGTCCTCAGTGTACTTCAGCCAATCGTTGTAGGCCTCCTCATTATCCTCGGTAGGTTGATCGGGGATAGGGTCGTCTAAAACATATGATCGTCTCTCTTGCTTGAGAACGATTCTCAAGTTTCGATACCAATCAATGAAATTGTTATGATTTAGATGTTCCTTTTGAAGGATCGCTCATAATGATTGGGTGGACGTGGATGAGTTATCATGATTGTCATTATTGGTGGCCATCTACAAAATTTAACAAAGATCTATTTTAGTATTTTCGTATTGCTTTTTTTTCAAAATAATTAATGCCTTTTCAGGTCATTTTTATATTAAAATCTAGAACCCAACATTACATTTAAATTGTGGTTAGGTGACCTTCATCCCACGATTTAGATTAATAAGGTGGTCAACGATTGATGCTTGCAAGCATTTGCAACTTCTAGAGGTATGGGATCGACTTTAAACATCATATGTAAAGTCGGCATGTTAGTCCCATTAACACCATTTGGAAACCATATTGTAGGTGATCCATTTAACATGGTTTGCAAATCAAGTTACCCTACTTGCTCACACGTGTGAGTTTACCCACATAAGTGGTTAGGTGACCTTTATCCCACCAATGTGGTATCCCCCCTTAAGTCACAAGTTCCCTCTAAATGGTTAGGTGACCTATCCCATAAGAGTTTCCAAATGACTCAAGTGTTGTGCAAAGGACGGTGTTAAACTTGTTTGACAAAAGTTTAGAGATTTCATAATTCTAGTTTAAAACTCTATATACTTGTATTTGCATGCTTTCAAATACAAGATACCCTATGGTTTTTTAATAAACCCATTATTATAAATCATTAATCCTTTTGTTGGACCAAAAGAACCAATGAGCCTGATCAGAGAAACCTCTAAGTCCCACAGGACATCACAACAGCTGAAGAAGAATGATCAGCTGTTCTACAAAGTCTGAAGAATACAACTGCTGAAGTACGTCTGAAGTACTGAAGACAAAGACTGAGACAAAGCTGAAGATCTAAAGTCTGAAGACTTCAACAAGTACTGAAGACAAAGACTGAAGATCAACAGCTGAAAGACAAAGTCTGATGTTCAAGTACTGAAGACATCAGCTGATGTTAACAGCTGATGACAACAGCTGAAGAGGGCTTCTTCAGTTGTTGTGATGGTTTTCTTCTTCAGTAGTTTTTTTCCTTTCATTAGTTTGTTTACTTTTCTTTTCAGTACTTGTAAACAACTGAAGAGGTTGTTCTTCAGTTGTTGTAGTGTCAGTAGTTTTGATGTTTTCAGTAGTTGTAAATAAGATGTTCACTTAGGAACATTTGTAAGAAGATGTCAGTTGTTGACATCTTCGGTAGTTGTTAAACATCAGTAGTTATAAAACGGTTACATGTCACTTTCAGGTGACATCAGCTACGTCATTCTTTCCTTATAAGGAAAGATGACTCACCTATAATCGTGCCTTTGAGGCCGACAATCTTAATGCAATATTCCTTTTGTCGGATATTTCTCTCTCTATAACAAATTTTTTATCGTTTTATATTGAATGTTCTTGTTTGAATTTGTCTAATTCTGAGCTATTCCGCTGCTATATCTGTTCAATCGATTAAACCAAGAGGCTGAGATCCTAACAAATGGTATCAGAGTGGGTTAATCATTGATCGATCTAACAATTGATCATTGAAACTGTTCAATCGCTCTAAGTTTAATCGAATTAGCAAATTCGCAAGGATCTGTTATAGAGATTGAGAGTGTATCGCTTCTGGCCGTTTTATTTGAGGTTCTGTGTGGTTTTGAGCTAAATTTATTGTGATTTTACTTGAATCTGTCTGATCTTCCACAATGACTACTTCTTCGAATGATCCTTTCAATACTGGATCCTCTACCAAGCCTCCGATCTTGGTGAGGAATGAGTATAACATTGGCAGAGAAGATGCTCCATCACCTGTCTGTCAATAGCTCAGGTTGTTGGACATCTGTGGTACATGGACCACATAAGCCAATGGTGAATGATCGGGAAACAAACCAGTTGGTTCCAAAGAAGAAGGAGCAATACTCCGATGAGGACAAGAAGTTGTTTGAAATCGATGCAAAAGCCCATGGAATTTTGGCTATGGCTATTCCTAATGAGATTTACTCTGGGCTTCTGCATTGTGAGTCTGCTCATGACCTCTGGAATGCCATCAACGAACAATTTGGTGGTACTGATGAGGTTTTAGCAACAACAGGGAAATCCTCGCCCAACAATATGAGACTTTCTCTCATTGAAAGGGCGAGACTCTGACTCAACAATTTGAGCGGTTTTCATGTTTAATCTCTGAATTGAAAATGGTAAACATGAATATACCAGGAGTCAGATGAACCATAGATTCCTAAGATCACTGCCTGAGAGATGGAACACATATACCATTGTTCTACGCTCAAATGCTGATGTTGATCGCCTATCTCTCACCCAACTTCATGGGAAACTGCTTACATTCGAGAGAGAGATAGAGCAGAAAAGGAAATTGGTTTTATCTGGCAAGCTTACTGAGGATTTTGTCCAAGGGAACACTGCCCTGATTGGACATCAAGAGTCAGAGTATGCGTCATCTGAAAGCCAGTATGATGAGCATATTGATTTCTCTACAAACACTTCTGAGCCTGCCTTTGTGAGTGTTGATAGTCATTCTGCTGGTAGTAATGGTGACAATCTATGTTTCATCATGGATGATCTCAAGGGGATTGCTGATGATGACTTAGAAGAGATGGATATTTTGAGCCAAATGGCCTTGATAAATATCAGATCTCAGAAGTTCTACAAAAGAACTGGAAGGAAATTCCCAGGACTCTCTGGCAAAACCAAAGTTGGTTTTGACAGAGTAAGTTGAAGTGCCATAAATGCCACAGGCTTGGGCACTTTGCAAGAGAATGTAGATCATCTGGATCTAACTCTCCTGCACCTTTTGTGACTTTCCCTGGCAATAGTCAACAAAACAGAGGGCAACAACCTGTCAATTCTGGTTATCATCATCAACCACAATCTCCTGCATATTTTGTTCCACAGGGGCCAATGCCTTATCCATACCCCTGCTATTACATGCCACAACCAGGCCAGGTTCAAGCACCCACTGCTCAGCAACCACATGCACTCCCTGAGCCTCAACCATCCCAATCTCATCAACCTAATCAACTTCAACAACACAGCTTCTTCACACCAGGAGTTGTTGACTGGAGCAGTTTACCAGATGATGTGTCTAGTAATGAACAACTGTTCTCAGGTGCTGGTCAACATGGTGGTGAGCATCCTTTTGGAAATCTAGCTCTCATGGCTTTGGAATCCTCTGATGGATCATCTTCAAGTACCTCTTCAACAAAGGTATCACAGGTATCCTATGAGGCTAAGGCCAAATTATGTTCTGAAACTTGCATAGCAGCATTTGCCTCTACTAGAGAAGCAAATGTGGCTTTAATCAATAAAAATGTAGAGCTAGAACAAATAATTTCCAAAAATAAAGCTGAGTTTGAGTCTGTGCTAAAAGAGAAAACTGATGAGATTTACAAATTAAAATGCCAAATTTCTGATGATAAGGCTAGGGAGGATGTACTCTTAGAGAAGTACAAAGACCTCAAAGATACTCTTGCTGTCACCCAGGTAGAGTGTGATCGATGGGTACAATCTTGCAAGGGCTTTGAAATGCTTCTTAGTAAGCAAACGGCTTCCAATGTGAAGTTTGGAATTGGTTATAATCACACTGCTCCTCTACAGTTTTTGCTTCAAGAGCAGGAGCAGAATCTGATGGAGAAAGTAATGACCAATCCACCTCATCATGTGATTCACTACTTGATAAAGCACCATCAGTAGTTGAAGTCAGTAGTAATCCCTTTGTGAACCTATCAGCTGATATTGATGGTTCAACTGCTGACCCTCACATGATCAATGAGTTGATCAACCCAAGTGTTATCCCTAGAAGTACTAAGGGTACTGGAGAGCAGGGGATAACATCTGGAGTTCAAATCCTAATGACTGACAGCACTGAAGAGAAGAAAATTGTCAGTAGGAAGGATTTGAAGCCCTCTAAGGAAGTTGACAAGAAGGCAAAAAGTGCTTCTAAACTGCTGAAGAGCAAGTCTTCAGTAGTTTCATCTTCTTCAGTTGATGATCAACAGAAGATGAAGAAGAAACCATGTGAAATATGTGGTCTATTCAATCATCTCTCAGATGATTGTTGGTACAAAAAGGGATCCAAACTCAAACAAAAGGAGAAAATTAAAGAAAACTTGGCTAAAATGAAAACTGAGTTTGAGTCCAAGTTTGTACCAGCAGCATCAAATCCTGTTACTCCTATGTCCAAAAAGAAATCTAAAAGGGAAGGAGTGCAACAGGCAATAGCTGAGGTTGCTCAAAAGAAGATGGTGCAACACAAGAACTCATCATCAAACGCCAATACCAAAGTGTCTGAAGAGCTGAAAGCTCTTTCCCAGAATCAGACACAGCTGGTAATGATGGTTCAACATCTGTTGGGAAGAGTTAACCAACTTGATGGCCCTGTGTTGCAACCCCAGAAAAGGAGATCCAAGCCAAAGGATTCCTCTTCTACACCATCTCCTTCACCTCAAGCTATTGTGCCCAATAAAATGTTAGTTTACCATCTGTTGATAGACCAGGCCCAAAACCAAAAAGGTTTGGGTCTCCAAAACTAACTGATTGTTTATTTATGCAGGTCTCTTCAACATGCCAAAGTAGCATCTGGTATGTAGACATGGGGGATCTATGCATATGACTGGGAACAACTCACTTCTTATGACTACTCTCCAGGAAGGAAGGGTTTTGTTTCCTTGGCAATGATGCAAGAGGTTACATCATCGGGAAGGGCTTTGTTTCCAATGGGGAAATAAGGTTTGATGATGTCACCATGTGGAAAATCTCAAGTATAACCTCTTGAGTGTCAGTCAATTGTGTGACAAAGGCCATGTTGCTCTTTTCACAAGCCGAACTGCAGGATTCTGTCATCCAAGTTCTGAGTTTGATTGACAAGGTATTGATGCTCACACTCTCCTGAAGGCCACAGGACAGAAGAGTGTATGCCTTAGATCTTTCCAAGAAAATAGATCTCAAAGGTCATCCTTGCCTATTTTCCAAGGCCTCTCCTCAAGAATCTAATCTATGGCATAGAAGGCTGGGACATGTTAACTTCAAGAACATGAATCAACTGATACACCATAGTTTAGTAAGAGGACTGCCTATGAAGGAGTTCAAGTGTGAAAAACACTGCACTGCTTGTTTGAAAGGAAAACAGCACAAGGTTCATTTCCACCTATTGAAGAACCAAAGTCCACTGCCTGCTTACAACTTCTTCACATGGATCTCTTTGGTCCTGTGGCGTGATGAGCATGGCACAGAAGAAATACTGTATGGTAATTGTGGATGATTACTCCAGATTTGTATGGACTTTCTTTCTACATTCAAAGGATAAAGCTGCACAGAAGATCATAAACTTTGTGTTGTATGCTGAGAAGCAGTATTCCCTCTCAGTCAAGTGTATTAGAAGTGATAATGGAACAGAATTCAGGAACAATACACTTGATGAGTTCTACCTTTCCAAGGGAATAAAGAGACAGTTTAGTATTCCAAGAACTCCTGAACAAATGGAGTTGTGGAGAGAAAGAACAGGACCCTCATTGAAGCTGCAAGGTCTATGTTGGCTGATTCTGGACTGCCATGACCTTTTGGGCTGAAGCTGTCAACACAGCATGCTATGTGCAGAATAGAGTGCTAATAAATCAGAGGTTGATGAAGACTCCATATGAAGTTCTACATCATTTGGCCCCTCTCATTTCATTTTTTAGAGCATTTGGGTGTCCCTGTTTCATTCTCCACAAAGGATCAGCTCCAGAAATTTGATCCTAAGGTGGATGCAGGGTATTTTGTTGGTTATTCATCAACTTGCAAGGCATACAGAGTCTTCAACTGCAGAACAAAGATGGTTGAAGAGACTCTACATGTCAAGTTCAATGAATCTCCAAGGACAAGATTCCACAAAGCCCTGTGGAGCTCTTTGATTTGGACATACTGCAATATGTTCCTTATCAATCTCCTGTTGTTGCTCCTGTCAACAGTTCACCACCTGGTGTTACTACTGAAGATGATGATGATAGTAGTAATCACCTCTTCAGGTTTAGTGACCAACTGCCTGAGTCCTCTAACCTGATGCTCCTGTAGCTCCAGCAGCACCATCCACAACAAATGCTGATGAGATTTCTGCATCCTCAACTTCATTTGAGTTGCCACCATCTTCATGGTTTCAAGAATCTGCATCAACATCTGCTGCTGCTGAAGATCCTACAAACACTTGCACAGATTTGATTGTTTACCAAGAGCTGAAAAATCACCAATGTCTCAAATCCTTGGTGATATCAATGCTGGTGTTTCAACCAGAAGCCAGTTGTCCAATTTCTGCTTCTATGCTCTCTTCATCAGTCAGCTAGAGCCGAAGAACTATCATGTAGCTTTGAGAGACAATGGACGGGTTGAAGCCATGCAGCTTGAGCTTCTTCAGTTCAAGAAACAGCAAGTGTGGGAGCTTGTTCCTCTACCCCCAGGTAAGTGTGCAATAGGCACTAAATGGGTGTTTAGGAATAAAACTGATGAAAATGGGCTAATTGTTAAGAACAAGCCAGACTGGTTGTGCAGGGGTTTGCACAAGAAGAAGGTATTGATTATGATGAAACCTTTGCCCCTGTAGCCAGACTGGAGGCAATTAGATTGTTTTTAGCCTATGCTGCACTCCACAATCTTAAAGTTTTTCAAATGGATGTCAAAAGTGCTTTTCTATATGGTACAATAAAAGAAGAAGTTTATGTGTGTCAACCACCAGGCTTTGAGGATAATAAGCACCCAGAATGGGTATATAAGCTGATAAAGCTCTTTATGGGTTGAAACAAGCACCTAGAGCCTGGTATGAGACCTTATCAAACTTTCTTCTACAGAATAATTTCACTAGAGGCTCCATAGAGAAAACTTTATTTATTAAGAAGGTGGATCAGCATAAGCTACTTGTTCAAATTTATGTTGATGATATTATTTTTGCATCCTCTGATCCCAATTGTGTGAGGATTTCCAAACTTAATGCAATAGAAGTTTGAAATGAGTGCAATGGGAGAATTACAGTTCTTTCTAGGTTTGCAAATCAAACAAAAAGCTGATGGAATTTTCATTCATCAGTCTAAATACACAAAAGATCTTTTGAATAAGTTTGATTTACAAAACTGTAACCCTGTTCTACTCCCATGTGCACCACCACACAATTGGATGTTGATCAGAAAGGTAAAGGTGTTGATGAAACCCTTTACAGATGTATGATTGGTTCCTTGATGTATTTAACAGCTTCTAGACCAGATATTATGTTTGCTACATGTGTTTGTGCTAGATTTCAGGCTGCACCTAAGGAGTCTCATCTGATTGCAGTCAAGAGGATCTTTAGATATCTGCAAGGTACACAATCTCTAGGCTTATGGTATTCCACTGGACATTCTTGCAAATTAGTTGCTTTCTCTGATAGTGACTATGCAGGGTGTAAGTTGACCAGGAAATCAACTTCTGGTGGATGCCAATTCCTAGGCAACTGTTTGATTTCTTGGCAGAGTAAGAAACAAACATCAGTTGCTACATCTACTGCTGAAGCCGAGTACATTGCTGCTGCAAGTTGTACATCCCAAATACTCTGGCTTCAGAATCAACTTTTGGATTATAGCATTACAGGACTAAGACTCCATTATTAATGGATAGTGCTTCAGCTCTTTGCATTGTCAAAAATCCAGTCGGCACTCTAGGACCAAACATATAGAAATTAGACATCATTTTATAAGAGATTGTTTTGAAAAGGGTCTAATTAATCCTATGTTTGTGCCTAGTGCTGATGAGCTTGCAGACATTTTTACTAAGCCTTTGGATAGTTCAACTTTCCACAACCTGGTGTTAAGGCTTGGTATTCGCAGCTAGAATAAGTGACAACTACTGATGATCTCAGTAATTACTAATGATCATTGGTAACCATGTCACATATAAGTACTGATGAGTTTTTTACCCTCAGTAGTTTTTATAACTACTGAAGGCTAAATGCTTTAAGTACTGTACTTTATCTGTTCTAAACTACTGATGTAGTTACAACTACTGAAATCAGTAGAAACAGATAAGTACTGATGTCCTATGAAACAACTGAAAACAGCAAAAAGGCTGATGAGTATGTTGAGGACAGTATGAAACAGCTGAAGGCTATGAATTGACGACAACTACTGATGAGTACTCTCTCTTCAGTAGTTCACAAACTGGGTTCTTTATAAACAACTGAAGCAATACCATGTCTTCAGTAGTTTCACAACTACTGATGACTAACACCAAGTCTTCAGTTGTTTACAACAACTGATGGCAAAACCACGGTCTTCAGTAGTTCACAACTACTGATGGCTAATACCAAGTCCTTAGTTGTTTCAACATCTGAAGTCCAACTTGTCTTCAGTAGTTTTTAAAACTACTGATGCCTAAATCAGAGACTTCAGTTGTTTCAACGACTGATTGTAAACACCATGTCTTCAGTTGTTTTATAACTGCTGACCACACCAATACCATCAGTCGTTTCAAACCTCTGAAAGTTAATACCATGTCATCAGTTGTTTCAAATACTGATGACTAACACCAAAACCTTCAGTCGTTTCATAACCCGTACCCTATATATATCTGATTCCTCTTTCAGAGTTTTTCATTCTCTCACGACCTAAAATTTCAAAAGCTCTGAAAACCTTTCACCTTCATTAATGGTGACCATGCAACTCAAGCCTCGACACAACTGTGTCGCGTACCTCACAAAATCGCCCTTCTGGACCAAATTTGATAATGCTATAGATCTTATGGTCCAATCCCACTGAAAACGGCTTTCCTCTTAAATCCAATCATTTATGCCGATTCGCTACATCAGTTTTGGACGAATGCGACCGTTAATGGAGAATCTATCCATTCGTCCATCAACTCTCATAAGGTGGTCATCTCTACTACTACCATCCGCCAGATATTACTGTTAGATGATGCTGCCTACCCTGTTGGATATCCTAAGCGCCAGCTTGATCTTTCATTTGGACAACATGGATATCAGGGTGATCTTAGTGCTTCAACAATCCTGAAGAAACATTTTCCAGATGCTGAACGATAATATTTCATATGGTAAATGTTTGCCTGGCCCCGAAGACTTCCTCTTGGGATCAACTGTCTTCCAGATGGCAACAGGTACTGTTCTCTATCCTTGAACAAGAACCACTAAACTTTTCTGAAATAATTTTTCTTGAACTCAAGGATATGGCCACAAAACCACTTTCTAACCGTTGGATACTATATCCTCGGTTTATAATGGCAATAATAGAGAATTAGCTTTCTGCTGAGGCACTATGGTCTGGGAGTACTGCTTTGGGTATTGCCGGAGGTATACTCCCGACACAACACTGACCAAACTCTCAAACAGGCTGCCAAGCTGCGCAAACCCACACAGTTGGAACCCACAGTCTCCACTTCCACATCCAGAGTCCCCTCCAAACTCACAAAGAAGAAGCCTAAGAAAGCTACTCAGGGAATTGAGTCCCCTGTGGATGCTCCTGCTGCACCAACGCAGGTTATCTCTGCTGGAAATAACCCCCCCAGTAGAGACTATGACTCCACCAACCGAAGCCGCTCAGGTTTCCTCTCAAAAGGACCTGCAGCAACCATTCAAAGGGAAGCCACATGCTGGGATCCTCCTCACTTGAGGGGATTACCATTGAAGAGCACCACTTGTCCCGGGTGCACACTGCTTCCACACCCTCTCCTGATGCAACCGCCCCTCAAAGCCCTACAATCATTGTTGCAAAAGTACTGACGCAGTTGCATTCCTCACCCCCACCCAGACACCAATCACTACTGGGATAACTCAACACCTGAGGGGGAGGATCACAATGCTTCTGTCAACCCACAGCACAGGGGTTATCATGTTCCATCTTCTAGTGTAGATAAGGAGGTGCGAACTTCTGGTGAGGCTGCCACTGCCCCTGACTCAGCAAATGACCAGGATGCAGTTGGTAACATCTCTAAGACCTCACCAGCGGCAACAGCTGATGAAGGACATAGTCCTGAGGCTGGAAGTCCCCAGAACCAAGAACCAGGGGCACATGCTATACTTGATCTACACTCAAGGCATGTTCATTCTGACTCTGTCAGGAGGTCAGGTGATTCAGTATCAACTGATGATGACCTGAGCTTCTTCTATGATGTAGTTGCTCAAAACACCATTCTAGAGGATGAGGTTAGCAGACTCAAAGAGCTGCTGGCCAAGATGTCTCAGGATGCAAGTCCATCTGCCACCACAATACACCCACAGATGGCACCTTCTTCTGAAGGTCCCCTACACACTGAGCCAATATATACTTCCAAGCCACCAGCCTCTTCTTTCGGCACTGATTCTCAGGAACAGAACATCCTGATCAATCAGTTGCTAACCTTCAAAAATCCCTACCTCTCATCACTCCCATGATCACAGATATAGTGATCAAGCCATTGATGAGAGGCTTCCTACAATAATACAACCCTGGTGGAGGAGTTGTGACTAAATCCCTTTCTACTGCTCAAACCCTTGCCCCAATGCAACCAAAAAGGGGAGAGGTCAGTCAGTTAAAGGAAAAAGGAAGAGGATAGATGGGGAGAAGGAGAAAGAATCAGAGAAGGTAACTGAGAAGGAGAAGGAGAGTGAGAAGGGAGCTGAAGTGAATGAAAGTCAAAAAGACTTTCATGTCACATATCAAAAGAGAAAAGGAGAGTCTGAGAAGGAGAAGGAGCTGAATGATATGGTGAAAGAAGCTGACGCCAACCAAACCGTTCAATGGATAAAATCATTGAGCAGTTATATAGGCAGGGTTTTGACATCCAACAACTAGACTCCGAGATCAGAAGGTTGGAAACAGAGGAGATCAACTCAAGATGGGCCAGCTATGATGCCTTAGAAAGAGAAAGGCTAGAGATAATGATCAGATTTATAGCCAAATATTTGGGAAGCTCTCATTGAAATAAGGGCCTGGACCAGGGACAACATCTTGGCAATAACCACCAAGATTTGTTCGTTGAAGCATACTCCAAAGGTTTAGTGATTGAGGTATTGAATGAAGCTGGGGTTGGGAATCGAAAAGAACTGACAAAATTTACCAAAGCCTCCCTTACAGCCAAAATGCTAAAACAGTCTGAAACGCCTCAATCCTCAAAATCCTATCTCCACAACCCACTAAAACAACCCCTTTACCCTCTAAACAACCATCCAACCCACAAAACCAAATCCTTTACCCCCAAAACCCACTGCCAGTGATGTACCTAGCCAAAAGAAAAGAAAGGTACTGAGGCCTGATGAAGATGAAGAGGAGGATGAAGACAGACTGCCACTCTCTGCAGTTATTACTTTGCCTAAGGCTAAACCAATGTCCATCACTCCTGCTTCTCAAATGCATGATGTAATGATAAAGATTGAAGAGGAACAGATGCAACGACATGATGAGGAAATGCTGAAAAGCATTGACAAAGCATATGCCCATCTCTTCCATCATTAGCATGAAGAAAGAAGTATTAAGATTGTACACCCTTGCTAATACCTTTCAATACCAAAGGGAAAGAGTAAGGATATGGCCTGATCCTAGGGTGGCACACCGGATTGTCAAGAAAGAAATTCCTTCAAAATACAAGGGCCAAGTGAAGAGGGTTGTTGACGAAGACATCACTGTGGTTCTTGTAGTGTCACCTTGGGAAATTGTTGAAGAGTTCAAGAAAGCCTATGAAGCCAAACAACCACCTCAAAAGATGTTAGAGAACAAAATTATAAAGAAGGGATTGGTTTACAAAAGACTTGAAAACTTCAAACAAGAAGAGCTCAACCTGCTCTTAGAAGGGACTCATCCAGATGAGTTTGCTTATAGACAAATAACCACGGTTGAGCTCAAGAATGGAAAACAGGCCAAGTACATATCTGAAGTGTATGGCCGAGAAGGATTATTTGATGGTGTGCCCGAGGTGTTGACAATGGATGAGCAAATCATGTTTCTAAGGGCTTACACCAGGGAATCATATAGGCTGATACACGAGAAGTAGATCTCATGGTTGGGGTAACAGCTCGGTGTCCAAGTCCCCAATACAGAGCTCTCAACCATATCATGCCAAACAGATCATCAGAGACTTCTTCCCAGGCCGGTGCTGAAAAAGGGTCACTTCTCATCTGATCAAGAGGATAAAAAGACCAATCTATCTGCCAAAATAAGTGGGACTCATCAATAACTTAGAGGTTTTGGCTGCATTGGTTCAGGGGGAGTTTGTTGGACCAAAAGAACCAATGAGCCTGATCAGAGAAACCTCTAAGTCCCACAGGACATCACAACAGCTGAAGAAGAAATGATCAGCTGTTCTACAAAGTCTGAAGAATACAACTGCTGAAGTACGTCTGAAGTACTGAAGACAAAGACTGAGACAACAGCTGAAGATCTAAAGTCTGAAGACTTCAACAAGTACTGAAGACAAAGACTGAAGATCAACAGCTGAAAGACAAAGTCTGATGTTCAAGTACTGAGACACAGCTGATGTTAACAGCTGATGACAACAGCTGAAGAGGGCTTCTTCAGTTGTTGTGATGGTTTTTCTTCTTCAGTAGTTTTCTTTTCCTTTCAGTAGTTTGTTTACTTTTCTTTTCAGTACTTGTAAACAACTGAAGAGGTTGTTCTTCAGTTGTTGTAGTGTCAGTAGTTTTATGTTTTTCAGTAGTTGTAAATAAGATGTTTAACACTTAGGAACATTTGTAAGAAGATGTCAGTGTTGACATCTTCGGTAGTTGTTAAACATCAGTAGTTATAAAACGGTTACATGTCACTTTCAGGTGACATCAGCCTACGTCATTCTTTCCTTTATAGGAAAGATGACTCACCTGTAATCGTGCCTTTGAGGCCGACAATCTTAATGCAATATTCCTTTTGTCGGATATTTCTCTCTCTATAACAAAATTCTTTTATCGTTTTATATTGAATGTTCTTGTTTGAATTTGTCTAATTCTGAGCTATTCCGCTGCTATCTGTTCAATCGATTAAACCAAGAGGCTGAGATCCTAACACCTTTTAATAACCATTTATTAACACTTAATGATTAAGAACCATTTTATATTAGCTTGTTAAGATCATTTTTATTAAGATGGTTAACATATCCAAATATCACGCAATCATACAAGCATAATATAAACAACACCACAATGTGCATAACCATAGCTACTATTGTGACCACACTTGTTTGCCATCACAAGTGTGGTCATTTGGTCTTTCTTAGGGTTGAATACAACACAAAATTGAGATTCATAGACCCCACTTGAACTTGCATCCATATGCTTCAAGTCCTTCTTTTGTGTCTTCCTCTTGTGCTTCCTTCTCCAGCATCTTCTTTACAAACTATATATATCCTAATACATATTTTCTAGTAAAAGGAAATTACTCCTAATCTTATTATTCCCAATGAATAAATAGACAAAATACATTTTTAAACAAAGCACAAATTAATATACAACCCCATTGAATGAATATAATTAAATACATAGATCCAATCCAAACCAAACAACACAAGGTCAAGCTAGGTATGCACTATCATATGAACAATCATAACATCATTTAACAAACAAGTAAACCCCATCAAACCCAAATTTTCAGCGAACATAAATGAAAATTGGGTTTGTTTGTCCAAACAAACAACAACCAAACATATCAACCAATTGACTTTTCTATCTTTCAAAGTTTAATCATAAGCATGAAGATATAACTTTGAAAGACATGGGGTTTATGGAATCAACCAAAATCAGCCTATTATGAGTTGATAATCATCCTTAAAACCCGATTTTATAGGACCAGAACAAGCAAGCTATCCACATAACCGGCTCTTGATGCCGTTTGATGGTTTGCAAGAACACAAAACATACTTTAACCCGTTAAACTTTCTGAAAACGCAGCAGAATAACAACTTTATAAACTTACTTATAAGCTGAAAAACATGTTCTTTAGGTGACCATATAAATGTATAAAGCAAACCCAAAATCAAAGGATCTTAATATGTGAATAAGCAAGCTATGAACACAAAAACAAGCAAAATGCACAGTCATAAACAAGCTGCCATATTCTACCTTTCAGCAGCAAATATATCGATGTAGAGGATGATTTGATCAAGAAGAATGACCAAGGCACCAAGTAGGTCCTCTCAAGCTTGTATACCCACAAGTCCTTCCAAAACACCAAGCTTTTAGGAGATCAGCACCAAAAGAAACCTCTTCTTCGTGCTCTTTCAAAACCGAAATTTCAGCCTCTAATTGCTTCAAGATTTCAAATTCTTCCAGCCAAGTAGAGAGGGTTTTGCATGTGAATGTAAGAGAGAAAGTGTGCTCAGCAAAAATGGAGTGTTCAAGTCACTTAAGTCTTGTTAGTTTACCAAGACAAAAGGAATCAAAGACCACACAAGGGGCGGCCGAAGATCCCCCTTTAAAATTGGCTTCCCCCCAATTTTATTTTTAATCTTTTCACTCTCTTAGTCATTAGTTTTTTTTATAAAATCAAAACCCCTTTTAATTTTATAATACTAATACACTATCATTTGTTATTATTCAACTACTTAAATAATATGACAAATGATTTCTCATTATCAAATTATCCATATAGTTTGTTTTATTCCAAATGCAATGTTTTAGAAAACCCATTTCCTAAATTGGTGTCAATATTTAATTGTTTGATCTCATCAACAATTAAATATTAATTGGTGTTTGTTTACCTTGTTTTTGGGTATAACCCGACTTGGATCATAACGTACTAACCACATTAATCTTGTATGTGTCTTGGGCATATAAGATCCAACATTACAATCATTCATTACAAATATTTATTAAATTTCTAACCCTACATAAAATGATCTAGATCTATTATTCCAAGATCTAACAATACTCCCTGTTTGGATTAGATGCTTCTAATAAGCTCTTCAAGACTGACAGCTCTTTCATTCTTGAAACCATCTTCTTGCTGAAATGAGATACCGCATCCTTTTGATCATCATATTTGTACTTGATCTCCATTCTGCATATCTTTTTAAGTGTGTCAAAGCTCAATCCTAGAATGTCTTCTTCTGTTGTTAGAGTTTCCACAACACTTTGATTCTTGACTATTTCTAGCTTATCTTGTTCTGACATTCTCAACTCAGTTGCTTCCTTGATATCAACTCCTTTCAACATCCTAGCCTCATATCATCTTCTTTTATATGATTTTGCATGCAGTTTATCAATGACTTGTATGATATGTAAATATAGGTAGAGGTCATTTTGAACTTGATCATCTTTGAGTTTTGGGAAGAACTTATCATATAGGTATGAAATGTAGCTTGTATGTAGAAGTTTGATTTCAATTGGATCAAACAACCTTATGCTTTTAGCTTTCTTGTTTTCTTCATTCTTATTAGAACCAATTCTTTAGTCTTCTCCACATAACCCCACTTAGTTATGGGAAAAGTGTATTGATTCCCTTCAGTGACTTGATGGCTGCCTTTTTTCTATTAGTGTATCCAACCTCCTTAGGATTTCATCATCAACTAGAGTAGAGGAGTTGGTGTTGATCTTCTTTTCCTTTGGAGTATTTTCTTGTTTTCTTCATCTTCCTTTCTTGCTTCCTTGAAAACATGATCATTGAACTTAGTTTTCAGCTTTCCTACCATCAAAAAGAAATCTCTTCCTCTTGGGCTTATTGGGTAGTTGGAGATGATCAGACTTCAAAAATATTTAATGTCAGCATCAGGCAACACCAAGATTGAATCAATTAGATGGAAGTATTCAACTCTTCCAGATACTTTTTTAATAAGTGCACAATCCCACTCTGAGTCGTATTTCCAAGCCATAATCCTGTTTTCTTCAGCAGCAGAGGGGGTTGTCATATGATCAAACAACTGGATTAGAGAAGATTTTTCATGAGTGATCTCATCATAGTTATGCCTAGAGGCCACTTTTTTCAGGGATAACTGCCCTAGGCTCTCTGATTAGCTTATCCTTCCTTTTGTGCTGATCTTTAGATTCAATAGTTATAGGATCAGCAGGGAGTTTGCTTTGTTGCTCAGCAGCAATATTTGGAGCTTATGTCTTGAATCTCACTCCAGTTTCAAGCACAACAGTCATGACATGTTCCATCATCCTTCTTAACTCACCAACTCTTCTTCCGTTAAGTTCATACCCTTGGTAGTTATGACCTTATAACCAGCAGGTCATGTTCTATTTGGAAAGCTTTGCTGTATCAAAATGACCTCACTCCCTCTTGAGTTTCTAAATTGATTGAAATGTTTTGAATGTTTCATAGTTACAAGTTGGAATCATAAATCTAGCTAGCTCGAATTCCTTCAAAATTTTCTTCATCTTATTCATATTCAGCCTTTCCACTAAGTAATATGGGAACCCATGATTGATTAGGGTCATAAACATTGATGATTTTGGCCTTTCTTCATGTATGTCTTTAGTGGTCAGTAGGTCATCAGCCTTTGCTTCTTTTTGATCTTTGGAAGGTTCATCCTTTGTGAGCTCATTCCATTTAGCATGACTCTCAGCTTCATCATGAGTTACTGGCTTTAATGTTGAAACATCCACTGAATGAATGTGCTCAAAAGATGTATGCTTTGACCTTTTAGGTAAATCTTCAACATTGATCACATTTTTGTTTGTAGAACCCAAGTACTTCCTCTTCCTAAAGTATAGAATAAGTTGCTTAGAAGTATCAGTATATTCTTTTGCTTGTTTTGTTGTAGGGGCAACATTTGACTCCAGGGCACTTGTTTTCATCTTTAGCCCATCAATCTCTTCGTCCTTTCTTTGAAGTTGAGCATATTGTTCTTGTAAAGTCTTTTTAGCTTGGTTGCTCTCCAACACAAGCATTTCTATTTCAGCCTTCTAATTTGCAATTGACTATTTTTGTTCTTCAACAAGCTCAAGCAAAGCATCAATGACTTCATTGTTTTGTTGTATATTTTCTCTTAATCTTTTCATATTAGATTCCTGCTTCATAAGCTAATCATCTTTTTCTTTCATCATTCTCTTCAACTCCTGAATTCTTTGTTTTCTATTGTTGGACTTGACTACAAGCTTGTTGTATTCAGCGACCACATAGCTTTTGCTTATAGGGATGTCATCTTCACTTAACTCATCTTCATGTTGGGCACTAAAGGTTCAGTTTGATTAGAGGTAACTGGATTTTCAGAGTTGGAGTGTGAGAGTGGGATGGTGCTGGCTTCAGAAATCAACTCAGTCGCACTGGTGTGAATTGAATTTTGAGACTGAGTGATAGTAACGGGTTTAGTATGCACACTCTCAGATGATTGATAAATTTGGCTAAGTGTTTTGACAGGCTGGAGAGTGATGTTGAGGTGAATGATGGTGTTGGTTGGGTGATATGGGCAGGGTGTTTTGACTGGCTGGAGAGTGATGTTGAGGTGATTGATGGGGTGAATGAGATGCTTCCATAGAGTTACCAGTTGAACTTCCTTGTTGGTCTTCCCACACCAGTTCTTGTGGAATGTTGGCATTGGCATCCACCACATGAGCAAACATGGGCATGTATCCTCCTTCATACTTCCCACTGATCTCCTCAAGTGGCAGTTTGAAAACATCACCTTTAAAACATGTGAGTCCATGACTCAACAATACTTCAGGTATGTTGAGATTGTGGATACTCTAATGGATGTTGGAGTAACTCTTGAGAGCAAAGAAATTATGAGGAAGTTTATGTCCTCTCTTGCTAGACAATAGACACATTACTGTGTTGTTATCAAGAGGGCCGAGAACCTTAAGACTCTTACTCTAACTAAGTTGTATAGTATTCTCAGTGAATGCCAGATGCAGAAGAACACACAAAACTCATCTGGTAACTCTAGCAATCAAATGGGTTTAGCCTTTCATGTGACTAAAAGGGATAGCATATAACCTAACATCATCTCATATGCTACCCTAACAACTCACAAAAGGGTCCATTCATCACCTTCTCATACCTTTGTTTCCTTTGATTGATCTATAGGAAACTTTCTATTCACCCTTGAAGACTTGGATTGTATCCATCCAGATGACCTGGAGTATATGGAGATAGTTCAGCAGATGGCTCTTCTCACTCATAGAGCCAAGAAGTTCTACAAGAGGTCAGGGAGGATGTTTCCTAGCAATCCAATAAGTGGAATGTTTGGTCTGGATAAGAGCATGGTAAAGTGTTACAACTGTAACCAAATAGGACACTTTGCTAGAGAGTACAAGGCACCAAGAACAAATGGTCGCCAGACTCAATCCAAACCAAACAATACTGAGATAGCTCCCCAAAATGAGAAGCCAAAGAAGCAAGCTGCAGTTGTTGTTGAAGAAGGAAGCTTTGACTAGAGCTTTGAGGTGGAAGATGCATCTCCAAATCAAGTACTCATGGCTGACCAGGATAAAGCCAAGGTACTGGAATATCTTTGCACTCCTGAGTGTAATGCTAAAGTTAATAGATATCAGTCTTACAACTTATATATAAGATCTGATCTTAAGTCCTTGAATATCTTAAAATCTGATTTCAAAAAGGATAAAAATGATTATAAGTTAAAGATAGAGGACTTAGAGAAAACCATTTTAGTTCTTAAACATGAGCACACCGGTTATAGGACTCTGATCAATGATCTCATAAACAAGTTAACTGAATGCCAGGCTAAGCTTGTGAACAACAACGCCAGGGCAGAAAAATGTGTTATTGAAGAAGAGACCTTCCCGAACATGATATCCTCATCCTTGCATGCAAAAGTTTGTTATCAGAATAAGAAGGGATTGGGATCTTGTGAGATAGCTCCTCCACACACAGTCTTATCTCTAAGAGCTCCTATGTGTGGAGCTTATGAATATGACCTTCCCCTCATAGACCCCTTGATAAAGAGGATGAAGAGGAGATGAGGAAGAATGTATCTGAGAAGAGTGAAGAAGATCATTCTAAGATTAGTGATCATCCCCCTAAGGAGAGTAAAGCTATTGGGATGAACAAGTCCAAGAGAAAGAAGTTAATGAGCAAGAGCAAGAGAAAGGAAAAGAAGTCTCAAGAGATCAAGGCCACCTTCAACTCTACTTAGAAACAAGTTTTCATTTCTGTAAGATTTCAAGTGGTCAAAGCTGAGTACACAAACTTGAACTCCAACAACAAGACTTGTAGTTCATGTCGAAATCATCCCATCATCAACAAGAAGGTTGATAACTTGTGCACCATTGTTGTACACCATGAACCATCAAGCTCCACAGGTAGTTCTAACCCCACAAGAATTGCCACATCATCTGAGAAGATGAAGATGGAGAGTGAAAGTGATCAAGTTTAGCCTTGTTCGCAAAAGAAGACTCCTAGAAGGAAGAATATGGATTGTGTTAGGTGTGGGAGTACCTCTTAGTTTGCTAAGGATTGTGTTTACAATCAAATAGCATTCTCCATATTACAAAGAAAGAAAATTCTAAGAGTCTATACAAGAAGAAGCAAGCTTTGGAAGGAAAATCTCTTTCTTTCGGAAGCTCCAAAATGATGAAGAAGATAAGTGGAAACTTGCCTTCAGAAGAAACTTTTGTCTCGAAACAAAAGAATACTTCCGAAGCACTAAAGCCTCCTGTAGTGAAAGCAACACTTCCAAAGGCACAGTCATCAAAACTTCTAAAGTCAACAAAACTTCCAAAGTATTAAAGGTCAACTCTAAGCATCCAAAGGTGGTGTGGAAGTCAAAGAAAGATCAAGTGGCTGAGAGTTCTTCATCAACTTCAGCAAATGATCTCTCTAGCATGACTATAGGATCAATTACTGTTGCAATGTCTTCAACTTGTTTTGATGAGTCCAAGACCAATAAGGCTTGGGTTTCCAAATGTAACTAACCATCTCTTTTGTGAAGGAACATCTCATGACAAACAAAAATGTATGGATCATTAACAGTGGTTGTTCCAGGCACGTGACAGGTAATAGGACACTACTCCAAAAGTTTATAAGAATTAAAAGAGGACCAGTTGCTTTTGGAGGAGATGTATGAGGTTACATTACATGAAGGGGCAAGGTCACAAATAGTAAGCTCAACATTGAAAAGGTAAATGTTGTCAAGGAGCTTGGGTAGAATCTTGTGAGTGTATCTTAATTTTGTGATCAGAGTCATAACATGCTCTTTATTGAGCATGAGTGCATTGTTCTCAAGCCTGGGGTGGTCATTCCACATGAGCATATTCTAATCAGAGCCCCAATGAGAGGGAACATGTACAAGATGGATTTGCAAGAAACATCTCCTCAGGAGAAGTTTCATGCTCTCTATCTAAAACAAATAGTGATGAGTCTTTCCTCTGGCATAAAAGAATGTGCCATGTAAAATTTAAGAACATGAATAAACTTTTAAAGAATGATTTGGTAATAGGAATGCCAAAGAAAAAGTTTACAAGTGATGATCATTGTGTGGCATGCCTGAAAGGGAAGCAACATAAAGTATCTCACAAGCCAAAGGAAAGAAACTCCATCACTACTCCCTTACACTTATTACGTATGGATCTCTTTGGCCCCACCAGTGTAATGAGTCTAGGAAGGACCTCTTACTACTTAGTGATCACAAATGACTTTACAAGGATCATATGGGTCTTTTTTTTAGAACTAACGATGAGACTCCTAAGATTCTAAAAAAATCCATCTCAAAGATTGAGAATAAATGTGATCACAAGGTCAAAACCATAAGATGTGATCAAGGAACTGAATTCAAGAACCAAATCCTTGATACGTTTGGTATTAACAAGGGTACTACAAGAGAATATAGTGCTCTTAGGACTCCTCAACAAAATGGTGTTGCTAAAAGGAGAAACATGACACTTAATGAAGCTGCTAGAACTATGTTGTCTAACTCTAAATTGTCGATCACCTTCTAGGCTGAGGCAGTCAATACTGCCTGCTATGTGCAAAACAGAGTTTGTGGTTAAGACTCATGGTAAGACTCCTTATGAACTTTGACACAAGAGAAAACCTTTCATTGGTTTTCTCAGGTCATTTGGATGTCATTGCACCATCTTGAATACCAAAGATCAAATTGCCAAGTTTGCTGAGAAATCAATCATGGACATTTTATTGGATACTCTTCCCAAGCTAAGGCTTATACAGTATACAATCTTAGAACTAGAATAGTTGAAGATTTAACTAATGTGACATTCAATGAGCACACTCCCAGTGTGAAAGGTTCTGGTCCTGATTAACTATTTGATCTTGACTTAGTTACCAACTGTCTTGTGAGCATGTTTTAGGATCAATAGATATATTACCTACAGGTGATCCTCATCCAAGATTTGAGCTAAGAATACCTTCAAGCTACAAATCTTCATCTCCAATTGTAACAAATCCTGCAAATGATGCTTCTACCAACACATAAATGACAAATCCTACTGATGCTTCTAGAGTACCTTCAAATTCCAGCTTAGAGGTACACAACTTAGAGGAAGAAGCTTCAAATCTTGGAGAGCATGGTGGTGGTGATAGTGATAAGGAGTTTCCTGATGCTAATAACCACTCCATTGATGACAACATTAATGATGTCACACACTCATTGGACATGTTAATCTTGATAAGTGTGCTGATGTGGAGGGTGAATCTTCATTACCAGATCTGAATTTCCCTAATTTAAATCTATCTATGCAACTTGCTCTAATCCCTAGCTAAGGATCCACACTCTCACCCTTCCACAAACATCATTGGAGATGTTGATACAGGGCTAAGAACAAGAGGACAAACATGTTGCAAATGTTTGTCATCACTCTTGTTTCTTGTCTCTGATAGAGCCAATGAAAATTGATGAGGCTCTAAAGGATCGAAGTTGGGTTGAAGTTATGCAAAAAGAGTTGCTTTAATTCAAAAGACAGAAGGTTTGGAACCTATGTCCTCCTCCTAATGGGAAGACTACTATAGGAACCAAATGGGTGTTAAGAAATAAGAAGTATGATAGAAGACTTTTCATCAAAACAAGGCCAGACTAGTTGTTTAAGGATATACTCAAGAAGAAGGAATTGACTACATAGATGTCTTTGCTCATGTAGCAAGACTTGAAGCTGTCAGGATGTTCCTAGCTTTTGCTGCATCCAAGAACTTCAAGATTTACCAGCTTGATGTCAAGTGTGCTTTTCTTTATGGGATTATTGATGAAGAGGTGTATGTCGAACAACCACCTTGGTTTGTTGATCCTAATCATCCTGATTATGTGTACAAGTTTGATAAGGCTCTTTATGGGCTGCATCAAGCACCAAGGAAGTAGTATAAGACCCTATCACAGTATCTTTGTCAACATGGCTACAAGAGGGGTACTATTGATGGAACTCTTTTCATCAAAGGAATAGGAAATGACATTATGCTAGTTCAAGTATATGTAGATGACATTATCTTGGGAACAATTAACTCAAAGCACTACAATGATTTTGAAAATCTGATGAAAGACAAGTTTGAAATGAACGTCATAGGGGAACTCAATTTCTTTTGAGGAATTCAAGTGAAGCAAGTTTACAATGGCATCTTGATAAGTCAGTCATTGTATGTTCAAGACATACTTCAAGACTCAACATGATCTTGAGGGGGAATGTGTTGATGAGCATCTCTTCAGGGCAATAATTGGGTCTCTTATGTACCTCACAGCTAGTAGGCCTAATACCATGTTTGCTACATGTATTTGTGCAACCTATCAAGCCAACCACAAGATGTCACACCTAATCACTGTCAAAAGACTTCTATGATATCTCAAAGGTGCTCCTGTTAATACATTATGTTCCTAGTTTAAGTGCTTAATTGTAAAAGTCTTTCATTTCTTACAAAATGTAATGTGAATTCTTAATGAATATAATATGCTTCTTGATGTTTATTTGTCTTTTAATGTTTCATATTATTATTGTATTTGATATACTTCGTATGAATATCATATATAGGTTTGAGGTTGTTGTACATAGTTTTAAGTCAATAAAGATTGAGATGTGTGTTCAACTTAGTTGGGTGATTATTCATGCTAATGGACCATACTTATGGACCATACGCACGAATGAAGCATACATATGGACCAGTCGCATGACAAAACTAGGAGACTGGATCCGTCGTATGATAGAGACATAAGATTGATTCAGTCACATGACTGAACCTTCAGTTGCGCGTATGAATCAACCGCATTAGTCTGTCGCACGACTGAACCATGCTCATGGTTGAGTCATACGAATGAAAACAAAGAACCTATAAATACCACATACTTCATGGAAAAACAGGGACTTCAAATATTCACAAACTCTAGCTCTCCAAAGCGTCCTAAGAAGCCTATCCAACTTCATAGTTTGTTCCTGATCGATTTCTAATCAATTCTTAACGTTTGTTTCATCGCTAGACCAATCAGGTTGTCGTTCTCACTGATTGGATCGCTAATCAAATAGGATTCCGCATTATTTGATCTGGTCTCACCCAAAATCCATTAGTATTCCGTACAAAATCGGTCCTAACAAGTGGTATCAGAGCATTGGCTCGTGATTTTGCGTGGATTCAATTAGTTTTGGTGTTAAAACTAACGTTTTCAATCAAAAGAGTCACCTTTTTGCTTCAAAATGTTTTTTTGACGTTTGCATATGTTAAAGATTCGATTGTTCATCAAACGGCAAATTAGGGTTTTTGGAAAATTCGTAGTTTGTGTCAAAGTTATCAAATATTCGATTTTTCAAACACAGCAGCCTGCAGTCACACAATTGAACCATTCGTACGACTGAACCCATATGTATACTCTTATTCGTATAACTAAACTCATATGCATACTCTCTTTCATATGAATGAACTCAGTCGTCTCTCTCATTCGCATGGTTAAGCAACTCCAATAGGTGTTTACAATTGCTTGCTCATTCGCACGACTGAATCCAATCGCCCTATTGAATTCTTTCATATCTTTCATTCGCACGTGTGACCATTCGCATAGCTCATTCGCACAAGTCAATCTGTCATATTCCAAGTTTACCAAGTTTAATGTAATGGAAGACCTGTTTGTTGTATTCACTGCTGGAAAGGACTCGCGTATCCAGAATCTTCTACTTCTAAAGAATGAGATTGGAAACCACAACAAACTGCCAAAGCTATTAACTTTGGATGAATACCCACAGTGGAAACAATGGTTTGAAATCTACTTTAATGGAGTCTACCCAGATCTTTACACATCTACTGAGACTGGTTACACGGTACTAGTCAGTGCTAATGGAGTTAAATTGACTTTGTGAGGAATGAGTGAATCCTAAAAAGCTCTATATAATGTTGAAAAGAAAGCATATGCCTTGTTGACTCAGTCTATACCTAAGGACATATTTCATTAGTTTTTGAGAACAAGCAGTCTAATAAATTATGGGAGGCCTTGGAAAAGAGATACGAAGGAAATTCAACTCTAAAAGCACTGAAGGCAAAAGCTTTTAAGAAAAAATTTGACAATTTTTATTCGATTGGGAATGAGAGCTTGGATGAAATCATTGATTGATTATATCATTTGATGAGTGAGTTACACAATCAGGGTGTGACAAGATCCATGGAAGATAAAGTCTCTAGTTTTGCTGATGGTTTGCCAGACAAATAGGATCCATTCATGTCTAATCTGAGACAAAATGATACTCTTGCTACATTAAACATAAATGATTTCATTTTGAAATTAAGGGAGGAAGAACTACGTATGAAATACAAGTCAATGAAAGGATCCTATGTTCAGAATCCTGCACTATACAATTCAGTTCTAATTCCGGCTGCTTTAGGTGCACCACTACAAACGGCATTTCTGTCTAGCTCTTCTGCTCCTTCCTAAAGCAGTGCATCAGGAATCATAACGTCACGGTCATTTGGAACCCAATACATAGTTCCTGAGGCAAATACTACAAACTTAAAGACCGAGAATCTCAGAAATGTGACTGTGGTAGTTGCTAAAGAGCACATGGACCTTCCAACTACTATTGTTCAATCATATGATGGATTACTTGCTGGTAAGATTGTAAACTGTCATCTTGCTGATGAGGACTATATGCATGTTGATGAAACTGAGATAGAACGCATGGAGCCGGTGTTGTTGGAAGAGCCAAGAAGTTTGTTAAAAAGACGGGGCAAAATTTGGTTCCCACTAAAGATATGACATTTTGATTTGACAAAACCAAAGTCACGTGTTTCAATTGTAGTGAAAAGAGGCACTTCAAACATGAGTGCGTAAAGCCAATGAAGACTGGAAATTGAAATCCTTTTCCTATATCCAATTGACAAGACAAGGATAAGATTGGAGCTTGATATTCAAGTCAAGAGTCTAAGGCTTTGGTTGCTCAAGGTGATGAAGGACAAGGCTGGTCCTTCCGATCCGTTTCTCATGGTGAACCAAACATTGCTTTAGTTGATACATTGGATGATGGATCTGCAAGTGAAGGAGAAATCATAGCTGAGCATTCACTTTCAGATATCAAAGAAGCTATGAATGTCATTAATCACTTGGTTTAAGAAGAGCTAAGTACTACAAACTCAGAATCTCCAGTCACTGTTTTGATGGTTGATTCGTCCAGTTCTACACACGTATGTTCTAAGAAGAATTATTTGAAAAACATGCATGTATTAAATATGATAAATTTAGGGAAAGCATTGATTTAAAGTTTTCTAGGTTACTAGAACATAATGATAATCTAGTAAATGGTTTACAACTCTACACTGAAGCAAATCGTGTCTTATAACAAAATGAGGGCGGCTTCAAAGAATAGATAGAACTAGGAAAAAACTAAGGGAAACCGAGATTGTTGCCTTAAATCAATGAATTAGATCAAGTTTTATTTAAATTATTTGGAGGAAACTAAAAAAGGAAAAAGTAGTTTTGCAAGTCGAAGTTGATTCATTAAAACAAAAACTGCATAGTTTGGCAAGGTCTCTCACATTGTTTAGAACCTTGTGAAAGAAAGAAATGCAGGGGAAGGTCTAGGCTATAAGATATTACCTCCACCACATCAAATCATTTTTAACATTAAATGTAGACCAATTATAATAACCCGGTATGTATCATGTAGTGTCTACTCCTTTGGTTAGTGAACCAGATTCTATAGGTAAACCTGTGAAATCTGTCACTAAACAGAAGGATTCTACTTTAGGAACAAAAGATAAGATACCTATTGATGTTTTGGGTGATAAAATTGAAAAGGTTAAATTTTGGTCATGGTCACAAACGTCTATTTCAGAACCTAAGAGGTCTAATCCAGTGAAGCTTAAACGTGTTAATCATCAAAATCCAAATAAAATGAAAATGAAAGATGTTCAAAATGTCAATTCAATTAGTTTCTTAAAGAATGTGAAACATCTAAAAAGGAAGAGTCGTCACCCAACCGGACATATCCCAAATCCTGACCAAACTCAACCCCACATCAAAACTTTCCTCAAACTGTTGAAGAGAGATCCTGCTACAGTTGTGGTAAACGAGGACATATCTCTCCAAATTCTCCTTATTATCGACACCTAAAATGAAAATTGAAAATTTTGCTGAAAAATCAAGTTTTTCTAAAATTAGATCTAATACTCCTCCAAGATACCAAAGGCCACATAGATTATTAGCTCAAAGCAAAAATATGTCACCTAAGGTTACACCTAAGATTATTAGTGAACCTAAAGTTCAAACCATAAGCCAGTCATCTGTTTACCACAAACAAGCCTAACACAATACTGGTTTATAGAAGATAAAAACAAGTAATGTGTTTGATAGTGAGAACAACAAGAAGAAAGATGTGTCCTCATCATTAAAAGGACATTGGGTTGAATTCATGACGTGTGATACCTCTAGGACACCCAAGCCAGTTAAGGCATGGTTCCCAAACCTGAACTAATAAATTCCTTTGTATGTGTAGGGTGTCCGCTATAGTGCTATAACTAATACATGGATTATTGAGAGTGGGGCTTCCAGAAACATGACCGGGAATTCGTCTCTCCTTTTCAACATCAAGCAAATTAAAGGGGGACGCGTATTATTCATTGGGAATAAAAGGGGTTACATCACCGCTCAAGGCAAAGTGGGAAACAAGAAAATGAAGTTTGACAAGGTCAACTACATTCAACAACTATAGAAAAACCTCTTTTCTATCTCCCAAATATGTGATAAGGGATTCAAGGTTATGTTTGACAACAAGAAGTGCTACATATTGAAGAAGGAGTATGTTATTGAGGATGATGAAATTCTAATGTCAGCTTCAAGATATAATGATATGTATGCCTTGGATCAATCAAAAGCCTCCACAAATGAGTCTACTATCCAGTGCTTCTTGTTAAAGGAAACATAGAGGGATTCAGTCTCCTAGCATAGGAGAATGCGACACATTAATCCCAGGAAGATGAATCATTTGGTTCAGAATGATTTGGTGAATGGAGTTACAGTCAAGAATTTCCAGCTCCTATATTTGTACGTAGTATGTAAGGAAAGGAAACATACCATGAAGTCTCACAAGCAAAGAAAGTTAATTCTACTGACAGTCCTCTCGAGCTTCCATACATAGATCTCTTTGGCCCAGTCAGCACAAAGAGCATTAAAAGAGATTGGTACTGCTTTGTAGTAACTGATGTCAAGATTCTCTTGAGTGATGTTTTTGAAAACCAAGTCAGAGACATTTGAATCATTTAAGCATCTACTCACTACATTGGAATCACTCTATAAGCCGAAAGTAAGAA
Source organism: Flaveria trinervia (assembly GCA_025506515.1). NCBI lineage: Eukaryota > Viridiplantae > Streptophyta > Magnoliopsida > Asterales > Asteraceae > Flaveria > Flaveria trinervia. The sequence continues at coordinate 31,218,146 of CM046458.1, read as the reverse complement.
AGATTCAATCAGATAACTGAACGGAGTTCAGGAATCAGTGGATGGAGGCATTCTGTCGAGAGAAAGGAATTGTTCATTATTTACTTCTGCCTACACTTCACAAATGAACGGGGTTACTCAAAGAAAGAATCAGAGCTTTGTAGAGACAACAAGGACAATTTAGTCGACTCTAAACCGCCTATTCAATTTTGGAACGAGGCAGGCTAATGCATGCTACACTTTGAATCGAGTCTTAGTGGTCAAACGTCATGGAAAAATGTGCTATGAATTGCTCCAACAACGTAAACCCAACTTGGAGTATCTATAACCATTTGGAGCACCGTGCATGGCTGTTGAAGAAAACTCAGACTCGGAAGTTTTGTGAGAACGAAGAAGAGGGTTTCTTTCTTGGATATAGTATACCAGACAAGAGAGTTTATAACAACTCAACGGGTCAGGTAGAAGTGTGGTGCAATGTTAATGTCCAAAGATACACCATCCCCTACTGGCAAATGACCTTCCTTCTTCTTTAACTATGATTGATTTTTCAAATCTACCTCCTTCTCATCTTGATGATTAGTTACCTGCTCGAATGATGTATGATGTTCTGAATACTCCTACACTAGAGTCGACATCAATAGTTCCAATAGATAATACTTCTAGCCCTTGAGGGGGAGCGCTTGAGATAAGTGAGTCTTTCTCTGATGATGAAATAGTTGAGACTACAAATGTGGACTAGGAGGAACAGGTTCCCACTACTGAAAGTACACAAGCATATGATCTTGATACCACTAGAGTTTCTGAACCCCATATTCCAACATCCACATAAACCGAATCTGCTATTCAAAATCTGGATAATGAGGTAGCTGTTCTCGCCACTCCCAGAACTCGATTTAGTGTACATCATCCCCTTGACAACATCATCGGGATATTCTATTGGGAGTTCAAAAATGAAATCAGTTTTACTCAGCTGATTATGCCATTGTAATGGAAAAAGGTTATCTACACGATGGGGTTTATTGATGTTTTGTGTCTCAATTTGAGCCGGAATATATAAGTGAAATTTTAAACGATGAGGCATGGGTTAGTGTTATGCAAGAAGAACTCCTTCAGTTCAAGAAGTTAGGAGTATGGATTCTTATAAACAGACGAAAAGGTAAAAAGGTAATTGGCACTAAATGGGTTGTTAAGTGTAAGAAAGATGACCATGGGGTTATAATTAGAAACAAGGCTCGGCTTGTCATTCAAGGGTTTAGACAAGTCAAAGGCATTAACTACAATAAAGTGTTTGCACCTATGGCAATGATGAAAGCAATTCAAATCTTCTTAGCCTGTGCATCCTACATGAAAATCAACGTTTATCAATTAGATGTGAAAAATTCATTCCTTCATGGTAAAATCCGTGAAATGGTGTACACCAGTCAACCCGAAGGATTTGAGGGTCCTTATCATCGGGATAGAGTTTATAAACTGGACAAGGCCCTTTACGGCCTTCATCAAGCTCCTCGAGCATGGTATGAGAAACTCTCTACTCATATGCTGAAACATAGTTTTGGCAGAGGGGTTATTGACTGCATGTTGTTCATCAAAGAGAAAGATGGTGATTTACTACTAGTACACATATATATGGATGACATAATCTTTGGTTTCAAAAATGAAACATTGTGTAAAGAATTCAAATCAGTGATGAAAGCTGAGTTTGAGATGAGTTTCATAGGAGAGATGAAGTTCTTTCTTGGTACTGGTGGATTAGACACCAAATGGAATAGTCCTGCATCAGTCCAAATATGTAGGAGATATCCTTAGTCATTTCGACATGGAGAATGCAATGGTTGCTCGGACTCCACTTGCCATGAACCACGATGTGACACCTAACAAAAATGGTGATCTGATAGATGCCACTATGTACCGAGGAATGATCGGATCTCTGATGTATCTCATAGCCTCTCATCCTGATATATGTACGCCATGTGTCTTTGTTCTAGATATCGGGCTAAACCAAAAGTAAATCATCTCATTGGGGGAAAAATGATCTTTCGTTATCTGAAGAGTACTCCAACACTCGGGTTGTGGTATCCTCATGATGATGACTTTGAGCTTACAGCGTATAGTGACTCGGACTATGGTGGTTGCGAGATAATTGGAAGTCAACATTAGTGGGATGTCAGTTCTTTGGAAGACGTTTAATCACCTGGTAGTGTAAGAAGCACAGATCTGTTGCTCTGTCAACATGTGAAGCTGAATATGCTGTTGTTGCAAGTTGTTGTTCACAAATCATTTGGATTCAACAGCAAATGCGAGACTACGGTTATCAATTTTCTAACACCCCTATCTTTGTTGAAAATTCTGCTGCAATAGCTGTCACTAAAATCCGGTCCAACACCCAAAAACTAAATACATCTGTATAAAATATCACTTTATACGTGACTGTTTTGAAAACAATTAATCGATGTTGTTAAAATAAATACGGATTTTCAACGCGCAGATCTCTACACAAAAGCTTTCGACAAACCTCAGTTTTTATATCTTTTATAGGTCAATGGTGTGAAAAAGAAAAGTGTTGTGATTCTAGAAAAGTCGTGTTCTTAGTCCGCCAAATTTTTTAATTTTAATTTTATTTTCTAGTCTTTTAAAATCCAAAACACAAAAGTATTTTCAGTTTTAGAATTTTAGTGGGAGAATAGTTTAGTTTCAGTATTTAATTACTTTAAAAAAACGAGGGCAAGCAGATTCGCTAAAAGCAAAGAAATCAAATTTGTGATATTGATTCAAAAATTATGGAAAATGGCAGTACACAGGAAACTAATTGTTTAGGACATCAAAAAGGATTTAAATGATCGAAATGCTATATTCAAATTACAAGTATGAGGAGTCCAAGAAAATAAAGGAAGAATAATAGTAAACTAGTCTACTACAGAGGTAACATAGAGAAAGTAGGCCTAGAGCTTGCTAATTCATTATATGATGTGTCATTAGATTCAACACAATAGACGAGTAGGCTTCATTGGTGAATCAAATTAAAACTAATTTATTAATCTAGCTGTGGGTTCTCAACTTATCCCTGGTGAACACAATCAACGCATTTCCAATAAGGGGTGACGAGCAAAATAATGCCATAAATGTGTGCGGATGACCATAAGAATGAGCAAAGCATATGGAAAAACTGTCAAGCGCAATCAAGCTAATGACTAATCTTGCTGGTGCGTTATGTGCAAAAGACAAAAATGCTCTAACAAAAAGATAGGTTGTGTGCCTCTCTACCTTACGATGGCACTGACATGAGGATAGGCATAACCTAACTATTCTAGAATTCATTGTTGTTTGCACCTCGCTGTTGTGTGATGGCACTAACCTGAGGCTTGGCATCTCTTTGAAAGCTCTTAGAATAGTTTTTTCTTGTCCAATACCCGTAGACCGTTCAAAAATCTCCTGAGGAATGTTGATTACCATATAAGTGTGGGATCCATAAATGCTTGTTGAAATAATAAAACCTAACTCATCACCAATGTGAGTCAAAAATCTATGTATGATTTAAGTTGACAAATATACTGACAATCATCATGGCTGCAACTCTCGATAGTCAAAATCATTGTGTGCATCTTATTACTCTAGTATGATTTCATGAAAGTGCTATTGACTCAAACAAATGAGAATCTAGTATCACAATACATATAAAAGGGTCCCTAATGATGATGATACACGAGTATGATTCCATATGAATCTTTCCACATATGATAAAATTAAATGAAGTTGTTCTTCTCAAGAAGAAAAATCAGTTAGATGATTTCTAAAAGGTTTCAATCCACCTCAAACCAAAAACACAAAAAATATGCCTTGTTTTGTTTTAATTTAAGTTGTTTTCTGTTTTGGTTATCTTCTTTGTCTCAATGTCGGACTATATAACTAGATGAACTCTGTGAATCACAAATTAAAAGGGTCATGTCTGAGATGATCATTGGGCATAATGTTATCTATAAAAAGTTAAATTTTGAGTGTATAGAAATCCATGAAGTCAAACTCATAATTATGAGCCAACCATACGATTGAATCATAAGTATGAGCCAATCGCATGATTGAACCATAAGTATGAGCAAATCACATGATTGGACCATAAGTCTGAGCCAATCATACGATGGGACCATGAGTATGGGTCAACTATGTGATTGGATCACAAGAGTTAACCAATCATACGAATGGATGAAGGAGTCTGAGCCAGTCACACGACTGAACCCCAGTCAATAGAATGAATCATGCGTATGGGTCCAGTCATATGACTGAATCTTAAAACAGTATAAGAAAGGGGGTCAGTCGGTCGTATTCCTTACCACCCTTCAAAACTCCAAAAAACTCCGTATACACATACAATTTGTAATGCATGGTTATTTTTAAAGACAAAGAAAGAAAGAATATAGTGAAGAAAAAAAAGAAAAGAAATAAAACCCAAGTCTAGGGGTTAAAAGTGACAAAAAGGACAAAATCTTTAAAAAGTTGGTGAATAAAGGTGATGGCCGCCCATCACCCTCTCTTCACTCATAACCCTCGAATATTTTTAGAGAGAGAGAAGGAAGGAGAGCAGAAACTCTCGGTTTTAGAAAGAAGAACAAGAAAGAATTCGAATTTAAGGTATGAATTCATGGTTTCATAGTGTTCTTAACTGGCCTTGCCTCGGGTGTATGCTTATGTGTGTTTGTATGTTCAGTTGTGTGTGTTTTTAGTGGGTATCTAGGTGGTTGTGCTCAATTGCAAACGAATTTGGGAGAAGCCATACTCAAGAGTTGCAAAGGTGAGTTCTAGAACCCCTCGTTTACTGGGTTTTAACTAATTTTGGGGGCTGGAAATGCATGAACTTATGTTTTTATAAAGCTGGGTTTTTACCTGTATGTATGATGTGCGTATGATGATGTTATGATGTGATGTTGAACTGTGTTTATGCTTGAAGATGTTATGGGTGTGTTTCTAGGGCTTTGAAGGTAAGATTTAAGCTTAGAACATAACAGATGGTGTTTTGAAACTGAAATCTGATGTTTAGGGCTCAGATGTCTGAGGTTTAGAATTTGCCCAAGTGTTTAAAAGAAATGCGGATGAACAGTAATGCGGTTGGGCATTGATCACTAAGTGATTCAATGTGGATGGAGTAAATGCACATGAATAGTAATGAAGATGGGCAATGCTCACTAACTAACTCGATGCGGATGGAGTAATGCGGATGAACATTTACCACTAAGTAAGCCAATGTGGATGAATATTGGGGAAATGAGGATGAATAGTCAATGCGGATGAGCATTTTCCACCAAGTAGTTAATTTGGATGAGTATTGGGGAAATGCGGATGAAGTACAAGAAATGTGGATAAAGTAAAAGAAATGCGGATAAAGTAAAAGAAATCCGGATGAACTAAAACAAATGCAGATGAACTAAGACATATGTGGATGCACACTTAGAATAGTTTTGACTTTCTGGGAAAAATGAGATTTAGGAGTTGACTTCGGATATTCCTGGGTGTTCATGTAAGCTGACTTTTGACATCATTGATGTTATGATGGGCATGTTATGATGTATGTTTGATATTTATGCATGATGGTATGTATGATGTATGTTATGTTTGCATGATGCCCTGTATGATGATGTTGACTATGCATGTTGATGTTCCTTATTATGATGTATGTTTATCTTTCCCATGGCTTTACGTGTTATAGTTGTGAAGGAAATGATAAAGTATTATGTAACATAAAGTGAAAGCTAATGAAAGAGAAACATAATATTAGAATGCATGCATTAATGAAATTGAAAGTATAGAAAGGCTAGCAAGCAAAATATACGGCGGTGCACGACTCTAAAATGTCATAAGCTCAACTGTGTGTGGTTTAGTTAACCCTTAAGGATGCACGCAGGGGTCCATTCTTTGTGACTAACTAGTGATATAGTACATGGTTTATAGTGATTACTCACCCCGATGCTAGCGCAAGGCTATGTGCGTTAAGGAAGTCATTTATGATCTTCGGCACAGTATCCGCTTTTTGCATACGTTTAGGGTGTAGTATACAGTTGGGATCTTTGTCACTTGCCCCGGTGCTGGTGCCAGGCTATGTACGTTATGGAAGTCTTTTATGATCCTTAAAGAGATTAAGAGATAAAGAGATAAAGAGATACAGAGATAATGAAAGAAAGTGATGAATAGTAAAGATGATAATAATGATATTATCTATATCTACGTATGATGTGTGATCGTGTATAATGATATAGTATGATTTAAAAGAAAGTGAAGTATATTTTATATTAAAACTAGGACTCACTCAGCAATGCTGAGTTTTTATGCATTTTTCCTGTTGGCAGGTGAGCATGGCTGCGGATGGCGCGTGGCAGCTACTTGGCCTTTTGGATGGCATTCTTTTGTTAATGTCTTTGCATGGTAATGCAAAATGATGAAAATATGTAATATATGATTGTATTAACTTGAAAAATCATTTTTAATGAAATGAAAAGTTATTTTAATGTTCCTCTGCGATGTTTCTATTAAGTTTAAATGTAATTATATGTTTTGTGAGCAATGACTGGCCAGCTGTAAGCGTCCCGGAAACGGGGCCTTACAAGTTGGTATCAGAGCCAAAGTTTAAGTGAAACGGGTAAATTTTCAAAATAAAACTAAACTTAAACTGAAAATGGGACGGAAAGGGAAGGGATCCCAGTATGAGTAGCCGCGTGCCATGAGGTATTTTCTTAATGATAACCGGTATTATGTGCGCATGTCATGTGGTTTATGTGTTGCTGGTAGATTTAGATACTAATATAGTCACGATAGGTAATGCTCAGGGTACGAAGAGTAAAGTAAGTGGCTAATCACAACTGGCCATTGTAATTAGGGACTTACTATACTTGACATAAACTAAGCTGTTCCCTTGAATGACCATGCTGGTGTTTGAATCTTTCAGCGTGTGTGTGAGGATGGCTGGTGGTAGATCATCAAGAGCTTTATGTGGTGGAGGATGTGGTGCTGAACCACGGTTTACGAGAGGAAGTCCTAGAGCCGAAAAGGTGGTTCATGAAGAACCAGATACCCCTCATCTGGAGGGTGGTGATGAAAGTCCTAATTTGAGAGCCTTAGTGAAGAAGGCGGTTGTGAAGGAAGTGAATCAGGTCATGCAGACGATCCTATCGTCTGTGGTGACTGAAGTGATAAAGGTGTTAGAGATAGAGAAAGAAGGGAAAGGAGTAGACCTACAGGTGAATGGAGACAGCTCAAGACTGAGATAATTCTATCTAATGACGAAGAAAAAGAGGAAGAAGAAGAGCCTACGCCGGAGGTGGCGCGAGGATGTAACTACGGGGCATTTCAAATGTGCAAGCCCCCTCCTTTTGATGGTAATGGCATTGCTACTGCTACTCACTGATGGGTGAGAGAAATGGAAGCTGTTTTGAAGATCAGCGAGTGCCGGGAGGATCAGAAAGTGAAGTTTGCTACTCCCTCTTTTGTGGATTCAGCTTATACTGGTGGGATAATATTGTCCAAGCTGAGGGTAGTCTGGCTATTGGGAGGATGAGGTGGTCTAAGCTAAAGAAGTTGGTGATTGAGGAGTTTTTTCCTAATAGGGAGATGGATAAGGTTGAGAGGGAGTTCCTGCAGTTAGAGGCGGGGTTGATGACACATCAACATTACACCACCAAGCTTAACGAGATGGCACGGGTAGTGCCTGATGAGGTGACACCCTGGTCACGAATGATTAAAAGGTATATTTAGGGCTTGCCGGTGGATATCCACCGGCACATGATCGCCGCCTGGCCGAGCACGTTTAGGTCAGAGGTTGATTTGGAGGGAAGGTTGTATGATGAGAGAACTGTGGTGGTGACTGAAGGTAGCAAGTGTTAGGTTTGTTGGACCATTATCTTAGTAGTTTAACCATTTAAACTAGAATAACACAGCGGAAACAAAGCTTAATATAATGTTTTGTAAACTGAAAAATAAGGCACATTATATGTCAACAACAAACCCAAGATTATAAGGCTCATTTATATGTCAAGGAACTAGCATACAAGCAAACAATAACAAACAAAATGAACCAATGAACTACCTTCCAAAGCTGTCCAAAATCGTTAGATGAACCACCTTCCAAAAGGCTGCCCAAATCGTTGGATGTGAAGAAGAAGATGAAGTCTTGAAAGACCAAAACACCAAAGAAGATGTCCTCAAGCTTGTATACCCACAAGCCTCAACCAAAACACTTTCTTGCTAGGATTTTTGACACCAAAATCACACCAAGAGAGCTGCTGAAAACTGATTTTTCAGCTTCTATTTTCTTCAACAATGGAGAAGAAGAAACGTTCTTGAGGTGCTTGAATGTAAGAGAGAGAAGGAAGGTAGAGTGTATGTGTGTTTCAAGAAGTCAAGTGAAAAAAAGACGCCAAAGACCGCTATTAGGGGCGGCCGAATTCAAACCATTTTGTGGTTTTCCCCCCAAAAAGTCTTTCACTAATTGTTTAACTAATAACACTTATAAGTTATCTAATTAACCTTTTAATTATATAACTTATACCACACTATTATTATTTGATGTTATTTAAACAACTTAAATAACATTACAAATAATGTCCATAAACAAAATATCCTTATAAGTTGTTTCATCTCATATGCCATTTATTTAGAAACCCCATTTTCTAAATTGGTGTATTTATTCAATTGCATGATCATATCATCAATTAAATATTTATATTGTGTTTGCTAAGCTTTTTATTGGGTATGGCCCAACTTCGATCATTACGTACTAACCACATCAATATTCTATGTGTCTTGGGCATAATGAATCCAACAATCTCCCACTTGCACAAGATTCATAGAAGGTTGATGCAAGTAGTAAATACCGCCTAACAACGGTTTACTACCCTTAATACGCATGATTGAAAGCCATTCAATAACATCATCCCCTTCAAGTATCCAACTTGAAATGATTTAGGTGAATCAATCATTAATCCTTTTGTTACAGATGTCATGTTAAATCCAAGAACATACAATGATCATTCCTTGTTGATTTAACTTAATCAGGCCTTACACATCTTTCTCTCAATGAATAAGAGGAACAAATTCCATCTTGACTACATATGTTTCTCACAATCACCTCGTGTCACACCTGAACATAGCCTTATGTATTGTCCATTATTTCAGAGTAGTGAAGAACTAACTCAAGGTATAGCACTTTGGTGAATATCAAAACCCAATATGTATCTCAGGTCGGAGGATAACAAATGATATTCTACTTTACTCAAATTTACTTATGATCAATCTAGAAGATTCCATATAGTAAAATTGAGATGCAGGTCAGTCCAATATTTGTATCCCATAAATATCTATGAACTTTGGTAGCAATCAATTGCTCTATATTCATACCTTATGAATATCCACCAATCCATGTTCATAATAGTCTTAGGTTCATATTTGTTCCCACAAATATGACCGACTATGGACATTTAGAATAATAAACATATTCATGGATATATACATTCTAAAAGGAACACAATCTTAGAATATCACAAATATATAAACAGTTAAACGTTACATTGTTCCAATAAATACTAAACAGATCAATTCCAATCACTAGAAAATCGAAGTCCTAAGGCACAAGTATGACTTTCATGCTTTGCCTTTTCAAGGAGCTTCGTGAGTGGATCCGCAATGTTTTGAACGGTGTGAACTTTACGAATAGACATCTTTCCTTTTTCAACTTCATCCCTTATGTAGTTGAATCTCCGCTAAATGTGTCTAGTCTTTTGATGTGCACGGGGTTCCTTGATTTGTGCAATCACACCCTCGTTATCACAAAAGATTTCTAGGGGGTCTTGAATGGTAGGGACGACGCCTAGATCAGCGATAAATTTCTTCATCCATGTAGCTTCCTGAGCTGCTAATGTGATGGCTATGTATTCGGATTCTGTAGTGGAGAATGCTACCACGTCTTGTTTTGAACTCTTCCATGACACTACCCCTCCATTCATAATGAATACATACCAATTGTGATCGAGAATCATCTCGATCAGTTTGGAAGCTCGCATCCATGTAACCCTTTACAACGAGTTCCTCTTCACCAGACCCGTATATTAGAAACATATCCTTAGTCCTCCTAAGATATTTCAATATACTTTTAACAGCCATCCAATGGCTATTACCTGGATTTTGTTGATATCTATTTGTCATGCTTAACGCGCATGACACATCCGGTCTAGTGCATATCATCGCTAACATGATGGATCCTATAGCAGACGCATATGGGATGTCCTTCATTTGATCTTGCTCATCCTTTGAGCTTGGAGATTGAGATGTACTCAATATTGTCCCTCTTTTAATAGGTACCATACCTTTCTTAGACTTTTCTATCTTGAAAATTTCATGACTTTATCAATGTATGCAGTTTGGTTTTAACCTTTAACTGCCTCGATCTATCCCTATAGATCTTTATTCCCAAAATATAGGCGGCTTCACCAAGATCTTTTATGGAAAAACAACTTCCAAGACTGGTTTTAACACCTTCCATGATTGGAATATCATTTCCAAAAAGTAGTATGTCATCAACATACAATACTAGAAATGTAATTACGCTCCCACTAGCCTTCTTATATACAGAAGCCTCGTCAGCATTCTTGATGTAACCAAATTTCTTGATTTCTTCATTGAAATGTTGATTTCAACTTCTTGATGCTTGTTTCAATCCATAGATTGACCTCTTTAACTTGCATACTTTATTAGGATGTTGTGGATCGACAAAACCATCAGGCTGAACCAATGGACAGTCTCTTTGAGATGTCCATTAAGAAAAGCCGTTTTGACATCCATTTGCCAAATCTTATAGTCATTATATGCGGCTATGGCAAACAATATCCTAATTGACTTTAGCATTGCCATAGGTGAGAAGGTTTTATCATAATCAACCCCTTAAGTTTGAGTGAAACCTTTTGCTACAAGTCTTGCTTTGTAAGTATCTAAGTTTCCATGCATATCGGTTTTCTTTTTGAAAACCCACTTGCATCCAACCGGTTGGAGTTAAGTGGAGGTTCAACCAATTCCCAAACTTGGTTGTCATACATGGATTGCATCACTACGTTCATGGCTTCTATCCATTTGTCACAATCCGAATTGGACATTGCATCATGGTATGTAGTTGGCTCATCGGAGTCAACACATAGCATCCATTCATGAAAAACCCATATCTTTCAGGTGGAATGCTAACTCTACCAGATCTACGAACGTTTTGTGTATATTGATCAACCTCTTGATCATCGTCAACTTCCTCTTGTTGATTGCTAGTGTTAACCAACGTGTATCGGCTTGTGGATCTTGATCCTCATCAAATTCCACTGTTCTATATGTTATTCCTTCCACAAGGAACTTAGTTTCCAAGAACTCAGCCTTTCGAGCAATAAATACATTTTGCTCTGTTGGATCAAAGAAGTAGTATCCTATACAGTCTTGGGGATATCTAATAAATATACACTTACTGGATCGACTTTTTAACTTGTTTTGGGTGTTTAGCTTAACATAAGCTTCACAACCCCATACCTTTAAATATGATAGTGATGGAACTCTTCCATGCCATACTTCAAAAGGTGTCGAATTCACTTTCTTGGTCGGGGCCATATTCAAAATACGAGCCGCGGAAAGCAAAGCGAAACCCCAAAATTATAGAGGTAGTGAGCTTACAGCCATCATAGATCGAACCATATCCAATAGGGTTTAATTTCTCCTTTCAGACACATCATTATGTTTTGGTGTTCCAGGTGGAGTAAGTTGTGAGACGATCCCACAACTTCTTAAATGATCCTGAAAAGCCTCACTGAGGTATTCACCTCCTCTATCCGAACGAAGAACTTTGATTGTTTTATTGAGTTGATTTTCTACTTCATTCTTGAAGATTTTGAACATTTCAAAAGCTTCATTTTATGTGCCATCAAGTACACATAACAATAGCTACTATAATCTTCGGTAAAGGTAATGAAGTATCTTTCACCATTTCTTGTCATTTTCTTAAAGGTCCGCATACATCAGAATGTATGATTCCCAATAAGTCTTTTGCCCTCTCATTAGTACCACTAAAGAGCGACTTGGTCATCTTTCCTCGTAAACAAGATTCACACTTATCAAATGAAACATTTTTATTTGTTTTCAAAAGACCATTCTTTTGAAGTGTTTGAATTCGATTCTTGTTTATGTGACCAAGACGACAATGCCAAAGATATGAATCACTTAAACCCATTTTAAGTTTCTTGGTGCTTGATTGGTATAATGAGTTATTATAGGATGAATCATCATGAACCAATTCATAGATACCATTAAAAGGCATTGCCTTAAAATAAAACACATCATCCATACAAACATAAATACCATTGTTAACAAACTTTAATTCATAACCATGTTGTTTTAAAAGGGAAAGAGAAATTATGTTCCTAGTCAACTAGGAGCATAAAAAATGTTCTTGAGAACAACTTCCAAATCATTTGAAAGTTTCAAAGTATAGTCTCCTTGGGCTTCGACATCAACTTTTGCTCTGTTGCCCATGTAGAGACTTGTCTCCCTTCTTGAAGTGCTTATTTCTTTTGAACCCCTGCAACAAATTGCAAATATGAGTTCCACATCCGGTATCCAATACCCATGTGTTGGAAGAAATAACATTTAAACCAATGTGAATCATGAAAGTTGTACCTGAGGTTTGCCCAACATCCCTCTTGTTTCTCAACTCTTTGAGATAGGTGGGACAATTCCTTTTCCACTGTCCTATCTCACCACATTCAAAACATGGATCGTTCTCCGTTACCTTAGGCTTCTTAAGCATAGGCTTTGGAGGTTCTGCTTTGGCCTTCCCTTTCCCTTTACCTGTGATGTGCCCCTTTCCTTTGGCAGCATTTGCCTGGGTTCGGGAAATGGCCTTTTCTTTATTGCCTCCCTCGTTGATCGAGAGAATAGGTAGAACTTTTCTACCCCCCTGCCTCGATGTTTTGAGCATTACGTGAAGCTCACCAATCCTCTTGTCCCACCCTTTCGTATTGTAATTCAATATGAACGTCTCAAACGTTTTGGTTAGGCCATTAAGGATTAAATCTGTGGCCAGCTCCTTTGAGATCGGACAATTAAGCCTCTCGAGGCAATCAACATGGCTTTTCATCTTAGGAACATAAGATGATACCGATTGGGTTTGTTCATGCGACATGCATGAAGCGCTCGAACCGTTTCGAAGCGCTCTACCCTAGCTTGTTGAAGGAACATTTCCTTCAACTGGGTAATCATGTCATATGCCCCATGATGCTAAAAGTCCTTTTGGAGTTCAGGAATCATGGTTCCAAATATGAGGCAAGAAACCTGCATGGAATCGTCAGTGTATTTAAGCCAATCGTTAGAGGCCTCAACATCCTCGGGGTCGGGTTTGTCAGGAATGGGATCATCAAGGACATAGGCCTTTTTCTCTTTCTTGAGAATAATTCTCAAGTTTCGAAACCGGTACATAAAGTTAGTATGGTTAAGACGATCCCTTTCTAAGATGGTTCTCACTGATAAGGTAGGGGCGGTCGGGGTGGTAGCATTGTTGTTTGCAGCCATTTTTACAAAATTACAAAGTTCATATTAGTATTTCTGAAAAATTACATTTTAATTTTTAATACCTTTTTTAAAAAATGTCTCATAGACAATTAATAATTAAAATCTAGAATGCAACGTTACATTTAAATTATGGTTGGGTGACCTTTATCCCATTCTTTAAATTAACAAGGTAGTCAACATTTGACATTGCAACCTATTGCAACTTCTAGCTCTGTGGGATCGGTTAAACATGTTATGTTTAGTCAGCATGTAAAATCCCATCAACACCATTGTACGCTATGCTTCAGTGACCCTATGCACATGGTTTCCAATTCAAGTTGTCCTACTTACAAACACGTGTGAGTTTACACATACAAGTGGTTAGGTGACCTTTATCCCACAAATATGTTAAGTCCACCTCAAACACACAAGTTCCCTAAAAGTGGTTAGGTGACGTTTATCCCACAAGTAGTTCTCAAGTGATTCAAGTGTCGTGTAAAAGGATGGTGTTTAACTTGTTTCCAAAGGGATTTTAGTTTTCATTAATTCTAGTTATGAAAACGCTATGTACCTTGTATTTGCATGCTTTCAAATACATGGTACCCTATGGTTCTTTTTAATAAAACCTCTTTTACTTGAAATCATTAATCTGTTTAATAACATTTATTAACATATTAATGATTAAGAACCATTAAAATTCAGCTTGTTATGATCATTTATTAAGATTGTTAAGCATATCCACATATCAAACAATCAACATAAAATGAATAATCAAAAAACCATACAAGAAACAACCACATGTGCATAACCATAGCCACTATGTTGACAACACTTGTTTGTCATCACAAGTGTTGTCATTAGGTATTTCCTAAGGGTTGAACATAACAGAAAATATGAGGTCTCCAAAGACACCCACTTGAAGTTGCATCCAAATGCTTCAAGTCCTTCTCTTTGTGTCTTCCTTTTGTGCTTCCATCTTGAGCATCTTCATTTACAAAATTTATATCCTAATACAAATTTTTCTAATAAAGAAAACACACTTAATCTATCTATTACATCACAAATGAATGAATAAATAAATTACACCCAATTACAAGCACAAATGAATAATATTACAACCCATAAAGAATGAAAACAACCTAAATAAATCATCTATCCAAAACTAAACCATCACAAGGTCAAGGCTAGATTATGCACCAATATGAAACACATCCAAGAGCCAAAATGAATCCCCACTTCACCCTACAAAATACAATCAACCATTTTGATATATATTCTTTCAAGGTTTAATCATAAGCATGTAAGATATAACCTTGAAAGGTTGGGGATTCATCATAACATCACAAAACAACCCCAATTAGGTTGTTAAAAACCCATAAAACCAATTTTACAAGGATAATGAGGCTAGTCATCCACATATCCAGCTCTAGATGCCAATGTTGGGTTTGTTGGACCATTATCTTAGTACTTTAACCATTTAAACTAGAATAACGCAGCGGAAACAGAGCTTATATAATGTTTTGTAAACTGAAAAATAAGGCACATTATATGTCAACAACAAACCCAACATTATAAGGATCATTTATATGTGAAGGAACTAGCATACAAGCAAACAATAACAACCAAAATGAACCATGGAACTACCTTCCAAAGTTGTCCAAAATCGTTAGATGAACCACCTTCCAAAAGGCTGCCCAAATCGTTGGATGTGAAGAAGAAGATGAAGTCTTGAAGGATCAAAACACCAAAGAAAATGTCCTCAAGCTTGTATACCCACAAGCTTCAAGCAAAACTACAGGATCGTTGAATGGTGTAAGTTACAACACAACAACACAAAGAGGAGATTAACTAAACTTTGATCAAACAGTAAACTGGATTAACCAAGTTGAGACACTAAGAACACAAGTAATGCAAGAGACAAAACACAAAGAACACAAGTGTACGGTTTTCAAGAATGTAGTATATTGCTTTCTCTATATTCTATTACATGTGTTACAAAGCATATTCAAAAGATACAAGAACATGAAATACTTATACTACATCCTACAGCCGGTTATACTTTGAAAGCCAGCTGGATACATTGACTAGACACAAACAAAATCAATTGTAGAGTCAAAAGGCAGATTGCCTTTTGACTTGTGACTATGACATGCCATAGCTCACATTCTTATCTAGTATAAAAAGGATAAAGTACATAAAGTAGAAGTTACAAACTCAAGACCTCAATGTATAGTTACCAAAAGCATGGACCTTTTCACCAACTCATGTAAGTTGGTGACATGCAGAGATGCAGCGGAAAGTAGTCCACCTTTATGGAGCAGTACATCAAATAAAGCATGTTACTAAAATTCAACGGAAGAAATCTATCTTCACGAACTTGAAGCTTCGGAAGACTTTGTCTCTGAGGCTTCGGAAGACTTCATGTTTTGCTTCAGAAGATATTGGTCTTGGCTTCATAAGATTTCACACTTAGAGTATTTTCCGTTTCATGTGTGAAACTTCTTAAGCTTCTTCTTTAATGCACTTGTGCAGCATGCTGGATAGACTTAAATGTTTAGGTTGCATCAACCTCTTCATTAATCTCTACAAACTCCCCCTAGGCTGATGCTACCAAAACATTTAGAAAACTTCAAATATCAATAGTCCTCATTAGGATGATCACCAATCCTTTCTTCAACAGGTGATTAGGATCCTTCAGACTGTTAAAGTGTCTTCTCATATCTAAGTGGTAATGCAGAGGCAACCGAAACACATCTTGCCATGTATAAGTGTCTTCAATGCCTTGATCTCTAATGACATGCCATCTTTCTGCATTTGTGGTGTATGTCCAAGAAAAGATGGGTCTTCCTGATGCTAGAGGAGCTGTTTGAATTGGAGTTGATGTAGCGTCCTCTGGCTGCACAATCTCAGGATGTTCTGACTCATCCTGGGATTTAGAAGAAGGTGCAGTCTTCTTCATTTTTGGCTTTGGTTTAGAAGCCATTCTCTTCTTTCTCTTACCAGATTTTAACTGAGAAGACTAGCCTACAACACCAGATTGATCTTCACCGTCTTTCTCAGTTGGGACTTCCTCTCTCTCAGGCTCAGAAGGAGAGGGAGGTTGACCCTGCTGTGGATTAGAAGATGATGTTTGCTGAGTTTCAGGTTGTGTTGTCTCTGGTTGTTTAACCTTAACCTCCACTTCAGGTGGGGCTTGAATTGGAGTGGAGTGTAAGTCAATGAGCTCTCCACTTTTGATCTTCTGCTTGATCACCCTAATATGCTCATCCATAGTGGATAGAGACATGGGGCCAAGTCTCCTTCTGGAGAATCCATATAGCTTCAAGAAGCTCATCATCCTCTGCCTATCAGCAGACTTCTTCATGCTCTTTTGGATGATGGCTCTTGATTTTGCAGCTTCTTCCCTTAGTTTCTTCTTAGTTATCTTTCTGTCCTTGATTATCTCAAGTTCAAGCTGTTTTAAGTACTCAAACTCAACATAATCATAGGACAGGGGAAGGAGTGCATCAGCCTGATATAAGCCTGTGGAACTCAGGTAGTTGATCATCTTGATCCTTTCTTCTTCTTTGTCTACCTGAGGTTCTTGTTGAACCATATCTGTTGTGCAGGAGTTTCCTGAACTGGGGAGAGGGTAGGGATATCCTTGTACTGTCTTTTTCTTCTTTTCTCTTCTTTGACTTCCACTAGGAGTTCTGCATTTTCTGCCTCGATCTTCTCCCTTGACCTTTCCAGGTCAAACAGTTCATTCAACTCATCTAAGGGGAGGGAAACGACATTATCTATGTCATAGTTCCTAGTGTGAAAATAGTTTATCCCGACTGCCCTTAACTCATCATTCTGTGTATCTGGTATGGGGGCAGCCCTGATAGCAAACTCCATGAGTCTTGAAGACTCAACAGAGGAACTTTCTCCCCTTAGCCTCCTTTTCCTCTCTCTCTCTCCTCCTCAATCTCCTTAGTTGTCATTTTTCTTTTCCCTTTGTCACTCACAGACCTTTGTGACTCAGGGTGGAGAGAGCTTAGGCCTTTATTGCTTGTTGCAGCATCTAAGCTCAAGCCAGAGAGAGGTTGAGAAACACCTTCACCAACAGGTGTCTCAGAAGGAGCGTTGATCTCTGCAGTAGTTGATGATGATGAGCTAGGGCTCTCAGGTTCTTCCACTGGGCCTTTAGTCAAGGATTCCCCTATGAAGCTAATCTTAGGGTGCTCCTTAACGTCTAGTTGACCGATGACATTTCCTGATTGCCTAAGTCTCCTTCTTAAGCTGAACTCTGCAGTGATCCTGTCTTGGATTTTTTAGCCAGTTTGTTAGCTTGTCTTGATTGGCTTGGGTTGACAAGTGGCATGTTAACTAGATCCAAACCTTCATAGTAGTCCAAGGTCTGAAAATTGAAGACTACTTGTTGTCCATGAACTATTATGATGATTAGGGCTTTCCTGATGTTGTCATACCTCCACCCAATAATGTGATTGGAAGATGGTGAAGGTGACATAGCCCTTGGTATCCCATCCTCAAACAAACTCTGTATGAAGGACTCTGTGTAGTCCACATTAATGTGAACTTGAGGAGGTTGCTGAGAATGCACAATTGCAAGTGAGGATGGTGAGTCCTCAGTGTCCATTCTCTCTGAAGAACTCCCAGGTTCTATAGCTGTAATGACTTTCTCCCACTTTTTGGTAGCATCATCCACTTGCATAGGTGAGCTGGAAGATAGGTCAATCACATCCACAGGTTCTTGTGTTCCTAGTTGAGCTCTTCTTATGGGTCTTCCAACTAGTTTTTCCTTAAGATATGAAATCTTAAGTTGCTGATCATTGATCATGTTGTGTAAGGTAGTCACCTGAGATTCAAGGTAACTGACCTTTGAGACCAAGTAAGTGCATGTTTTAGACAGTTTTTGCACCATTAGTCTCAGATTCCCCTCATCTTCATCAGAAGACTCATTGGGGGATGAGATGATTGGACCAAAGTCATCCCTCTCACCACTAGCTTGAGGTTCTTGGCTGCTAGTTTTCCTCTGCTCACTGACAATCTCAGTTGAGATATTAGTGGGCTGAGTTGCCATCGTTGAGGACTTAATGATATAATCACTTTCAGAAGTGAGAGCCTCTTCCATATGGACATCCTGAATAGGTGCAGGAGTGTCTACCTTAGTTGTAGGTGACTGATGTAGGATAGATGTAGGAGACTCAGGAGTATTCATCTCTCTTTGAGTAGGGGAAAAGAAGAGAGACTCATTATACTCACTGAAACGTAGATCTTCATCAGTATAGAAGTCAAGGTTGGGAATTGGTTGGTTGAGATCTATAGCCTGGGGATGGTAACTATCCCCTAAAGGTTGATCACTTGAGTGTTGAGACTCAAAGTGATGGCTTAAGGCAGTTGAGCTAATGAGCTCATCAGGCTGAGCATGAGGAACCTCAGCACTGATTCTTGAACAGATGGGAATGGTCTACTCCTCAGGAGAAGTGGGAGCTCCAGTGTCCACTTCTTCCTGTATAGGTGAGTATATGGGGGCCTCCATAGACTGAATAGCCTGAGCAGAGGTTTGTTTCGATTATCTTTGGTAAGTGGTGGTGATTTGAGGCTGTGAGAGTGGTTGGGAGGTAGCAGGTGTGGGCTCAACACTAGCTTTTGCTGCTAGGTTGTCACCTTGAGCAATGAGCTCTAACATTTTTGGGACTAGGGCTGTTTCTACCCCAGAGAATCCAAAAGTGGGCTTTCTCAGAATTTTAAAGATGTCGGGCTTCATCTGTTCCAATTTAAGAATGTTACCGCTTTCCCTTAACTGTGAGCCCAGTTCACAGTTGAGAATGTACTGGACATATCTAGGAAACATGTAATACTCTAAGGAGTCTAAATTAGCAAGTAATTTTGTATAAAAAAATTGAGAGTACTTGAATTTGACCCCCTGAACCATTTCATGGATTATGAAGGAGAGATCCTCGGGAATCTGATCCCATCCACCATGCTTGTTTGATGAGCGTGGATGACCACATGGAGCAGGATCTCCATTGGGGTGAGTCCTTCCCTTTCCTAAAGGTCTTTATAGAGAAATCTCCCTCATATCCTATCTGCTCAAAGGAATGATTGACAGCTTCCTTTGGAAAAAACACCTCACCTTCTTCATCATCTAGCTAAAGATGTCTATTGATCATGGCCGGAGTGATGAAGATTGTTCTCCCCTGCATTGTGGCAGACAGTGCCTTCTCTCCATCCATAATGACCTCTTGGCAGGTCTTCTAGAATTCAAGCAGCTAATCCTCATAGAGTGGAGGATCAATGGTTAGGGAGGTGAAGTAGTTTGACAGAGTTAGGAAATGGCAAACCTCTAAGAAATGAGAATCTTTCTCAGAGCTTAACAGAGCAACCTGATTATGTTGTTTGTGTAGCTGCATGGTAAAGTTGGGATCATTTCTCTGAGCAAGGTTGGCCATTTTGAAGTAGCTTAAGGGCGAAGAAAGAAGAGAGAAAGAAATTTTAGAGAGAAATTTGGGGTTTTAGGTTTGGAGGAAGAGCAGATGATAGAAAGAGGGGGAAACCGTTGGGTTTATATGTGTGAAATTTGGGGATAAACTTTGAAATCCGGATGTCTTGAACATACATTGACTGACTTATGAAGATGTCATTTTCAACTTGCTTCACTTGAATTCCCAGAAAGAAATTGAGTTCCCCCATGACACTCATTTCAAATCTGTCTTTCATCAGCTTCTCAAAGTCTTTGCAGAGCTTTGGATTAGTTGAACCAAAGATGATGTCATCTACATACACTTGAACTAGCAATATGTCTGTTCTTTGTCCTTTGATGAAGAGAGTTCCATCTATACTACCTCTCCTATATCCATGTTTACAGAGATACTCAAATAATGTCTCATACCATTTCCTGGGTACCTGATGCAGCCCATAAAGAGCTTTGTCATGCTTGCAGACATAATCAGGATGATCAGGATCTACAAAACCAGGTGGCTGTTTGACATAAACCTCTTCATCTATCACTCCATATAAAAAGGCACACTTCACATCAAGTTGAAAGACCTTGAAGTTCTTGGATGCAGCAAATGCCAGGAATATCCTAACAACTTCTAATCTTGCCACTGGAGCAAAGACATCAGTGTAGTCAATCCCTTCTTCTTTTGTGTATCCTTGAACACCAGTCTAGCTTTGTTCTTGATGATGATGCCACTATCATCTTTCTTGTTCTTAAACACCCATTTAGTTCCAATGGTAGTCTTCCCAGAAGGAAGAGGACAAAGGTTCCAAACTTTCTTCCCAGAAGGAAGCTCTTGTTGCATAGCTTCAACCCATCTTCCATCCTTTAGAGCTTTATCAACTTTCTTTGACTCTATCTGCGATAGAAAACAAGAGTGAAGACAAAAATTTGCTTCATGGTTTTGTCCTCTTGTCTTTACCCTTGAGATGACATCTCCAATGATATTTGTGGTAGGGTGAGACTTGTGGATCCTAAGCTGACGGATCACAGCAAGTTGTTGAGAAAGATCTAAATTGGAGAAATTTAGATCTGGCATATATGTTTCTCCCACATATCACCACACCTTTCAAGTGAAATTTGATGAATCAGTTGAGTTTGTCATTGTTGTGCTGATAGAAACCTCATTTGCAGAAGTAGTTCCAACTGGAGCTGAAGATGTTTGACTGAAGGTCTTCCTAGCTCAATCTTGGATCAGGATCACCTGTATTTAAATTTTCTGCAGATCCTGAAACATTCGCACAAGATTGTTAAAACAGTTGTTAACTAAATCAAGATCAAATAACCAATCTGGACTAGAATCAGCAACACAGGGTGTGTGTTCATTGAAAGTTACATTGGATGACTCCTCAACAATTCTAGTTATGAGATTGTACACTCTATAAGCCTTAGCTTGGGAAGAGTATCCAATAAAGTGTCCATCATCTGATTTCTCAGCAAATTTGGCAATTTGATCTTTGGTATTCAAGATGGTGCAAGGACATCCAAATGACCTGAGAAAACTAATGAAAGGTTTCCTCTTGTGCCAAAGTTCATAAGGAGTATTGCCATGAGTCCTAACTACTAAAACTCTGTTCTGCACATAGCAGGCAGTGTTGACTGCCTCTGCCCAAAAGGTGATAGGCAGCTTAGAGTCAGACAACATGGTTCTTGCAGCTTCAATCAGTGTCCTCTTTCTCCTCTCAGCAACACCATTTTGCTGAGGAGGCCTGGGAGCACTAAATGTCTTGAAATACCCTTTTGATTACAAAATGTAGCAAGGATTTGGTTTTTAAATTCAGTTCCTTGATCACATCTTATGATTTTGACCTTGTGATTAGACTGATTCTCAATCTTTAACATGAAATTCTTCAGAATTTCAGGAGTCTCATCCTTAGTTCTAAGGAAGAAAACCCAAGTGAATCCTATAAAGTCATCTGTGATCACTAAACAGTATGAGGTCCTTCCCATACTCATTACACTGGTAGGGCCAAAGAGATCCATATGTAACAAGTGTAGGGGTGTAGTGATGGAGTTCCTTTCCTTAGGCTTGTGAGATACCTTATGTTGCTTCCCTTTCAGGCATGCAACACAATGGTCATCACTTGTAAACTCTTTCTTTGGCATTCCAGTTACCAAATCATGCTTAATTATTTATTCATGTTCTTAAAGTTACCAGAAGGAGACGTTTCTTGCAAATCCATCTTGTACATGTTTCCTTTCCTGGGGGCTCTAAGCATGATATGCTCATGAGGAATGACCACACCAGACTTAAGAACAATGCACTCATGCTCAGTAAAGAGCATGTTGTGACTCTGATCACAAAATTGAGATACACTCAGAAGATTGTATCCAAGCTCCTTAACAAAGTTTACCTTTTCTATGCTGAGCTTACCATTTGTGACCTTGCCCCTTCCAGAAATGTAACAACCTTCATCTCCTCCGAAAGCAATTGGTCCTCCATCAATCCTTTCAATGTTCTGGAGTAGTGACCGATTGCTTGTCATGTGCCTAGAACAACCACTGTCTATGATCCAGATATTTTTGTCTGTCTTCAACTGTCCCTTCACAAAGAGAAAGATTAGTTACATTTGGAAACCCAATCCTTGCTTGTCTTGGGCTTATTTACAGAAGTTAATTCAACAGTAATAGATCCTATGGTTGTTCTAAGAGAATCTTGAGCTATTGTTGGTGGAGAATTCTTAGTCATTTGGTATTTCTTACACATCCACACCACCTTTGGAGTCTTGGACTTGAACTTCAAAAATTTGGAAGCTTTTGGAACATCAGAAGTTTCGATGACTGAACCTTCGAAAGATTTTGCAGACACTGCAGCAGACTTCAGTGATTCGGAAGAACTCCTTTCTTCCGAGACCAACTTTTCTTCCGATGGCAATTTTCCACATCTCGTCTTTTTAGATTTAGAGCTTTCGAAGGAAACAGGTTTTCCTTTCGAAGATTGAATCTTCTTGAGACCCTTTGAAGTCTTTGTTTTGGTCATATGGATAGTACCTTTATGATTGTATGGACAATCCTTAGCAATGTGAGTGGTGCTGTAACACATGACACAGCTCATCTTCTTCTTCACAAGAGCCTTTTCCTTGGAATAGGATTGTCTTTGGTCACATCCCTTCTCCATCTTCATCTTTGCAGATGCTGAGACAATCCTCTTGGGCTGAGGACTGTGCTTGGAGTTTGATGGTCCAGATTGTGCAGCAGTGGGACACAGCTGATCAGTCTTCTTCTTGCTACTGAGATGAGTTGAACAAGAACCAGAACTCTTAGCAGAAGATTTTTGGTTGATGTCTTCAGTCCCTACCACTTTAAACCCTGCAGAGATAAAAACTTGTTTCTGCTTAGAGTCAAAAGTAGTCTTGATTTCTTGAGCCTTCCTTGCCTTTCTTTGCTCTTTCTAATCAAGTTCTTTCTTATGGACTTGGTCAACACAATCTTCTTTTTCTCCTCAGAAAGATAGTGGCCCTTCTTGGAATCCTCCTCTTCACTCTTCTGAGAGGGATTCTTCATTATCTCTTCTTCAACCTCTTCACTCATAGGATCTATGAGAGGAAGCTCATTTTCACAAGTTCCACACCTAGGAGATCTTACTGACAAGATTGTGTGTGGAGGAGCTATCTCATTGGATCCCAGCCCCTGCCTGTTTTGATAGCACACTTTGTTGTGCAGGGATGAGGATATCATGTTCTTGAAGGTCTCTTCTTCAAGAACACTCTTTTCTGCCTTGACTTTGCGGATCACAAGCTCAGCCAGGCACTCAGTTAACTTGGTTATGAGATCTTTGATTTGAGTCCTAAAATCTTTGTGTTCATGTTTTAGAACTGAATGGTTTTCTCTAAGTCCTCTATCTTCAGTTTATAATCATTTTCAGACTTTCTTAAATCAGATTTTAAAATGTTTAAGGACGCAAGGTCAGATCTCAGTTCCAAGTTGTAGGACCTGTATTTGTTAACTTTAGCAATGCATTCAGGAGTACAAAGATGTTCCATACCTTGGCTTCATCATGATCTGTCATTAGTGATGGGTTAGAAGGAACACCAAAACAAGTTTAACCACTTAAACATTCTGAAAAACACAGCGGAAAAAACAACTTAAAACATGATTTTATAAGTTGAAATTTGTGCCCTTTAGATGACCATTTAAATGTAAAAAACAAACCCATGTATGAAGGATCTTTTTATGTGTATGAACATGCTATGTATGCATAAAATGAACACAATATGACAGCCATAAAAGGGCTGCCAAAGTACCATCCAGCAACCTCAAAAACGTGGATGACAAGAATGAGATGAAGAAGATGATGATGTCTTTTATGCAGCCCTCAAAGAAGAGAACCTCAAGTAGTAATACCCACAAGCTTCTTCTTTCAAACACCTTGCTATGCTAGGGAACCTATTGCACCAAAATGATCTACCAATCTTTCTTTCAAGTTCGAAATCCAGCCCCAAAATGCAGCCAAAAATCCGAATTCTTGTGGTAAGAATGGGAGTTCTTGCCTTGTGAGTTTTTGAGAGAGAGAGAGGTGAAATGATGGAAGAGTGTGTCAATTGAAAATCTACATGTTACAAGACACAAAATGGGTTTTTCAAGGGACCCTTGGGCGGCCACAAGGCTAAACCCAAAGGGTTTCCCACCCATTTTCAATTTTAAAATAAAACCACTCTTTCATGCATTTTTAGTTATAAAATTAAAACAAGTCTAATTTTATAACATGTCACACTTTTATTTGACACTATTTAGCCAACTTAAATAATGTATCAAATAAAATCTCATGAACAAAATTATCCATATAATATTGTTCTATCACAAAAGCAATATTTAGAAAACCAATTGCTAAATAGGTGCTAATATTTATTGTATGATCTTATCAACAATTAAATATTTGTTGGTGCTTGTTAAGCTCGTTATTGGGTATGACCTGACTTGGATCATAACGCACTAACCACATCAATCTTGTATGTGTCTTGGGCATACAAGATCCAACAATCTCCCACTTGCACAAGATTCATAAAAGATTGATGCAAGCAGTAAATACTGCCTAACAACAGTTTACTACCCTTAGTACGTATGACTAAGTGCCATTCAATAACATCATCCTCTTCAAGTACCATACTTGAAATGTTTTGGGTGAAACAATCATCTATCCTTTTATCACAGATGTCACGTTAAAATCTAGAGACACGGAGTGATCATTCTCATTGATTTAACTTTATCAGGCCTTAGACATCTTACTCTCAACGAATAAGAGGGACAAATCCCATCTTGACTACATACGTCTCTCACAATTACCTTATAGTATACCTGAATTCAGACTTTTGTACTGCCATATTTCAGAACAGCGAAGAACTGAGTCAAAGTATAACATTTGGTAAGTATCAAGACCCAATATGTATCTCAGGTCCGAGGATACTAAATGATGTTCGCCTTTACTCAAAATTACTTGTGATCAATCAGGAAGATTCCATGTGGTAATATTTGAGATGCAGGTCAGTCCAATATTTGCATCCCACAAATATCTATGAACCTTGGTAGCAACCCATTGCTTATATTCTTCCTTATGAATATCAACCAATCCAAGTTCATAATAATCTTACCCTCACACTTGTTCCCACAAGTATGAACGATTACGGACATTTAGAGTAAACAATTTTACTCATGGATTAAACATGTTTAATTGGAACATTAATTGAAACATTATAACCGAGTAATTTTATATAAATAATTAAAGAGTTCCACATATCCAAATATAAGATTTACAGATCAAATTCAATCACTAGAATACCGAAGTCCCATGGCACAAGTATGACCTTCATGCTTTGCCTTTTCAAGGAGCTTTGTGAGTGGATCCGCAATGTTTTGATCCGTGTGAACTTTGCAAATACATATCTTTCCCTTTTCAACTTCATCCCTTATGTAGTTGAATCTCCGTTCAATGTGCCGAGTCTTTTGATGTGCACGAGGTTCCTTGATTTGTGCAATCGCACCCTCGTTGTCACAAAAGATCTCTAGGGGATCCTGAATGGAAGGGACTACCCCTAGATCGGATATGAATTTCTTCAGCCATGCAGCTTCCTGTGCTGCCATTGAAGCGGCGATGTATTCTGACTCTCTAGTGGACAACGCTACGACTTCTTGCTTTGAGCTTTTCGAACAAACAGCTCCCCCATTCAGAATAAAGATGTACCCTGATTGAGATCGTTAATCATCTCGATCGGTTTGGAAACTCGCATCCGTGTAACCTTTTACAACGAGTTCCTCATCACCAGACCCGTAGATCAAGAATATGTCCTTAGTCCTCCTTAGGTACTTCAGAATGTTCTTGACAGCCATCCAATGACTATCACCAGGATTTTGCTGGTATCTACTTGTCATGCTTAAGGCACATGACACGTCCGGTCTAGTGCATATCATTGCATACATGATGGATCCTATAGCAGATGCATATGGGATTGCCTTCATTCTATTTTGCTCCTCTTTTGAGCTTGGACATTGAGTCGTACTCAATATTGTCCCTCTTTGAATAGGTACAATACCTTTCTTAGAGTTTTCCATCTTGAACCTTTTCAAGATTTTGTCAATGTATGCACTTTGATTCAAACCAATTAGCCGCCTTGATCTATCCCTATAGATCTTTATTCCCAGAATATAGGCGGCTTCACCAAGATATTTGATGGAAAAACAACTTCCAAGCCAGGTTTTTACACCTTCCATGGTTGGAATGTCATTTCCAAATAGTAGTATATCATCAACATATAATACTAGGAAGGTTATTTCGCTCCCACTAGCCTTCTTATACACACAAGCCTCATCAGCGTTTTTAATGAAGCCAAATTTCTTTACCTCCTCATCAAAACAGTGATTCCAGCTTCTCAATGCTTGTTTCAATCCATAGATTGATTTCTTTAACTTACATACTTTATTAGGATGTTTTGGATCGACGAAACCTCAGGCTGATATCCATTTAGGAAAGCGGTTTTGACATCCATTTGCCAAATCTCATAATCATAATGAGCAGCTATGGCCAACAATATCCTTATAGACTTTAGCATCGCAACAGGTGAGAAAGTTTCATGATAATCAACCCCTTGAGTTTGAGTGAAACCCTTTGCTACAAGTCTAGTTTTATAAGTATCCAAGTTTCCATGCATATCAGTTTTCTTCTTGAAAACCCACTTACTTCCAACTACTTTGCAATTAAGAGGTGGTACAACAAGTTCCAAACTTGATTGTCATACATGGATTGCATCTCAACGCTCATGGCTTCAAGCCATTTGTCACAATCCAAATTGGACACTGCATCATGATATGTGGTTGGTTCATCTGAATTTACCACATAGCATCCATCCATGAAAAATTCGTATCTTTCACGTGGATTACTAATTCGTATCTAAAAGGATTAAGCATTTGCAGGCTGACTGATGTAACCATATATGCAGATTTATACAAACATTCTAGTTTCAGTAAACTTCCTTAAAAGATAATCACAAATGCAGATTTATGCACATATGCAGATGTAACCACATATGCAGATTTATGCACATTCTCCCTTAAATGATAATCACCAAACTTCCATATATACAAACATAAGTGATCTCTACCAACATCTAGTTTCACAGAAAAACCCAAATACAGGAAATTCAACAACATGTGCATTTTGAATCCTTAAACACACAGTTCAATAAAATTGAATTTACCTGAACAATTGCTTCCTTCAACTAAGAATGTAAACGGGATCCTGAGTCTTTAACACTTTTACTTAATCTATCTTCAAAATCAAAAACACAACTTTATCAAAAACAACTAAAAATCAATTAGAAATTGCATAGTGAATAGAAGAACAAGCGAGAAGAATCTTACCTCCAAGAAGTTGTAGTAGGTTGAAAAACAACTAAAAATCCGGATGGTGTGAGTTTTTGTAGGGTTTTGAGGAAGAACTAAATGCAATTTGAATTGACCACGAAGCCAAAAACCATACTCTTTTCGTGTTATGTAGGGTTTTGAGGAAGAAAAGCCCTAGCTATGACCTTCTCGAAATGGAGGCGATGGTGATGGTACCTTGTTCTCCGAAAGCAACTCGAAATGGAGGTGATGGTGATGGTACCTCGTTCTCCGAAGGCAACTCTGATATGTTCTCCGTTCTCCGAAAGCAACTCTGATATGCTCTCTGAAAGTAGAAAAGCCCTACCTTGTATCCTTTGTTTTTTGTTGGCAAGTAGACTTGTACACAATGCATCACAACTTGCACCTCTGAAAAGTTTAAGAGTTTTATGCATTGAATCATTGTACATAAAGCTTACAATTGTTGTACCTCTAAAAATGTGTAAAAAGACCAACATTACCCTTCTCATTTGCCTATTAATATGTATAGATATATATATACTTACATATATATATATATATATATATATATATATATATATACTTATATATATATATGTATATATATACATATATATATATACTTATGTATATACTTATATATATATACATATATACACACACACATACTATATACACATACATATATATATATGTGTATGTATAACTATGTGTATATATGTATGTGTATATATATATATATGGATGTATGTGTACATATATACATATATAGGTGTGTGTATATATACCCTACAGGGAATGATCAAATAAAAACTACAATTTTAATAGAAAACCAAGAAAACTAATCTCTACCAATCAAATAATATCTTTTTACTATCAATATTGTTTAATTAAATATGTGTTTTAGTAAATTTATTCTTTAATCTATTTTGGTAAGTGTCCATATCTATTAAATACCCTTATTTATCTCCTCATTTTTGGGTTTTGTGAACTATAATAAATCAAATAATTTGATATAACAGTTTGTCAATAACATGATTTCTTCAACCATAAACACATCTTCATTGCTCCATATATTTAACGATCTTTGATCTTCAATTAACATTAGAAATAGAAGATGAAGATGAAGAGCGAGTCAAGCACGAAAGAGGTAAGGTTCAATAAAATCAGTTCAGATTTGTTGTTTTCTTGACGCAACTGAACAAAGTAAGTTCTATGGCAAGATGTGACCACAATAAAAGTACCATCATAACAAGGCAAAGCAACAAGATGAAAATCACGATCAGATGAAAACGAACATTGTAGCATTGGGAAATAAATCATGAATATGATAATGAAAGGAAGATCACAAAGGCCTGTTATGTAAATTAAGTTACCTATATGTATTATGGTTGCATATATGTTCTTACTTATTTGTCCACTAAGCATGCCGACACAACACCGAAAGTTACGTATATGTAACATGGGTCACGTATACGTAAACCTCTTTTGTCTCTAATAGTCTTCGGCTTATGTATACGTATCGTAGCTAATATATTTTCTTCTTAACTAAAAAATCAACATAAAAAGTCATATATATGTAACCTGTATGGCTACAATTTTTTTTCTTTTAGGTTTCTTAAGTTTTTCCATTAAATAACGGTTATTAACTTTGATGATGATCAACAGATGGTCTTTTAAGTTTTTTCTTAAGGTTTTTAAGTTTTTTTCTTTAACGTATGCGTAACCCACTTTTGTCTCTTATAGTATTCTGTTTATGTGTACGTACTATAGCTACTTTATGTTCTTCTTAACTTTTGGTGAAGAAT
Source organism: Flaveria trinervia (assembly GCA_025506515.1). Taxonomy (NCBI): domain Eukaryota; kingdom Viridiplantae; phylum Streptophyta; class Magnoliopsida; order Asterales; family Asteraceae; genus Flaveria; species Flaveria trinervia. The sequence continues at coordinate 31,188,491 of CM046458.1, read as the reverse complement.
ATGAAGAATCCGACAAAAAAGAAGAATTTAGCGTAAGAATATTGTTTATATTTATGTAAAAATTATATATGTAACAACCTGTAGCTATGTATTTGTAACTATTCATATAACAAGCACATATATGTATCTGGTTATTATTTGATCACAACACATGTAAATTACATATTACTTGTAATAGGTGGTGGTTATTGGCTATATATATGTCACTAGCATGCAACTTTATATACATTAATGTGGGTTATATTCAACAGAACATATTTTAAATGTGACATACATATAAATATATGTAGGGTATATTCAAAAAGATCGTAGACACAAATACAACTTACATACATATACGTAAGTGCAACTTACTTACGTCTACGTAAATGAAACTTATATAACATACGTCAATTGAAAAAAATCAAACTAATCGTTCAATTTAGAATAAAAACTGAAAATATATTTGTTTTTTAACCTATAAAATGGTTATTTTTCAGAATATAAACATGTTTTATATCTTCTTATATGCGTTGCATTTTTTTGGTTTAAATGGTTAAACTATATTTGATAAACTTGTAACAAACCCAACAATGACATCTAGAGCCGGTTATATGGAAAATCTGCTTCAAAAGTCCATGAAAAGTTAGTTTTGTTGGACTTTTTCAACCCGTTAGGGGCTGATTTGTTATGGATATATGAATCCCTTGTCTTTCAAGTTTTATTTTACATGCTTTAGAATAATACTTGAAAGATTAAAGTCAAGCAGTTGATTATGTTGTTTGGAAAAAAACCCTAAAAACTTAGTTTATGTTGGCTGGAATTTTATGGGTTAAAAAGGGAGTTCATCTTGTTCTTGAATATTGTATTTGGATACATGTTTTGCATGTGTGCTTTGGATTTGGTTGAATGTTTGTCATGTTTGGTTTTGTTCTTTCATAGGGATGTAATAATATTTTGTGTTTGTATTTTTGGGTTGTAATGCCCAAGTGGAAGACCCAAAGGAAGACACAAAAGAAGGACACAAAAGAGACATGGACACTTGAAGCATTTAGATGTGGATTCAAGTGGGAGTTCATGGACACCTTTTGATGTGTCATTGTTAACCTTTAAGAAAGATCTAATGACAACAATTTTAATGGCAAACAAGTGTAGTCAACTTTGTTGGCACATATATAGTCATATATAGTGTGTCTGTTGCTTGTTGAATAGTCTAGGCTTAATGTATTACACCTGATATGTTGTAAACACATGAAACTGGGTCATTCGCAGGAGCATATGCGAATGATACTGAGTCGTATGACTGAACCATGCTAATGGACCAGTCGTGTGACTGAGGGATGTGATTGGGACATTCGTAAGACTGAACCATAAGTATGGTCTACTCGTACGATTGACCCATACGCATGGTCCAGTCGTACGATTGAACCATAGCAAGGTCTAGTCGTACGATTGAACCATACGCATGGTCCAATCACACGAATGGGCCCAGACGCATCTAATTTGGGCTAGGCCTATATATACCAGTTTCAATATGTAGAGAGAAGGAGGTTTTGAGAGGAGACTGCCCCGGGGCATAGGGCTGCCGGATGAGAGGGGAGATCATGCTCGATCTCCCCTTGCCAAGAGTCTTGATTCTTATGTTGAAACGAGCTTGTAATCGTTAGGATTTATCAATGAAACCATTTAATTATAGTTCGTATTATTGATTGTCTCTTTGTTTTTGTTGTTGTTTATCCTTCCGTCAAGAACACGCTCGGATGTCTACCGATCCAGCGGCCTTCACAATTGGTATCAGAGCCGGTTACTGCTTGAATGTTCTAACAATCATTCTAGTAACCCGAGCTCTTGATTTATGGATCTATTTCAGGTTTCTTGACGTTAAAACCACTTCGTGTTTTGCTTAGATCTGGTTACGTGTGTAGTTTCTATGTTAAACTCGAACTCGAAACCATATTCCAATCACCCCTGCGAATCTTATGATGTCTATGTTGTTTTGGTTCATGTAAAATTTGTATGATTAGGGTTTTTGGTAGCCCTGGCAGCTGCAGATCTAAAAATCTACGTGCAGATCCGCTCATGCGACTGGACCATGCGAATAGACCATTCGTGCGACTGGACCATGCTAATGGATCATTCATACGACTGGGCCATGCTAATGGACCATTCGTACGATTGGACTATTCGTATGTTCATTCGTGCGACTGGACCAGTCGTATGTTCAATCGCACGAATGAGCCATCCGCATTAATCATCCGTATTTGTTTCGGACCAAAAAAAGAGTCTGGAACTGCCTCTTGCACAGATTTGATGATGAGCAAAGCATATTCACCCTAAGGTTCTTTTGTCAAATAAGTTCGATGTATACCCCATTATTCATCAGACTTCCAGAATAGGTGAATGTAGTTGGAACACGAAAGAGAGAAGAGAAGATATCAGCATTCGGTGCTGATTTTGTGGGGTAGGCAGGAGCATGTGGCTATTTATGGGCTAATCAAGTTATATCTATCTGCAGAGAGAGGATTCTCATTCTTAGGGGGAATCCATGTTTAGAGAAATTGAAGATGCAATCGGAAAGTGATGATGTGAGCAAGTTTCTGATGATGAATCTGAGTGCATGCTGATTTGGTTGAGATTGTCAGCTGTGGATTGGAACCCTCTAATTTTTGCCCAATACACCATGTGATGATGCAAGGAGAGCAAAATGTCAATATATCGGGATATGCTAAATTTGAGGGGGAATTTCTGCAGGTGTTAATGTTAATCAGGTTAGCCTATGTGAACATTGAAGCAATGGAAAACTGTTCATGTCATTATCTAGAAAAATCAGTCATATGGGGAATCTTGCTGCTATGATGGTGTTTTGCAAAGTAAACAAAAGCTATTGTGCCTAAATTCATTTTCAGGGATACTGTAGCAACCTGAAGGATGGGCAATGTTGGCTAATATGGTTTTTCGTTTGATTCTATTGACAATCAGAGCAAAGAATAACTGAAGATTGTAAGAGGTGTTATCTACTATTCGCAAGAAATGTCCAAGGGGGAATTTGTTAGAGCATATATAGTCATATATAGTGTGTCTATTGCTTGTCGAATAGTCTAGGCTTAATGTATTACGCCTGATATGTTGTAAACATATGAAACTAGGTCATTCGCAGGAGCATATGCGAATGAGACTCAGTCGTACGACTGAGCGATGCTAATGGACCAGTCGTGCGACTGAGGGATGCGATTGGGACATTCGTAAGACTGAACCATAAGTATGGTCCGGTCGTACGATTGAATCATACGCATGGTCTAATCGCACGAATGGGCCAAGTCACATCTAATATGGGCTGAGGCCTATATATACACCAGTTTCAATGAGTAGAGAGAAGGGGTTTTTGAGAGGAGTTTGCCCGGGGGCCTAGGGTTGCCGGATGAGTGGGGAGATCATGCTCGATCTCCTCTTGCGAAGAGTCTTGATTCTTACGTTGTAACGAGCTTGTAATCGTTAGGTTTTATCAATGAAACCATTTAATTATAGTTCATGTTATTGATTGTCTCTTGGTTTTTGCTGTTGTTTATCCTTTCGTCAAGAACACGCTTGGATGTCTACCGATCCAGCGGCCTTCACAAACATAGTGGCTATGAAAATGCCGATGTTAATTTAAATAATGGGATAAAGGTCACCTAACCACTATTTAAATGTAACATTGGATTCTAGAATTTTAAATTGTGTAAGACACATAAAAGAGTATTAATAATTAAAATATGATTATATTGAAAATACTAAAATTGAACTTTATTAAATTTTGTAGATGGCCACCAACAACAATGAAAATAACCGCTCACTCACTATCACTAAGGACCATTTTCCGAAAGGAGCGTCTAAACCATAATAACTTTATAGATTGCTTTCGAAACTTGAGAATTGTTCTTAAGCAAGAGAAACGATGGTATATTATAGACGATCCAATTACCGATCAACCCAATGAGGAAGATGAGGAGGCCTAGTAATTGGATGAAATAAAGTGAGGACTCAGTCCAAGTGTCTTGCCTAATGTTGGCAAGTATGACTCCGGATCTCCAAAAGGATTATAAACAGCACGGAGCATACGACATGATTACCCAGTTGAAGGAAACATTCCAACAACAAGCAAGGGTAGAGCACTTTTATATGGTTCGAGCACTCCATGCATGTCGTATGGATGACACCCAATCGGTCTCATTTTATGTACTTAAGATGAAAAGCCATATTGACCACCTTGAAAGGCTCAAATTGTCCCGTCTCGAAAGAGTTGGCTATGAATTTGATCCTCAACTCTTTGTCAAAAAGATTTGACACCTTTGTTATGAATTATAACATGAACGGGTGGGACAAGAACATACGTGAGCTTCACTCTATGCTCATAACAACTGAGGTAGCCATGGGTAAAAAGGTTTTACCTGCTCTCACCATCAATTAAGGTGGGAACAAGAACAGGCATCACCCCGCACCCAAGGCAAATGTTGCCAAAGGTAAAGGGTACGTCAAGGGGAAGGGAAAGGGAATGTTAAGAGCGCCACCACAAAAACAAGCGCAGAAGCAACAAAAGGTTGCTTCAAATGACCCATGCTTCAAGTGTGGAGAGATTGGACATTGGGTAGGAAATTGTTCGGTCCATCTTAAAGAGTTTCACGCTAAAAGGGATGCCGGGCAAACCTCAGGTACAATTTTCATGATTCATATTGGTCTAAATTTAATATCCTCTAACACATGGGTATTGGATACCGGATGTGGAAATCATATTTGCAACTTATTGCAGGGGTTCAAAAGAAGTAAGGACTTAAAGAAAGGGGATGTCAGCCTCTACATGGGGAATGGGGCAAAAGTTCAAGTTGAAGACCGAGGGGAATACATCTTGAAGCTTCCAAATGGTTTGGAAGCAATTTTGAATAGTGTTTTGTATGCTCGAGTTTGACTAGGAACATTATTTCAGTTGCCTAATTAAGACAATATGGTTATGCAATGACATTTATTGAAAATGAAATCCATGTTTCTTTAAATGATGTATTTTATTTTAAAGCTATTCCTATTAATGGTATTTATGAACGGGTTCGTGAAAACACATTATATGATAGCTCATTGTACCAAACCACAACCAAAAGGCTCAAATTGGATTTGAGTAACACCTATTTTTGGCATTGCCATCTTGGTCATATAAACAAGAAGCGCATACGAACACTTCAAAAGAATGGCCTTTTAAAAGCAAGTGAATATGATTCATTTGATGTATGTGAATCTTGTTTACAAGGTAAAATGACTAAGGCACCTTTTAGTGGCAAATTTGAAAGGGAAAAAGATATATTAGGTATCATACATTTGGATGTATGTGCTCCTTTTAAGCCAATGAGTAGGTACAATGAAAGATACTTCATTACCTTTATCAATGAATATAGTCGATATGGGTATGTGTACTTGTTAAGACACAGAGATGAAGCTTTTGAAATGTTCAAAATCTTCCAGAATGAAGTAGAAATATAACTCAACAAGAAAATAAAAATTCTCCGCACCGATAGAGGAGGTGAATACCTAAATGATGCTTTTAGAAATCATCTTAGAAGTTATGCGATTGTCTCACAACTATCTCTACCACAAACACCATAACACAATGGTGTATCCAAGAGGAGAAATCAAACTCTATTGGATATGGTTCTATCTATAATGGCTAGAAGCTCATTGCCACTATCATTTTAGGGTTTCACATTGCTTTCTGTGGCCTGTATATTGAATATGGCCCCAACCAAGAAAGTGGAAAAGACGCCTTTTGAAATATGGCATGGAAGGGTGCCATCTCTATCATTTTTAAAGGTATAACTCGTGGTTATTAGAGTCAAAAAAAGAAAGAATAAATTGAAGAATAAGAAAGAAAAGATATTTACCCATGTTGAGGGGTAAAAATTGTTAGAAGGACAAGAGGTTTGAAAAAGTGGGTGTAAAAGGTGATGGCCGCCCATCACCTCCTACACACCTTATACCATCAGATTTTTAGAGAGAAAGTGTAGATTCGGAATTTTTGGAGAACAAGAGCTGAAAAGTCAAATTTAAGATAAGGAACTCATGGTTTTTAAGTGTTTTTAACTGGCCTTGCCTCGGTTGTATGCTTATGTGTGTTGTGTGCATTCGGGTGTGTGTTTTTGGTGGGTTTTTAGGCGGTTGAACTCAATTGTAGACGAGTTTGGAAGAAGCCATACTCAAGAGCTGCAATGGTGAGTTCTAGAACCCCTCTTTTACATGTTTTAATTGATTTTGGGGCTGGAAATGCATGAATGTATGTTTTTCTAAAACTGGGTTTTATACCCGTATGTATGAATGTGTGTCTCTTGTGGGTATGGTGTGATTTTGGACTATGTTCATGATTGATGATGTTATGGTTCTGTTTCTAAGGCTTAGAATGCATGATTTAAGCTTAGAACATGATAGATGAGGTTTGGGGACTGAATCTGATGTTGAGTGTGACATGGGCTGCTGATGCACCCAAACAGTAGCTCATACGCCTAAGTGTTGACAAATGCGGATGAGCATTGACAAATGCGGATGAGAAATTTAATGCGGATGAGTAAGTTAATGCGGATGAGAAAGTCAATGCGGATGAGAATGTCAATGCAGATGAGTAAGGAAATGCGGATGAGTAAGTCAATGTGGATGGGTATAGGGAAATGAGGATGAAGATTAATGCAGATGAACAAGTTCATGTGAATGAAAGTCAATTCGGATGAGTATAAGTCAATGCGGATGAGTAAAGAGGAAATGTTGATGAGCAATGAGCAAATGCAGATGAGTAAGTTCATGCGAATGAACAAATGTGGATGAACAAAAGTTAATGCGGAAGAAAAGGAATAAAAGGAAATGCAGATGAGTAAGTTAATGTGGATGAACAAATACGGATGAACAAAAGAAATGCGGATGAATAAAAAGAAATGTTGATGAACAAAAGAAATGTGGATGAACAAAGAGGAAATGCGGATGAACACTTTGACTTGGGAGGTTCCCGGGGGTTCATGTAAGCTAACTTTTAAGGTAATAGATGATGTGATGGCCATTGTATGATGATGCTATGATGTATGATTGATGCATATGCATGATGGTATGTATGATGTATGTTATGTATGTATGATGCCCTGGACGAAGATGTTGATTGTGTATGTTGATTTCCTTACATTGTATGTTTATTTTCCCATGGATTTTCGTTGAATGTTAATGAATGTAATGAAAAGTATTATGTAACGTAAAGTGGAAGATAATGAAAAGAGGAACATGATGAAAAAATGCATGCATTAATGAATGAAGGAAAGTAAAGTAAGTCTTGCAAGCTTGTATGTAGAAACACGCCCAATGAAGGGTGTTAGTTCAACAGTGTGTGGGTTAGCTACCCCAAAAGGATGCACACCGGGGTCTTTCTTTGTGATTGACCATTTGAATAGAAACTTTGTGGCTTACCCTAGATACTATGGCCAGGCTACTGTGCGCCATGACAGGGGGTCTATGATAGACCTCGGCCTAGTATCAGCTTTATGCATGACGATGGGTATAGCACATGACAATGGTACACCAAAATTTACCCTAGGCACTGTGGCAAGACTATTGTGCACCATGATGGGGGGTCTATGATAGACCCCGGCTTAGTACCAGCTTTATGCATGACGGTAGGGTAAAGTTCATGGTTTTTGATGGAATGAAAAGAAGTAATAATGAACGTATGAATGAAAGTAAGAAGGCACGAATGCATGAAAGTTAAAGAATGAAGGATGAAGTTGATAATGATATTATCTATGTGTAAGTATGATGTGTGATTGCATGCAAAAGTAAAGAACAATTTTAATGAAAGTAAAGTATGTTTTACTTAAAACTAGAACTCACTCAGCAATGCTAACTTTTTATGCATTTTTCCAGTTGGCAGGTAAAGTTGTTGAGGATGGCACGGGGTAGCTACTTGGCTCTTTTTAGATGGCATTTTGTAGTGATTGAAGTGATTAAAGCTGCACGGGAGGGGGAGAGGAAGGAAAGAAGTAGACCTACGGGCAAAAGAAGATAGTCCGAGACTGAGACGATTCTATCTGATGACGAAGAAGAAGAGGAAGAAGAAAAGCCCATGCCGGAGGCGGCACGAGGCTGTAACTACGAGGCATTTCAAAGGTGTAAGCCCCCTACTTTTGATGTTAATGGCCCTGTTGCTGCTACTCACCGCTGGGTGAGGGAAATGGAAGCTGTTATGAATATCAGTGAGTGCCGTGAAGACCAGAAGGTGAAATTTGCTGCCCACTCATTCGTGGACTCGGCTCTGTGTTGGTGGGACAATATAGTCCAAGCCGAGGGTAGTCGGGCAATTAGGATAATGTGGTGGGCTGAACTAAAAAAGTTGGTGATTGAGGATTCTGTCCTCACAGGGAAATGGATAAGGTGGAAAGGGAATTCCTGCAGCTGGAGGCGGGAACCCTAACACATCAACGATACACCACTAAATTCAATGAAATGGCACGGTTGGTGCTGGATCAGGTGACGCCTCTGTCACGAAAGATTAAGAGGTACATTCTGGGCTTGCCGACAGATATCCGTAGGCACATGATCGTTGCTCGACCAAGCACGTTTAGCTCGGTGGTGGATTTGGCAGGGAGATTATATGATGAAAGAAGTATGGTGGTGACTGAAGGCAGCAAGAAAGGTGGTGGTGACCGGAATTGGAATGGAAAAAAGTTTGGTCAGGGTGGTGCCCCGCCGAGTAAGAAGAGGCCACGGGTGGATGACCTCCGTGTGTTAACATCTGGTGTGGGGTCGAAGAAGTGTGGAAAATGTGAAAGAGAGCATATCAGTGAATGTAGGTTGGGATCGAACTTATGCTATAAATGTGGGAAAACGGGGCATATAGCAACGGACTGGCGTACGGTCTGATGTTTTAACTGTGGTGGAGAGGGTCACATGAGTAGAGACTATAAGAAACCGAGGGCTGAGGGTTTTGGGGTGAAGAAGATTAGAGGTGAAGGACCGAGGGAGAGTACCAGAGCATTTACGATGACGCAGGAGGAGCCTAGGACGGACCCTGATGATGTGTCCGGTACGTTTCTAGTAAACCAAACTTTAGCCTCTGTGTTATTCGATTCTGGTGCTAGTAAAAGTTTCATTTCTGCTATTTTCTGTGCTAAATTGCCTGTTAGTAGTAAGAATATAGATGTGCCCTTTGATGTAGAAATTGCCATAGGTAACTCTACCAGGATTTCTGAGATGATAGAAGGATGTGATGTGGAATTAGAAGGTCACAAGTTTCCTGTTATATCATTCGTGATAACCTTAGGCGGGTTTGATGTAATCCTGGGGATGGATTGGTTAGCGGACTACAAGGCGAATATTGTGTGTCGCAAGATGATGATTTGTTTGATAGCGCCTGACAGGAGTTTGGTGACGATTTATGGTGATCGAGTCACTACGATCCCAATGGTGATTTCTATGGCGGTGGCGGGAAAGTGCATGAGGCGTGGATGTAGTGCCTACTTGGCTTATGTAAAGGACGTGGATACACCAACACCATAACTAACCGGTGTCCCGTTGGTGTGTGACTTTCAGATGTGTTTCTCGAAGACTTACTAGGAGTGCCACAAGACCCAGCGATCGAGTTTCAGATTGATTTGATACCAGGTGCCCAACCTATTGCCAAGGCACCATATCGGTTGGCTCCGACTGAGATGAAAGAGTTGATGGAGCATTTGCAAGAGCTGCTTGATAAGGGTTTTATTAGACCTAGTATCTCTCCTTGGGGTGCTCCGGTCTTATTCGTGAAAAAGAAATATGTTAGTATGAGGATGTGTATTGACTACCATGATCTGAATAAGTTGATGACAAAGAACCGATACCCCTTACCAAGAATTGATGATTTGTTTGATCAGCTTCAAGGTGCCAGTTGGTTCTCAAGGATAGATCTTTGATCGGGCTACCACCAGTTAAAGGTAAGAGAACCGGATATCCCTAAAACAGCTTTCTGCACGCGTTATGGTCACTATGAGTTTCTTGTTATGTCAATTGGCTTGACCAACGCACCAGCTGCTTTTATGGACTTGATGAATGGAGTGTGTCGGCCGATGTTGGATAAATCAGTGATTATGTTTATCGATGATATCCTAATTTATTCCAAGAGTGAAGAGGAGCATGCCAGTGACATTCGGGAGGTGTTGGAGACGTTGAGAAGGGAGAAGTTGTATGCTAAATTCTCCAAATCTGCATTCTGGTTGTGCGAGGTTCAATTCTTGGGTCAAGTGGTGAATCCTCACGGGATTATGGTGGACCCAACAAAGGTGGAGGTAGTGATGCAATGTAAGCCTCCAAAGACTCCGTTTGAGATTCATAGTTTCTTGGTTTTGGCGGGCTACAACAAGAGATTCATTCAAGACTTATCTAAGATCGCTTCTCCACTACCCAACTTGACCCGGAAAGATGTAAAGTTCATATGTGGTCAAGCTCAAGAGAAGGCGTTCGAGGAATTAAAAGCGAGACCGACTCAAGCTCATGTTCTATCATTATCCGATGGAAGTGAAGATCTGGTGGTTTATTATGATGCTTCCTACTCGGGGTTGGGGTGTGTGTTAATGTAGAGGGGAAAAGTTATAGCCTATGCATCCCGACAATTAAAGGTTCATGAGGTTAATTACCCTACCCATGATTTGGACCTAGCAGTTGTGGTCTTCGCATTAAAGATTTGGAGGAACTACCTATACTGTACAAAGTGCACCATATTCACCGACCACAAGAGCTTGATGTACTTCTTCGAGCAGAAGGACCTGAACATGAGGTAGAGGAGATGGTTGGAGCTTATAAAAGATTATGATTGTGAGATCCACTACCATCCGGGCAAAGCCAAAGTGGTGGCGGATGCCCTTAGCTGAAAGAAGAGACCCGAGCCGATTCGGGTGAAAGCTTACCAGTTGATCATTTCCTGTGATGTGATGAAGCAAGTCAAAGAGTTTCAAGATAAGGTATTGAAAGAGGATTATTTTAACTCTGAAAAAGTGAGAGGTCTAGTTGCGGAATTAGGTGAAAACACACTCGGTGTTAGAACCCGATTTGGACGAACGTGGATTCCTCGTTTTGGGGATCTACGCATGAAGATCATGGACAAAGCTCATAAGACTCGATACTCTATTCATCTCGATGCTACGAAGATGTACCAAGACATGAAGAAAGACTATTGGTGGCCGGGTATGAAGCGTGATGTGGTGGAGTATGTGAGTAAGTGCCTTACTTGCTTGCAAGTGCAGACAGAGCATCAGAAGCCATATGGAAAGATCCAACCTTTGGATATACCAGAGTGGAAGTGGGAGCACATCACCATGGAATTTATTACAAAGCTACCGCGTACCGCGTGAGGGTATGCTCCTATATGGGTGATAGTTGATCATTTGACGAAGAGTGCTCACTTCATACCGATTCATGAGACGAATTCATCTGAGAGGTTGGCGGATCTTTCCATCAAGGAGATCGTAACTCATCACGGTGTGCTAGTGTCTATTGTGTCTGATTGTGACACCCGGTTTACATCAAAGTTTTGGAAGAAATTCCACGATGCAATGGGGACGAGGTTGCATATTAGCATGGCTTATCATCCTCAAACCGATGGTCAGTCGGAAAGGACCATGAAGATGCTGAAGATATGCTCCGTGCATGTGTCATCGATTTTGGAGGAAGTTAGGATGACCACTTACCATAGCTCAGTTCTCATATAACAATAGTTATCATGCCAGTATCGGTATGCTCCCTTATGAGATGCTATATGGTAGGAGATGTAGGACACCCGTGTGTTGGGGTGATATTGGTCAGAAGGAGTTAGGGAGCTTTGAGGTGATCGAGGCTATGACTAAGAAGCTTAAAAAGATCAAAGCCTTCATGAAGGCACCAAAGATATATAGAAGTCGTATGCTGATAAACGACATAGACCGACTGAGTTCCAGGTGGGTGACAGGGTTATGTTGAAAGTCTCACCTTGGAAGGGTATCATTCGGTTCAGAAAGCGGGTCAAGTTGAGCCCGAGATACATAAGGCCTTTCCGAATCATTGCTAGAGTAGGAGTGGTGGCCTATAGATTGGAGTTTCCAGATGAGTTAAGTGGAATTCACCCGACATTTCATGTATCTCACCTGAGAAAGTTTCTAGCAGATGAGGATGAACAAAGAGGAAATGTGGATGAACAAAGAGGAAATGCCGATGAACACTTAGAATATTTTCTGATTTTTTGGGGAAAAAGTGAAATGTAGGCTTTTGAATTGGGAGGTTCCCGGGGGTTCATGTAAGCTGACATTTGAGGTCATAGATGATGTGATGGGCATTGTATGATGATGTTATGATGTATGATTGATGCTTATGCATAATGGTATGTATGATGTGTGTTATGTATGTATGATGCCTTGTATGAAGATGTTGACTTTGTAGTTCCTTACATTGTATGTTTATTTTCTTATGGCTTTACGTTGAATGTTAATGAATGTAATGAAGAGTATTATGTAACGTAAAGTGGAGATAATGAAAAGAGGAACATGATGAAAAAATGCATGCATTAATGAATGAAGAAAAGTAAAGTAAGTCTTGCAAGCCTTGTATGTGGAAACACGCCTAATGAAGGGTGTTAGTTCAACGGTGTGTGGGTTAGCTACCCAGAAGGATGCACACCGGGTTCTTTCTTTGTGATTGACCATTTGTATAGAACCTTTGACGCTTACCCTAGATACTATGGCCAAGATCTTGTGTACCATGACGTGGGGTCTATCATAGACCTTGGCCTAATATCAGCTTTATACATGATGGAGGGTATAGCACCTGACAATGGTACACCTGAATTTACCCTAGGTACTATGGCCAGGCTGCTGTGCGCCATGACGGGGGGTCTATGATAGACCCCGGCCTAGTACCAGCTTTATGCAATATGGTGGGGTAAAGTTCATGGTTTTTGATGGAATGAAAAGAAGTAATGATGAACGTGTGAATGAAAGTAAAAAGGCACGAATGGATGAAAGGTAAAGAATGAATGATGAAGATAATAATGATATTATCGATGTGTACGTATGATGTGTGATCTCATGCAAAAGTAAAGAACAGTTTTAAGGAAAGTAAAGTATATTTTACCTAAAACTAGAAGTCACTTAGCAAGGCTAACTTTTTATGCATTTTTGTAGTTGGCAGGTAAAGTTGCTGAGGTTGGCATGGGGCAGCTACTTGGCTCTTTTAGATGGCATTCTTTTGTTTAATGTTTTTGCATTGTAATGCGAACAAATGAAATTGTGTAACAAATTTTGTACTATTTTGCAAAATTATTTTAATGAAAATGTTGTTTCTAATTTTTCCACTGCAACATTCATTTGAAGTTAATGTAATTATATGTTTTATGAGCAATGATTGGCTAGCTGTAAACGTCCTGGGAACGGGGCCTTACAAAAGGTGTGGGGTTTTGAGGCTTATGTTAAGACTCCCACCTCAAACAAGTTAGAAAGCCATTCCACTAAGTGTATCTTTATTGGATATCCTAGAGATTCTATGGGATATTATTTCCCTGATTCTTGGAATAAAAAGAGTTTGTTGCCAAGAAGGCTGAGTTTTTAGAAGCTAAATTCCTTATGGAAGGAACTAGCACCAAAACAGTGGATCTTGAGGAAGATTAAGAACCACAACCCGATACACATTTGGTTAACACTAGCTCTCATCATGAGGATGTTGAGGATGATTAAATGGTTGATCAATACACACAAAATGTTCACAGATCTGGTAGAACTATTAATCCACCTGAAAGATATGGATTTTTCATGGATGGATGCTATGTGGTAGATTCCAATGAACCAACCCCATACCGTGATGTGATGTCCAATTTATATTATGACAAATGGCTTGAAGCCATGAACGTTGAGATGCAATCCATTTATGATAACCAAGCGTGGGACTTGGTTGAACCACTCTTAACTCCAAGTTAGTTGGAAGTAAGTGGGTTTTCAAGAAGAAAACCGATATGAATAGAAACTTGGATACTTATAAAGCTAGACTTGTAGCAAAATGTTTCACTCAAACTCAAGGGGTTGATTATGATGAGACCTTCTCGTCGGTTGCAATGCTAAAGTCTATTAGGATATTATTTTCCATAGCTACTCATTATGATTATGAGATTTGGTAAACGGATGTCAAAACTGCTTTTCTAAATGAATATCTTGAGGAAGATGTCTATATGGTTCAGCCTAAAGGTTTTTTCAATCCAAAACATCCTAACAAAGTATGTAAGTTAAAGAAATCAATCTATGGATTGAAGCAAGCATCAAGAAGTTGGAAGTACCATTTTGATGAAGAAGTAATCAAATTTGGGTTCATCAAAAATGTTGATCAAGCATGTGTGTACACAAAAGCTAGTGGGAGCATCATCACTTTCCTATTATTGTATGTTGATGACATCCTACTATTTGGAAATGAAATTCAAACCTTGGAAGGTGTAAAAAGCTGGATTGGAAGCTTTTTTCCATTAAAGATCTTAGTGAAGCCACCAATAATTTTGGAATAAAGAACTATAGGGATAGATCAAGGCAGTTGAAAGGTATAAATCTAAGTGCATACGTTGATAAGATTTTGAAAAGGATCAGATGGAAAACTCTAAGAAAGGTGACGTACCTATTCAAAGAGGAATGAGATTGAGTATGACTCAATGTCCAAGCTCAAAGGATGAGCAAGAAAAATTAAGGGTATCCCATATTCTTCTTCTATTGGTCGATCATGCATGCTATGATATGCACTAGGCCGGACGTGTCATGCGCTTTGAACATGACAAGCTGATACCAACAAAATCCGGGAAATAGTCATTGAATGGTTGTCAAGAACATACTTAAGTACCTAAGGAGGACTAAAGATATGTTCTTAATCTATGGATCTAGTGAGGAAGAACTCGTGGTAAAAGGTTACATGGATGCGAGTTTCAAACTGATCAGGATGATTCACGATCACAATCGGGATACATTTTTATCTTTAATGGAGGAGCGGTCTCTTGGAAGAGCTCTAAGCAAGATGTAGTGGCATTATCAACTACAAAATCAAAATACGTCACCGCTTCATTAGCAGCTCAAGAAGCTGCATGGTTGAAAAAATTCATTGCCGATCTAGGGGTGGTTCCTTCCATTCAGGACCCCCTAGAAATTTTTTGTGATAACGAGGGTGCGATTGCTCAAATCAAGGAACCTATGCACATCAACACACTAGGCACTTGAACGGAGATACAACTACATAAGTGATGAAGTTGAAAAGGGAAAGATATGAATTCACAAAGTTCACACGGATCAAAACATTACGGATCCACTCACGAAGCTTCTTGAAAAGGCAAAGCATGAAAGTTATACTTGTGCCATGGGACTTCAATATTCTAGTGACTGGATTTGGTCTTTAATTTTGTATTTAGATATTGTAACCCTTTATTACTTGAATAAATTATTTGGTTATAATTGTTCAACTACTATTCCTATTTTGCATGTTTAAAATCCATGAGTAAATCATTTACTCAAAACATCCGTAGTCGTTCATACTTGTGGGAACAAGTACGAGGGTAAGACTATTATGAACTTCGATCAGTAGATATTCACATGGATGAATATAGGGAAAGGATTGCTACCAAGGTTCATAGATATTTATGGGATACAAATATTGGACTGATCCGCATCTCAAATATTACTACTGGAATCTTCTTGATTACTCATAAGTAAATTTGAGTGAAGGCGAAAATCATTTGGTATTTGTGACCGGAGATACATATTGGGTCTTGATATTTACCAAATATTATACTTTGACTTAGTTCTTTGCTATTCTGAAACATGGCAGTACATAAGGCTGAGTTCAGGTATAATAAAAGGTGATTGTGAGAGACGTATGTAGTCAAGACGGAATTTGTCCCCCTTATTCATTGAGAGTAAGATGTCTAAGGCCTGATAAAGTTAGATCAATGGAGAATGATCATTATATGTCTCTGGGATTTAACATGACATCAGTGACAAAGTGATAGATGATTGATTCACCTAAAACAATTTGAGTAAGGTACTTGAAGGGGATGATGTTATTGAATGGCACTTAGTCATACGTATTAAGGGTAGTAAACCGTTGTTAGGCGGTATTTACTGCTTGCATCAATCTTCTATGAATCTTGTGCAAATGGGAGATTGTTGGATCTTGTATGCCAAGACACATACAAGATTTATGTGGTTAGGACGTTATGATCCAAGTCGGGTCATTCCCAATAACAAGCTAAACAAACACCAATAAATATATATTTGTTGATAAGATCAAACAAATAAATATTGAGACCAATTTAAAAAATGAGTTTTCTAAATCATTGCTTTTGAGATAGAACAATATTATATGGATAATTTGTTCATGAGAAATTATATTTTTTATTATTTAATTAGGTTATATAATAATAAATAAAAGTGTGTTCAATTTATAAAATTAAAAGGGTTTTAATTTTACAAACTTAAGGCTTATGGAGTGTAATTTTTAAGATTAAAATAGGTGGGAACCCATTTCAAATCAGATTTTTTGGCCAATCCCTTGGATCCCTTGCTTAGGAATCCTTTTTGTAAGGCCCCGTTCCCGGGAAAACCCCACATTTGGTTAATCGTAGCATAAAATCATTTTTAGTAACCAAAACATTGTAGCGGAATTAAATAGACATTCATTTTAAACTTGGAAACCATATTGTACTCAAACATTTGTCCTTTAATTGTAAATAAAACATAGTACATATTCTTAAATTACAATAAAAGATTTTATAGTCAATAATGCAATCCACTGCCATCCAAGTAGCTTCCCACCTTGTGCCATCCTCAACAGCATCATTTTCCTGCCAACTACTATGCATAAAAGTTAGCTTTGCTGAGTGAGTTCTAGTTTTAGGTAAATAAGAAAATCTAACTTTATCCTTCATATAATGACCACGTATACAACATAATACATAACATTTCTTGCATCATAATAAGCATGTTCGTTATCTTTCATTCTTTCATTATCTTTTATTTTCATCATAAATGAGATTGTACAAATCAAGAGCTCCATGTTGATCGACAACGAATACCGATCCCTATCGGTATACATCATCATGGTAGCTAACCCCCGATAGTTGATGCACACTGCAAGGCACATAGCCCGCTCATGAATACGGATCAACCCTCAAACATCAGACTCCTGATATCCATAGGCAAACCCTGAATGTATCTCTTGATCTTCTTGGATGCAGGTGTTATCATGTCTGGCACAAGTCTTGCACGTTCATTGAACTTGGAGGTATACTCTTGATAAGTCATGTTCCCAGCATCTAAATACAAGAACTCCTTCTCAATCTTGTCTAATTCCTGATGGGGACAATACTCCTCCTGCACCAACTCCTTCAACTCAGACACTTCACTTTGGCTATCGATCGCTTTCCTTCAGCCTGGAAAATATTGTCCCATTAGCACAATGCTGAGTCAACGAAGGAATGAGTACCAAACTTAACTTTCTGATCTTCTCGGCGCTGACTAATCTATAGTACCGCTTCGATCTCTCTGACCCAATGATGAGTGGCAGTTGCATTGCCGTTACCGTCAAAGGTCGGGGGCTTGCACCTTTGAAATGCCCCATAGTTGCACCCCATAGTCATCTCTTTCTCAGACTCCTCATCACTGTCATCATCATGGACTACCACCTTAGGGTTATGGCTCCTCTTCAGATTCCTCCGTCCTCCCCGTGGACCTTCCAGAATTCTTCTCATTTTCCTTCCCCTTCTTATGAGCTTTCTTTACATCCTTGACTGCTTTGATCACCTCAGTAACCACCGAGGGTAAGACATTTTGCATGACATTGTAGACTTCGTCAGCGATAGCCTCCTTCACAGGTGATTTGAGGGTGGCTGATCCCTGACCCTTCGAGTGACTATGGAGGTCTGACTCCTCGTGAACATTCTTGGGAGCCTTAGCTTTGCTCCGGGTAACACCTGGCTCAGTAGTATGCCTGCCACAAGCACCTCCTAAAGTAGCCTTCCCTGATTTACTACTAGCCATAACTAATTCCTATAAGATTCATACACCAAAATGGTTATTCAAGATAATTGCTCAGATCATTATAAGTACCGTAAGTCCTTAATTATAGTGGCCAAGTGTGATTAACTACTTACCTTACCCTCTTGTCCCAAGCAATCACTATCCTAACGCATCTCAGTATTCAAATCTAGAAGCACATAGCACACGCATATAATCCCAGTTTTACTTGAAAACCTTTACCTAATGATACGTAGCTACTTGGACTGGCATCCTTCATTCAGTCCCATTTTTTAGTTTAAGTTTAGGTTTTCAAATTTACTTACCCAAATCTCTTAAATTTGGCTCTGATACCAACTTGTAAGGCACCGTTCTTGGGAAAACCTCACAGATGGTTAATCATAGCATAAAATCATTTTTAATAACCAAAACTTTACAGCGCATTTAAATAGACATTCATTTAAAACTTGGAAACCATATTGTACTCATACATTTGTCCTTCAATTGTAAATAAAACATAGTACTTGTTCTTAGATTACAATAAAAGATTTTTTAATAAAAAATGCAATCCACTACCATCCAAGTAGCTTCCCACCTTGTGCCATCCTCATCAGCATCTTTTACCTGCCAACTACTATGCATAAAAGTCAGCTTTGCTGAGTGAGTTTTAGTTTTAGGTATATAAGAAAATATAAATTTATCCTTCATATAATGACCACGCATACAACATAAAAAATAACATTTCTTGTGTCATAATAAGAATGTTCGTTATCTTTCATTCTTTCATTATTTTTCATTTTCATCATATATGATATTGCACAGAGCAAGAGCCCTATATTGATCGATAACGAATGTCGATCGTTATCAGTACACATCATCATGGTAGCTAACCCCAACAGTTGATCCACAACGCAAGGAACATAGCCGCTCATGAATACGGATCAATTCTCATACATTAGACTCACGTAAGTAAAGTCTATCATAGTGTTTGCAAGACCTTTCATCATCAAATAGGCCCGGGGTAACATTCATTACGTTTCACTTTTCATTGATATCATCTTTCATTTTATTTTATAATACTTAACTTAATAAGTACACAACATGCCAAGTACTAGCCATCATAAAACATAATCGACCTCCGCGGGGCGGCGGGGGTTCGGGGGCGGCAGCCCCTGACAGCGGGATCCTAGGGGCAGCCTCCCCTAGTGGGGTCCAAGGGGCAGCCTCCCCTAGTGGGGTTCATGGGGCAACACCCCTGGCTGGGGCCCGGCTGGGGTCAGCGTGAAAAAATTTTATTTTTAAGTATTTATATAACACATTTCCTTATTGAAAAATCGATCTTGCAGATAAAACCTCATAAATCTTGGTCATTTAAAAACGTATATTTAGTATGTATAATAACCCCAAAACATGGAAAAACTTACAAATGAGGGGATCTAGAACTCACCTGGATACCAAGAGTAACCTCTAAACTAAGCTTACTAGGCAAGGATCACACTACACATCCTGCAGATAAGTTTACACTTAAACGGGTTAATTTTTGCCAAAACTCGCTGCTAATTTCGCTGCCTGATAAGTAGTTTCGCTAACAGTTTCACTACAAGTTTCGCGTGGTAGTTTCGCCCAACTTTCATTGGAATTCAATGGCGGCGAAATTATGTGCGAAACTATAATTTTGCATAAAACTATAAGGCCCCATTCCCAGGAAGCCTCACAATTGGTTAATCATAGCATAAAATCATTTTTAATAACCAAAACATTGCAATGGAATTAAATAGTCATTCGTTTAAAACTTAGAAACCATATTGTACCCGTACATTTGTCCATCAATTTTAAATAAAACATAGTACTTGTTCTTAAATTACAATAAAAGATTATAATCAGAAATGCCATCCACTACCATCCAAGTATCTTCCCACCATGTGCCATCCTCAACAGCATCATTTACATGCCAACTATTATGCATAAAAGTCAGCAATACTGAGTGAGTTCTAGTTTTAGGTAAATAAGAAAATATAACTTTATCCATCATACAATGACCACGCATACATTATAATACATAACATTTTCCTCTTAATAAGCATGTTCATTATCTTTCATTCTTTCATATCTTTCACTTCATCATAAACAAGATTACACAAGGGAAGAGCTCCATGTTGATCGACAACGAATGTTGATCCCTATTAGTACACATCATCATGGTAGCTAACCCCTGACAGTTGATCCACAATGCAAGGCACATAGCCCGCTCATGAATACGGATCAATCATCATACGTCAGACTCATATAACTGAAGTCTATCATAGTGGTTGCATGACTTTTCATTATCAAACGGGCCCAGGGGTATCTTTCATTACGTTTCACTTTTCATTAATATTGTTTTTCACTTTATTATATAATACTTAACATAATAACTACACGAAAAGCCAAGTACTAGTCATCATAAAACATAACCGACCCTCCGCGGGACAACGGGGGTTCGAGGGCGGCAGCCCATGACAGCGATGTCCTAGGGGCGGTAGCCCCTAGTGGGGTCCAAGGGGCAGCGCCCCTGGTCGGGGTCGGACTGCCAGGTCAGCACGAAATTTTTTTATTTTTAAGTATTTATATAACACATTTCCTTATAGAAAAATAGATCTTCCCGTTAAAACCTCATAAAAACTCGGTCATTTAAAACGTATATTTAGTATGCATAATAACCCTAAAACATGGAAAAACATAAAAATAAGGGGATCTAGAACTCACATAGATACGAAGACTAACTTCTAAACTAAGCTTACAAGCCTAGGATCACACTACACGGTCTGCAGATAAGTTGACACTTAAATGGGTTAATTTCTACCTAAATTCGCCGTTAATTTCGCAGCCAGAAAAGCAGTTTTGCTGGTAAATTCGCTGCCAGTTTCGCTGCCAGTTCCGCTGCCAGCTCCGCTGCCAGTTCCGCTGCCAGCTCCGCTGCCAGCTCCCCTGCCAGCTCCGCTGCCAGTTCCGCATGGTAGTTTCACCACAACTTTCGTTGGAATTCCATGGCTGCGAAATTATCTGTAAAACTATAGTTTCGTAGAAAACCCACAGTTTCGCAACTTGAATCTCGCACATCTCTTAAAAATTAAGAACCAGCCCGTTTTAACCTAAAATCGCAACTTTTAACGTTCAATCTCTTAGTTAATCATCCATGATGCTATATCTAAGCTTTTTATGCGATTCGTTGCAACTTTTCAAAACCCAAATCCTAGAATCCGGGTTCGATCTACAGAAGGGTTTAGAGGTCGATTCTTACCTGGATTTGTTGCTCCTTTCTTATGGTTTGATGCTCAACCGCTCAAATCTTCAACCCCATAACCTTTGAAGCTTCAAATCTTGAGTTTTCTTTATTTTCTCTCTCTACTTTCTCTCTCTCTATGAATTTTGGTAGCTAGGGTTGGAATCAGGAAGATAGTGGCTGATTAGATGAGTTAAAGGGCTGATTATGGGTCCTAAATCACTTAGGCTCTTATCCATAAGCCTAATTCGCTTGTAACCCATTTCCTTTCTTTATTAAATACCCACTAATTAAGCCCATTATCCTCGATAACTCGTTTTGAATTTTCAAGGTAACAAAAAACCCACTGTTTCGCAGCTTGAATATGCAGTTTCGTTGGATGCATATACAGTTTCACAGATCGCATAAAATTACGACCCATCCCTTTTTTAATCCAAAATCGCAACTTTTTACATCCAATATCTTTGTTTATCATCCATGAGGCTATATATAAGCTTTTTACATGTTTTCATAAGTAAAAATATGACCTTTATGTGATTCTTTGCAACTTTTCCAAAACCCTAGAATCCAAGTTTGATCTACAGAAAGGTTTAAAGGTCGATTCTTACCTGAATTTGTTGCTCCTTTCTTATGGTTTTGATGCTCCAACCCCTAGATCTTCAATCTCTTAACCTTTGAGCTCCAAATCTTAAGTTTTCTTCACTTTCTCTCTCTACTTTCTCTCTCTAAGAATTTTGGTGGCTAGGGTTCAAATATGGAAGATGGTGGCTGATTAGATGGGTTAAAGGGCTGATTATGGGCCCTAAATCACTTAGGCTCTTGCCCTTAAGTCTAATTTAGCCCATAACCCATTTCCGTCCTTTATTAAATATCCACTAATTAAGCCTATTATCATCGATGACTCATTTTGACTTTTGAGGTGTTAGACATTTTCTTGTTTAATGCAAGACTTGAACCCTTAAGACACTCCACCACTCTCTCTCACACACACACAAGAACTCTCTCCTCTTGTTTTCAAGCTGAAATTCTCGGGTTTGAAGAGGTTCTTTGCTGAAAAATTCAGATTTAGTAAGAGGAGCAAGAAGGAGGCTTTGGTGTTGTACTTCCTAACAAGTGGGGTGTTTGCAAGAACTTGTGGTATAGTAGCTTGAGGCCTTCTCCTTTGGAGGCTTAGATTCAAGAACATCATAATCTTCTCCATCGAATTCCATCCATCTTCTTGTTCATAAAATGGTCATATTCTATGAACACTCTATGGTTGTTTATATTGATAGCATGTATTTTCACATATATTTGATCCTTGGTCTTGGGTTTTTTATCTTGACATATACAATGGTTATTTTTCAGAATAAAAACATGTCTTATATGTTCTTATATCCGACGCGTTTTTTTGGTTTAAATGATTAAACTATATTTGATGAACTTGTAACAAACCCAACAATATATATACATATATATATGTATATATATAAGTATATATATACGTATGTATATATACGTATATATACGTATACATATACGTATATATATACGTACGTACGTACTATGTATATATAAATACGTGTATATATTACGTATGTATATACATACTTATATATATACGTATGTATATACTTACGTATATATATACGTATGTATATATACGTATATATATATACGTACGTATATATATGTATGTATATATATACGTAGATATATATATAAATATATATACGTACATATATATACATATGTATATATATATACATATATACACACACATATATAAGCATATATATATATACACACACACATATATATATACATATATATATATATATATATATATATGTATATCTATGTGTATATATGTATGTATGTATATATAGATGTATGTATACATATATACATATACAGGTTTATTTATATATATACCCTATAGGTGAAGGATCAAATGAAAACCACAATTTTAATAGAAAACCAAGAAAACTAATCTCCATCAATCAAATAATTTCTTTTTATTATCAATATTGTTTAATTAAATTGGTGTTTTAGTAAATTATTCTTTAATCTATTTTGGTAAGTGGCCGTATCTATTTATACACCCTTATTTATCTCCTAATTGGGTTTTGTGAACTGCAATAAGTCAAATAATTTGATATAACAATTATTCGATAACATGATTACTTCCACCATAAACACATATTCATTGCTCCATAGATTTAACGATCTTTTATCTTCAATTGACATTAAAAATAGAAAATGAAGATGAAGACCGAGTCAAGCACGAAAGAGGTAAGGTTCAAGAAAATAGTTCAGATTTGTTGTTTTCATGACACAACTGAACAAAGAAAAGTATATTTAACAGGAACAAAGTAAGTTCTTTGGCAAGATGCGACCAGAATATAAATGCGATCATAACAAGGAAAGCAACAAGCTGAAAATCACGATCAGATGAAAAAGAACATAGTAGCATTGGGAAATAATCATGAATATGATAAATGAAAGGAAGATCACAAAAGCCTGTTATATAAATTAGGTTACTGTAGAGTCTAATGAAGAGGCTGATGCAACCTAAACATCTTTAGTCTTTCCTGCATGCTGCACAAGTGCATTGAAGTAGAATGCTTCGGAAGTTTCACATGTGCAACATAAATACTCTAAGTGTGAAATCTTCCGAAGCCATGACCAACATCTTCCGAAGCCAAAGATGAAGTCTTCCGAAGTCTCATCAAGTTCAAGAAGACAGATTTCTTCCAAAGACTTTTAGTAACATGCTTTATCTGATGTACTGTTCCATAAAGCTGGACACCTTTCCGCTGCGACTCTGCAAGTCACTAACTAACATGGTTTGGTAAAAAGGTCCATGCTTTTGGTAACTGTACATTGAGGTCTTGAGTCTGTAACTTTCTACTTTATGTACTTTATCCTTTTTGTAATAGATAAGGATGTGAGCTATGGCATGTCATAGTCACTAGTCAAAAGGCAATCTGCCTTTTGACTCTTCAATTGATTTTGTGTGTGTCTAGTCAATTGTATCTAGCTGGCTTTCAAATTATAGCCAGCTGTAGGATGTTGTATAAGTATCTCATGTTCTTGTATCTTTCGAATATGCTTTTGTAACACTTGTAATAGAACATAGAGAAGGCAATATACTGCATTCTTGAAAACCAAATACTTGTTGTTCTTTGTGTTCTGTCTCTTATATTACTTTTGTCCTTAAGTGTCATTACTTGGTTAATATAGTTTACTGTTTGATCTAAGTTTAGTTTGTCTCCTCTTTGTGTTGTTGTGTTGTAACTTATACCCTTCAACGATCCTGCATTTCGTGTCAGAGCTTTCCAGGCTCTTGATATAAGATCTCACCATCTTAATAACCCTCACACACAAATACTAAACTTTTCAAATGGCAGCCATTTCCAAAACTGATATGGAAACTAGAACCATGAACAAGTCCCCACTAATCGCTCTTGATGAGTTTGACACCTGGTGTTTAAGAATGGAAGGTTTCATCAGGTCTCTTGATTCAAGAATGTGGGTGTCTATTGAGAATGGACCTTTCATACCAAGCACACCTTCTGCTACTGGTGCTGGTATGATTCCCAAAGATGTGGCTAACTACTCTGATGAAGATAGGAAGAGAGTAGAGATAGACAGAAAATCCATGACAGCTCTTCAAACTGCCCTTCCAAACTCTATGTAGAGAGGTTTCAAGAAATGCAAAACAGCCAAGCAACTGTGGATGCACACCTCGTGTTGCTGGTTCTGGTCCGGATTGGTTGTTTGATCTTGATTTGGTTACCAATTGTTTTAAAAAATCTTGTGAGAATGTTTTAGAATCTGCAGAAAATTTCAATATAGAAGATCCTGATCCGAGATTTGAGCTAGGAAGATCTTCAAGACATATATCTTCAGCTCCAGTTGGAACCACTTCTGCAAATGAGGTTTCTGTCAGCCCAACAATGACAAATTCAGTAGATACGTCTGGCATGCCTTCAAATTCCAGCTTAGAGGCTCAACAACTAGATAAGAACACCTCAACTGTGGAAGACAACAATGGTGATGGTGACAGTGACCAAGAATTTCTTGACGCCACTAAGCACACCATAGATGAGAACATCAATGATGTCACACACTGCTTGGATCAAGTTTCATTTGAAAAGTGTGCTCATGTGGTAGGAGAAACATCTATGCCAGATCTAAATTTTTCAAATTTAGATCTTTCTCAACAACTTGCTATAATCCCTCAGCTTAGGATCCACAAGTCTCACCCTACCACAAACATCATTGGAGATGTTGTCTCAGGGGTAAAGACAAGAGGACAACCCATGAAGTAAATGTTTGTCTTCACTCTTGTTTTCTATCCCAGATAGAGCCAAAGAAAGTTGATGAAGCTCTAAAGGATGGAAGTTGGGTTGAAGCTATGCATAAAGAGTTGCTTCAATTCAAAAGGTAGAAAGTTTGGAACCTTTGTCCTCTTCCTTCTGGGAAGACTACCATTGGAACCAAATGGGTGTTTAGGAACAAGAAGGATGATAGAGGCATCATCATCAAGAACAAAGCTAGACTGGTTGTTCAAGGATACACACAAGAAGAAGGGATTGACTACACTGATTTCTTTGCTCCAGTGGCAAGATTAGAAGCCATTAGGATATTCCTGCCATTTGTTGCATCCAAGAACTTCAAGGTCTTTTAACTTGATGTGAAGTGTGCCTTTTTGTATGGAGTGATAGATGAAGAGGTTTATGTCAAACAACCACCTGGTTTTGTAGATCTTGATCATCCTGATTATGTCTACAAGCTTGACAAAGCTCTCTAGGGGCTGCACCAAGCACCCAGGAAGTGGTATGAGACACTGTCTAAGTATCTCTGTAAACATGGATACAAGAGGGGTACTATAGATGGAACTCTCTTCATCAAAGGACAAGGAAAAGACATATTGCTAGTTCAAGTATAAGTGGATGACATCATCTTTAGTTCAATTAACCCAAGGCTCTGCAAAGACTGTGAGAAGCTGATGAAAGACAGATTTGAAATGAGTGCCATGTGGGAACTCAATTTCTTTATGGGAATTCAAGTGAAGCAAGTTGAAGATGGCATCTTCATAAGTCAGTCAAAGTATGTTCAGGACATACTCAAGAGGTTTAATATGACTGACTGTAAGATTTGTAAGACACCCATAGCCAGAAACACTCTCTTGGTCCTGATCTTGAGGGGGAGAGTGTAGATGAGTATTTATATAGGGCTATGATTGGGTCTCTTATGTATCTTACTGCTAGCAGGCCTGATATCATGTTTGCTACATGTATTTGTGCAAGATATCAAGCCAACCCTAAGATGTCTCACCTTATCACTGTCAAGAGGATTCTAAGATACCTTAAAGGTGTAATAGCACTTGGACTATGATATCCCAAGAATTCTGACTTCAATCTGTATGCTAATATAGATAGTGATTATGGTGGTTTCAACATGACTGCAAAGTCTACATCTAGGGGATGTCAATTTCTTGGTGGAAGGGTTGTCTCATGGCAATGCAAGAAATAATCATGTGTCTTTGCATCAATTGCTGAAGCTGAATACATTGCTGCTGCAAGCTGTTGTGCTCAAGTACTTTGGATTCAAAATCAGATGCTGGACTATGGGTTAAACTTCAAGGAGACTCCCATTCACCTAGACAACAATAGTGCTATCTCAATCATAGAAAACCCTGTGCAGCACTCAAGGACAAAGCACATTAATATCAGGTATCACTTCATAAGAGATAACTATGAAAAGGGATTGATTAAACTAATCAAGGTTCACACAGATGAACAATATGCTGATCTGTTTACAAGGCTTTTGATGAACAGAGATTTAACTATCTTATATCAGCTATTGGGATGATCAACCTTGAATAGAACTTTGTTAAAACTAATTCTTATTATTTCTTTAAATATGTTTGTCCTAAGTTTTCTAGTTCATCACTTTCATAAGCTCACGTTTTCTTTGGATGGAAATTTCTTTTGAAGATTTTCCTTAGATTTTTGAAAATTTCTGATACTTGGAAGTTATGTGTTTAACTTCGGAGTAAATGATGCCTTCAAAATAAATAACTGTCTAGAAATTTACCTTCGGAAGAGTTTTCAAACTTATCTTCCGAAGCTAAAATACTTGTCTCAGAAACTTAATCATTTTCAAGGACCATTTACTTTCGAAGCAAAATTAACTCTCGGAAGCTTTGTTAGTTTACACACAAAGCACTCAAGTTTTAATTTCTCTTCCGAAGCAAAATTTTCAAACCTCTCAGGAAATTCTTCCGAAGTCAGTTTAGCTTCTGAAGCTTTTTAATTAAAACTTCCGAAGATAATTAACCTTCGGAAGCTTTTTGTTTTCCAAGAAAACTACTTTTTGAGCAAAAAGTAAACTACTTTTTCAGAGGTGGGACCGACATCTGAATTTCAAAGTTTAT
This sequence comes from Flaveria trinervia, assembly GCA_025506515.1. Taxonomy (NCBI): domain Eukaryota; kingdom Viridiplantae; phylum Streptophyta; class Magnoliopsida; order Asterales; family Asteraceae; genus Flaveria; species Flaveria trinervia. The sequence continues at coordinate 31,160,800 of CM046458.1, read as the reverse complement.
CCTCTTTCATTAAACTTTATCTGAAATCCCTCTCTCATATAAACTCAATAGTTTCCCCCCTCTTTCTATCATTTGTTCTTCCTCCAAACCTAAAACCCCAAATTTCTCTCTGAAATTTCTTTCTTTCTTCTTTCTTCGTCCCTAAGCTACTTCAAAATGGCCAACCTTGCTCACAGAAATGATCCCAACTGTACCATCTACTTACACAGACAACACAATCAAGTTGCTCTGTTACACTCTGAGAAAGATCCTCATTTCTCAGAGGTTTGCCGTTTCTTATCTCTGTCCAACTATTTCACCTCCCTAACCATTGGTCCTCCACTCTATGAGGATCAGTTGCTTGAATTTTGGAAGACCTGCCAAGAGGTCATTATGGATGGGGAGAAGGCACTGTCTGCCACAGTGCAGGGGAGAACAATCTTCATCACTCCGGCCATCATCAACTGACATCTTCAGCTGGATGATGAAGAAGGTGAGGTGTTTTTCCCAAAGGAAGTTGTCAATAATTCCTTTGAGCAGATGGGGTATGAGGGAGATTTCTCTGTAAAGACCTTCAGGAAAGGGAAGGTCTCATCCCAATGGAGATTCCTGCTCTATGTGGTCATCCATAGCTTATCAAACAAGCATGGTGGATGGGACCAAATTCCTGAAGATCTCTCCTTCATAGTCCATGGAATGGTTCAAGGGTCAAATTCAGGTACTCTTAGTTTATTTATACAAATTTACTTGCAAATTTAGACTTCTTAGAATATTATATGTTTCCTAGATATGTCCAGTACATTCTTAACTATGAACTGGGCTCACAGTTAAGGGAAACAAGTAACATTCTTAAATTGAGACAAATGAAGCTCGGCATCTTTAAAATACTAAGAAAGTCCACTGTTGGATTCTCTGGGGTAGAAATAGCCCTAGTCCGAAAAATGTTAGAGCTCATTGCTCAAGCTGACAACCTAGCAGCACAAGCTAGTGTTGAACCCACACCTGCTACTTACCAACCACCCACACAACCTCAAATCTCCATCACCTACCAAAGAAAATCCAAACGAACCCTTGCTCAGACTATTCAGTCTGTGGAGGCCCCCATATACTCACCCATACAGGAAGAAGTGGACACTGGAGCTCTCACTTCTCTTGAGGAGCAAACCACTCCCATCTCTTCAAGAATCAGTGCTGAGGTTCCTCATGCTCAGCCTGATGAGCTCATTAGCCCTACTGCCTTAAGCCATCAGTCTGAGTCTCAACACTCAAGTGTTCAACCTTCAGGGGACAGTTACCATCCCCAGCCTATAGATCTAAACCAACCCATTCCAACCTTGAGTTCTATACTGATGAAGATATAGGTTTCAGTGAGTACAATGAATCTCTCTTCTTTCCCTCTACTCAAAGAGAGATGAGTACTTCTGAGTCTCCTACATCTATCCCACATCAGTCACCTACAACTGAGGTGGACACTCATGAACCTGTTCAGGATGTCCATATGGAAGAGGCTCTCACTTCTAAAAGTGATTACATCATTAAGACCTCAACCATGGCAACTCAGCCCACTAACATCTCAACTGAGACTACCAGTGAGCAGAGGAAATCCAGTAGCCAAGAACTTAGAACTGGTCATGAGAGAAAGGACTCTGGTCCAATCTTCTCACCCCCAGTGATTCTTCTGATAAAGATGAGGGGGATCTTAGACTAAAGTGCAAAAACTATCTAAAACATGCACTTACCTAGTCTCAAAGGTTAGTCACCTTGAATCTCAGGTAACTACCATACAAAATAGGATCAATGATCAGCAACTTGAGATTTCATATCTTAAGGAAAAACTAGCTGGGAGACCCTTAAGGAGAGCTCAACCAGGAACACAAGAACCTGTGGGTATGATTGACCTATCCTCCAGCTCACCTATGCAGGTGGGTGATGCTACCAAAAGGGGGGAGAAAGTCATTATAGCCACAGAACCTGGGAGTTTTTCTCGAGAATGGACATTGAGGACTCACCATCCTCACTTGCAACTGTGCATTCTCAGCAACCTCCTCTAGTTCACATTGATATGGACTACACAGACTACTTCATACAGAGTCTGTTTGAGGACGCGATACCAAGGGCTATGTCACCTCACCATCCTTTAGTCATATCATTGGGTGAAGGTATGACAACAATAGGAAGGCCCTCATCATCATAAGATTTCAAGGACAGCAAGAAGTCTTCAATTTTCAGAACTTGGACTACAATGAAGGTCTGGATCTAGTCAACATGCCACTTTTCAACCCAAGCCAATCAAGACAAGCTGACAGACTGGCTAAAAGAATCCAAGACATGATCATCGCAGAGTTCAGCCTAAGAAGGAGACTAAGGCAATCAGGCAATGTCATCGGTCAACTGGATGTTGAGGCAGACCCTAAGATTAGCTTCATAGGGGAAACTTGACTGAAGTCCAAGTGACAAAACCTGAGAGATCTGTCTCATCATCTCCAACTGCTACACAGAGATCCATATTCCTTTTGAGACACCTTCTGGTGAAGGTGCTTCTCAACCTCTCTTTGGCCTGAGCTCAGATGCTGCAACGAGCAACGAAGGCCAAACCTCTCTCCACCCTAAGTCACAAAGGTCTGTGAGTGACAAAGGAAAAGAAAGATGACATCTGAGCAGATTGAAGAGGAGGAGAGAGAGAGGAAAAGGAGGCTGAGGGGAGAAAGTCCTCTACTGAGTCTCCAAGACTCATGGAGTGTGCAATCACGGCTGCCCCAGACCAGATACTCAGAATGATAAGTTAAGGGCAGTCAGGATTAACTATCTGCAGACTAGGAACTATGACATAGATAGTGTCATCTCTCTCCTTTGGATGAATTGAATGAGCTGGTTGCTCTGGAAGGTCAAGAGAGAATAAGGAGGCAAAAGATGCAGAACTCCTAGTACAAGTCAAGGAAGAGAGAAGAAGAAAAAGACTGTACAAAGGTATGCCTACCCTCTCACTAGTTCAAGAAAGTCCTGAACAAGAGGATGTGGTTCAACAAGAACCTTAGGTAGATAAGGAAGAAGACAGAATCAAGATGATTAACTACCTGAGTGCCACAAGCCTCTATCAGGCAAATGCACTCCTTCCCTTACCTTATTACTATATTGAGTTTGAGTACTTAAAACAACTTGAGCTTGAGTTAGTCAAGGAAAGAAAAGCAATAAAGAAGAAGCCGAGGGAAGAAGCTGCAAAATCAAGAGCCATCATCCAAAAGAGCATGAAGAAGTCTGCTGATAGGCAGAGGATGATGAGCTTCTTGAAACTGTATGGATTCTCCGGAAGGAGACTTGGACCCATGTCTCTATCAACTATGGATGAACATATCAGGGTAATCAAGCTGAAGATTAAGAGTGGAGAGCTCACTCACTTACACTCCACTCCAAGTCAGGCCCCACCTGAAGTGGAGGTTAAGGTTGAACAACCAGACACAACACAACCTGGACCTCCTGCTAATGCTTAGCAAGCTTCACCTTCTGATCCACAACAGGGTCAACCTCCCTCTCCATCTGAACCTGAGAGAGAGGAAGTCTCAACTAAGAAAGATAGTGAAGATCAATCTAGTGCTGCAGGCCAGTCTTCTCAGTTAAAATTTGGAAAGAGAAAGAAGACGATGGCTTCTAAACCAAGGTCTAAGAAGAAGAAGAAGCCTGCATCCCCTTCTGAACCTCAGGATGAATAAGAATAGCCTAAGGATGTGCAGCCAGAGGATGCTCAATCAACTCCAACTTCAGTAGCTCCTCTAGCATCAGGAGACCCATCTGTCTTGGACATACACTACAAATCCAGAAAGGTGGCATGTTATTAGAGATCAAGGCATTGAAGACACCTATACATGGCAAGATATGTTTCAGTAGCCTCTACATGACCTCTTAACATGAGAAGACACTTTGACAGCCTGAAGGATCCTAATCATCTTATGAAGAAAAGAATGGTGATCATCCTAATGAGGACTGTTAATATCTGAAGTTTTCTAAGTGTTTTGGTAGCATCAGCCTAGGGGGAGTTTGTAGAGTCTAATGAAGAGGCTGATGCAACCTAAACATCTTTAGTCTTCCCTGCATGCTGCACAAGTGCATTGAAGTAGAATGCTTCAGAAGTTTCACATGTGCAACAAAAATACTCTAAGTGTGAAATATTTCGAAGCCAAGACCAACATCTTCTGAAGCCAAAGATGAATTCTTTCGAAGCCTCAGAGACAAAGTCTTCCGAAGCTTCAAGTTCATGAAGACAGATTTCTTCTGAAGACTTTTAGTAACATGCTTTATCTGATGTACTGTTCCATAAAGCTGGACACCTTTTCGCTGTAACTCTGCAAGTCACCAACTAACATGGTTTGGTGAAAAGGTCCATGCTTTTGGTAACTGTACATTGAGGTCTTGAGTCTATAAGTTTCTACTTTATGTACTTTATCCTTTTTGTAATAGATAAGGATGTGAGCTATGGCATGTCATAGTCACTAGTCAAAGGCAATCTGCCTTTTGACTCTACAATTGATTTAGTGTGTGTCTAGTCAATTGTATCCAGCTGGCTTTCAAAGTATAGCCGGCTGTAGGATGTTGTATAAGTATCTCATATTCGTGTATCTTTCGAATATGCTTTTGTAACACTTGTAATAGAACATAGAGAAGGCAATGTACTGCATTCTTGAAAACCAAACACTTGTGTTCTTTGTGGTCTATCTCATATATTACTTGTGTTCTTAGTGTCACCACTTGGTTAATCCAGTTTACTGTTTGATCTAAGTTTAGTTTTATCTCCTCTTTGTGTTGTTGTGTTGTAACTCTTCACCCTTCAACGATCCTGCAACTTAGTTATGACATCTTTGATTTGAGTCCTAAAATCTATGTGTTCGTGATTTAGAACTGAAATGGTTTTCTCTAAGTCCTCTTTCTTCATTTTATAATCATTTTCAGACTTTCAAAAATCAGATTTTAAAATGTTTAAGGACTTAAGGTTAGATCTCATTTCCAAGTTTAGGACCTGTATCTGTTGACTTTAGCAATGCATTCAGGAGTACAGAGATGTTCCAATACCTTGGCTTCAACATGATCTGCCATTAGTGCTTGGTTTGGAGAAGCATCTTCCACCTAAAAGCTCTAGTCAAAGCCTCCTTCTTCAACAACAACATTAGCCTGCTACTTTGACTTCTCATTCTAGAGAGCTTTGTCAGTGTAGTTTGGTCTGGATTGTGTTTGGCCACCATTTGTTCTAGGTGCCTTACACTCTCTGGCAAAGTGGCTCATCAAGTTACAGTTGTAACACTTGACTTTCCTTTTGTCCAGTCCAAACTTTCCACTGGTTGCATTGCTTGGAAACTTCCTTCTAGTCCTCTTGTAGAACTTCATGGCTCTGTGAGTGAGAAGAGCCATCTGCTGGACTATTTCCATGAATTCCAGATCATCTGAATGAATACAGTCCAGGTCTTCAAGAGTGAAAAGAGAGTTGCCACTACTTTCATCAGAAGACACAAATGCTGAGAAGAGCTTGTCTCTTGGAATGGGCTTCCTTGAGTGTAGTTCTCCCTTGGTGTTTCTCGGATGGTGATGAAAGGACTCTTGGTGAGTTGTCAGGGTAGCATATGAGATGATGTTTGGGTTCTATGCTATCCCTTTCAACCACATGTAGGGCTGAACCCATTTGATTGTTGGAGTTGCCAGTTGAACTTGCATGTTCATCTCCATCTGGTAGCCATTGGAATCCCATATAACTCTGTTAGAGTAAGAGTTTTGAGTTTTTCAGTTCTCTTGATCACCACACAGTAGTGTGTCCATTGCCTAGGAAGTGAGGACATGAACTTCCTTACAATGTCTATATTCTCAGAGAAACTCCTCCATCCACTAGGGTATCCACAATCTCAACATACCTGAAGTATTGCTGAGTCATGGTCTCACCTGTTTTGAAGGTGAAGTTTTAAAACTGCTGCTTCAGGAGATCCTTCTTGTTCTCCTTGGCTTCAGAGGAACCCTCATACATTAGTTTCAGTGCATCCACAACTGCTGGCTGTTTGCATTTCTTGAAACCTCTGTACACAAAGTTTGGAAGGGCAGTTTGAAGAGCTGTCATAGCTTTTCTGTCTATCTCTACTCTCTTCCTATCTTCATGAGAGTAGTTAGCCACATCTTTGGGAATCATACCAACACCAGTAGCAAAAGGTGTGCTCGGTATGAAAGGTCCATGCTTAATAGACTCCCACATTCTTGAATCAAGAGACCTGATGAAACCTTTCATCTTAACAAACAGGTGTCAAACTCATCAAGAGTGATCAGTGGGGACTGTTCATGGTTCCAGTTTCCATATCAGTTTTGGAAATGGCTGCCATTTGAAAAGTTAATATTTATGTGTGTGAGGGATCTTAAGATGGTGAGATCATAAGTGGGTACTTGTTCCTGGTTCCAGTTTCCATATCATTACTTGGTTAATCCAGTTTACTATTTGATCAAAGTTTAGTTTATCTCCTCTTTGTGTTGTTGTGTTGTAACTTATACCCTTCAATGATCCTGCAGTTACCAATATGTATTATGGTTGCATATATGTTCTTACTTATTTGTTTGATAAGCATGCCGACACAACACTAAAAGTTACGTATATGTAACATGGGTCACCTACACGTAACCCTCTTTTGTCTCTAATAGTCTTCGGCTTATGTATATGTATCGTGGCTAATATACATGTATGGCTACAATTTGTTTTTCTTTTAGGTTTTCTTAATTTTTTCCATTAAATAATGGTTATTAACTTCGATGATGATCAATAGATGGTCTTTTAAGTTTTTTTCTTAAGGTTTTTTTTGTTTTTTTCTTTAACGTATATGTAACCCTCTTTTGTGTCTTATAGTATTCTCTTTATGTGTACGTACTATAGCTACTTTATGTTTTCTTAACTTTTGGTGAAGAATATGAAGAATCCAACAAAAAAGAAGAATTTAGCTTAAGAATATTGTTTATATTTATGTAAAAATTACATATGTAACAACCTGTGGCTATATATTTGTAATTAGTCATATAACAAGTACATATATGTAACAGGTGATTATTATTTGATCACAACATATGTAAATTACATATTAGTTGTAACAGGTGGTGGTTATTGGCTACATATACGGCACTAGTATGCAACTTTATATACATTAACATGGGTTATATTCAATAGGATCATAGACACAAATACAACTTACATACATATATGTAAATGCGACTTACTTACATATACGTAAATGAAACTTATATACAGGTACGTCAACTGAAAAAATCAAACTAATCATTCATTTTAAAATAAAAAATGAAAATATATTTGATCTTTTAACCTATTTTTAAATAAAAGATATGAGATGGTGAGAGAAAATAAAAAATATTTTAGTGAATTTAAGATGAATTAAATTATATGTGGTGGTTACCAAATTAATTGTTTTATTTTCTTCTAATCATACCATTAAGGTCTTAATTAATGTCCACAATCTTTAATTAAATGATTAAATTGACAATAAATAATCTCGCCACAGATCAACACGATCAAAGGTGAAAAAATGGTTTCCTTAGTTTTATAATTATAACATGATTTTCATTGGAATTGTTGGAACCCTAGAAAGATTAGCATTTTAATCTTTAGATTAGGTTTGTCATAGTTAGGGACTTATTATGTAAATATATGATCCTTTTCATTTCTTGTTACTAGTACATATAGGATTGCTTGTTTTGTGCAGGTTAGACATGGTAGATATTCATATTCTTTCAATTGCATTTTGTAATCCTACTAATATCAACAGAAAATCTATGAGTTTTTCTTAAATTGTTTGTGTTGGTTACATTGTTTATATTATTGTCAATTTCTTTATAACAATCAAAGATCAATTCATTGGAACCTATTAAATTGTATCAGAGCTTTCGGTTCAGTGATTTGAAGTTCAAAATCTACTTTTGAGAAATTTTTAATCACTTGAATCTATGATTTGATCGTAATTGTTCAATTAATTGATATTTAGTTGTGTTTCATCATTAGAAACATGATTTGAATCATATTAAGTGAATTTACATCACCAAATCTGAATTTTTGACAAATTTGTGTTCGAACAATCCTTCAGAACTCGAACACTAAATCTACAAAACTGAGAATCAAATTGTTGTTAATTGGAAGAAATGATGCTGAAGGATTGATTATCAGTTTATTATTGACTTGATTGAAGAGTTTCAGATCGTTTTATCAAGTTTGGAAAATTTGTTAAGATCAGGTTGTTACAAAGAAGATGACTTAGGCGTTTGAGGTGTTGAAATCATTTGAAAATCACCTAAGTGATTAGGCGCGTGAACACTGTTCAGATGATTTAACACTGTTTAGGCATTTCAAAGTGGTCATTTTGACAGTGTTTGGATGTTTCAGCACTATTTGAACGTTTTTTAGAGAACTTAGTCCCAAGCGCTTTGGAACTGTTTAGGCGTTTCTACACTTGGAAACATCAGAAGTTAACTAAGGCAATCCCTTAGGCGTTTCTAAGTAGAGTTGGGCATTTCACTACTGTTCAGATGTTTTTCTATTGTTGAGATGTTTCTCTACTGTTCAGGCGCATCTAATGCAAACTTTTCACTCAACACTTAGAAAATTTTTCAAAAATCTAAAATCCAAAAATATACATTTGATTTCTTTATTTCATCTTAAATCTAAAACCATCAAAAATAGTATAGTTTCTTAAATTCCAAACTTAATCATGGCTAAGTCTGGAGATTCAGAGAACAGAGAACCAAAACTGAAGAATAGAGCTGACTTCAAAAATTGGTCACTCAGACTAAAACATCATTTGAACTCAATTGATACGGATCGGTGGAAATCAATTGAGAAAGGGCCTCACATCCCAGTCACTTCTGATGGTCCTGATAGAGGATTTGTTTATACAAAAGATAATCAAGAGCCATATCCTGAAGATGGATGACATGGTGATAATTTAAAGAAGGTGAAGAATGATGTTAAAGCATATTGTCTCATGTGCAAAGGGTTACCTTTGGAGGTACTTTCAAGACTGGAGAACTATCAAACTGGTTATACCATGTATAAAGCTCTAAAAGTTGTCTGTGAAGAAGGAAAGGATATACAAGAAATCAAAGTCAAAAGTTAAAGAGGCAACTTGAACTTTTTGAACATATTTCAGGAGAAATTATAAGATGAATAGATATGTTCAACTCACATCTAAAATGTCAACCTTAGGAATCAAAAATGATCTTAAAGTCCTAAATGACACACTCCTAAATGCACTTCTATCATCATGGAAACAAACTATAACCCTGCTAAAGCACACTGAAAAATTTCCTATGGATCTTGATCTTCTCATTGCTAAGATTGAATCTGTAGAAATTGATGACAACTCAAGAAATAATGACAGATCTGCTTCAACATCTCAATACAAGTATGTTGCTTCTCTAACAAATATTATAGAGAGTGCCTTTCTTGCCAAAAATGATGCTACTCTTGAAGATGAGGGAGACTGTTTATAGGAGCTGGATTGTTCACTAGTATCCTACTCTATTCAACTCAGCCACAACAACAACAGTCAAAATCTACAATGCCTAAAACACATAATAAGACTCCATCTTTTAACTCTGCTAATCCTAGCAAAGTTAAAGATATTACAAATATCATCTTACTAGATGAAGAGTCCAAAACTGCATTTACAGCTTTTATGGCAAGCTTCCAAGCCTATCAGGGTAGTCATCTATCTCAAATTGATTTGATTTTGCAGGATTTATTCGAGATAGATCCTGATGATGTAGAAGAAATGGACCTTAAATGGCAAATGATGATGAATGCTTACAAAACACAAAAGCACTCAGATGTCAACAGGAACTATAAGCCTAGTGCCAACAAAACAGTTGGGTTGACAAGTCAAAATCAAGATGTTTCAACTGCAACAGTTATGGCAATTTTTCTAAAGAATGTAAAGCTCCATGAACTCAAAGTTGAAATGGCCAAAACAGTTCCAATAATCAGAGACATCAGCATCAGAATCAAAAGACTTTTCAAAAACAATATCCAAGTATGCATATGCCTGAATTAAAAGATGATCAAAAGACAGCTCAAGAATCAAAGAAAACACTAGTTGTAAGCATAAAAGATGGCTCTGATTGGAGTGCTTATGTTGGACAATTTACAGCTGATCTTACTTTAGGTTTTGCATTAATCTCTGAAATGAACAAAGATTGGTCTGATAACAATGATCTAAAATAAGATGAATCAGAAAATGAGACAGACTATGACTGGAGTGACAACTCTCATCCAAAGGAGGACATAGAAGAAATTGTTCTAATGGCAAAGTCTGAACAACCAAAGGTTGTAAACTCTACATTTGACAATGAGTCTTCAAGTTAATATCCTGAATATAACACCCAGTTATTCTTTTAAGGATTAATAAAGAAAGAATAAAGTAAAGAAAAAGAAAGAAACACCATTTTACCCAAGCTGAGGGGTAAAAGTGTCAAAAAAGACAAAATGTTTGAAAAGTGGGTGTAAAAGGTGACGACCACCATGTTGCCTACCTACACTTTTCATTCGGACACTTTTAGAGAGAGAAAGTAAAAAAGAGCTGAAGACTCTCGGTTTGAAGAAGAACAAGAGCAGGAGATCAATTCAAGGTAAGAATTCACAATTTTAAGATGTTCTTAACTGGCCTTAGCCTATGTTATATGCTTATGTGTGTTGTGCGTTCGGTCGTTTGTGTTTTGGTAGGTGTCTAGGCGGCTGAACTCAATTGCAAACGGGTTTTGAAGAAGTCACACCTAAGAGGCTTCAAAAGTGAGTTCTAGAACCCCCTTTTTTACTTGTTTTAAACTGCTTTGGGGCTGGAAATGGATGTATGTACGTTTTTATAAAAGTTGGGTTTCTTACCGTATGGTTATGTGTTTGTGGTTATGGATGGGGTTTGATTTTGGGCGATGTATATGTTTGATGATGTTATGATTATGTTTCTAAGGCTTAGGATGTATGATTTAAGCTTAGAACATGATAGGTGATGATTTGGGGACTGAATTATGATGTTAAGTATGAATTAGACTGCTCATGTGCCTAAACAGTGGCTCATGTGCCCAACTAAAAATAACTTCTAAGTGTCCCATGCGCCCAATACCTCATGCACCCGAATAGTACTCATGCGTCTACAAATAGTGTGAAATTTTCTAAGTGTTCGTGCGCCCATGATTCCCATGCATCTAGGCACTCATGCGCCTGCATAGTGCCCATGTGCCTCGAATAGCCCAGAAATGACTAAGTGTTGCCCATGAACCTAGGTGTTCCCCATGCACCTGAAAGGCCATGTGCCTGCATAGTGCTCATGCGCCTAAAGACTTCGAAATATTTTTCGACTTTTGGGGAAAAGGTAAAATGTAGGCTTTAACTTGGGATGTTCCCGGGGGGTAAAGTAAGTTGAGTTTTTGAAGTCATAGATGATGAGATGAGTGATGTACAATGACGCATGTATGATGATGTATGATTGATGCTTATGCATGATGGTATGTATGATGTATGTTATGTTTATATGATGACACCTTGTATGCTGATGTTTGTATGTTCATGTTGATGTTCCTTGTTATGTATGATTATTTTCCTATGGCTTTACATTTAATGCTAAAGAATGAAATGAAAAGTATTATGTAAGTAAAGTGGAAGATAATAAAAAAAGAATGAAATGAAAAAATGCATGCTTTAATAAAAGAGAAAGTTAACAAAGGCTTGCAAGCAAAATGTACGGAGGTGCACGACTCTAAAATGTCGTACGCTTAACTCTGTGTGGTTTAGCTAACCCTTAAGGATACACGCAGGGGTCTAGTCTTTGTGACTAACCAGTGGTATAGTAAATGGTTTACAGTGATTACTCACCCCGGTGTTGGTGCCAGGCTTTGTGCGTTATGGAAGTCATTTTTGATCTTCGGCTCGGTACCCGCTTTGTGCATATGTTTGGGGTGTAGTATACAGATGGGATCTTTGTCACTTGCCCCAGTGCTGCTTCCAGGCTATGTTCGCTATGGAAGTCATTATGATCTTCGGCCCAGTACCCGCCTCGTGCATACGTTTGAGGTGTAGCTGATGACATTGATTCGAAAAGAGATAAAGAAAGAAAGTGATGAACTGTAAAGGAAGATAATAATGTTATTATCTATGTGTATGTATGATGTGTGATCATGTACAAAAGTATAGTATGATTTGAAAGAAAGTAAAGAATGGTTTTAAACGAAAGTAAAGTATGTTTTATTTTAAAATTAGAAGTCACTCAACAACGCTTACTTTTATGTGTTTCCAGTTGGCAGGTAAAGGTTGCTGAGGATGGCATGGGGTGGCTACTTGGCTCTTTCTGGATGGCATTCTTGTGTTTAATGTTTTTGCATTATAATACAAACAAACAATGTTTTGTAACAAATGTTGTATTAACTTGCAAAAGCATTTATATTTTAATGAAAAGTTATTTTAATGTTTCCGCTGTAATATTTTATTAAAGTTAATGTAATTATATGTTTTATGTGCGATGACTGACCAGTTGCGAACGTCTCGAAAACGGGGCCTTACACTGAAATTCCAGTTGAAGTAAGAGAAAAACAATGCAATAAAGCATGTTCTAAAGAAGTTGAACATTATAGAACATATTCATTCAAAATATGTGACAAATCGAAACAAGAAGAATCAATGCACAAGAAACTGAATGATGATCATAAAGTTGTTGATGAAAAAATCATGTCACTTCAAGCAAGTTGGAACAAAACTCTAAAAGAACTTGAATTAGTTAAGAAATAGCTTGAATTTTCAAAATAAACCTAAACTTAAACTAAAAACGGGGCCTTACAAGTTCGTATCAAAGCCAAAGTTTATGTTAAATGGGTAAATTTTCAAAATAAACCTAAACTTAAACTGAAAATGGGACGGAAAGGGAAGGGATGCCAGTCCGAGTAGCTGCGTGGCAGGAGGTATTTTCTTAATGTTAACCGGTATTATGTGCGCATGTTTTGTGGTTTATGTGATGTTGGCAGATTTAGATACTGATGTAGTAAGGATAGGTAATGCTTGGGGTATGAAGATTAAAGTAGTGGCTAATCACAACTAGCCACTATAAATAGGGACTCACTACACTTGACATAAACTGAGCTATTTCCTTGAATGACCGTGTTGGTGTTTGAATCTTATATTGTGCTTAGAGGATGGTCGGTGGTAGATTATCGAAGGCTTCACATGGTGGAGGTCGTGGTGGACGTGGTGCTGAACCACGGGTCATGAGAGGAAGGCCTAGAGCCGAAAAGGTGTTTCATGAAGAACCCAAGACCCCTCATCCAGAGGGCGGGGACGAGAGTGCTAACTTGAGAGCCTCAGTAAAGGAGGCTATTGTGGAGGAGGTGCATCAGGTCATGCAGATGATCTTACTATCTGTGGTGACTGAAGTAATTAAGGCTGTAAAAAAAGAAGGAGAAATAAAGGAGAGGAATAGGTCCTTGGGAGGATGGGAGCAACCGGAGACTGAGACGGTTTTCTCCAATGATGAGGAGGAAGAAGAAGAAGAGCCTGTGGAGAAGGTGGCACGAGGCTATAACTACGAGGCATTTCAAAGATGTAAGCCTCCTACTTTTGATGGTAACGGCACTACTACTACTGCTCACCGGTGGGTGAGAGAGATGGAGGTTGTACTTGACCTTAGCGAGTGTTCGAGCTGTACAAGATAGTCTATATTATCAACATAGTCAAAGTAAACAATAGTCAACGTCACAGTCAAAGTCAACACAAAAGTCAAACCGACACGTTCGAGACGAGGAACCGAGACGACACGTTGAAGATTTAGATGACTAGGACTTATATTGTAATAAATATATTTTGTGTGAACAAAATATATTTTATCTTGTTTCTAGTCATTTTTATGTTTTATATGTAATTTCCATTAATAGTATAAGTAAATAAAAATGAAAAGAGAACTGGGAACTTGATTCGAGATGACTGAGAAATGATTGTATATTTTCTTGAATTGCTTGTTTTTGCATGACTTGCGTTTTTAAAATGAGAAATGATAGTAACTGATTTTGTTATCTGATTCACATCTTAATTGTAACTTCAAGATATACACACTTGAATCAAATCATGAAGAATTAGATCAAAATATGATAATCACAATCAAAACCCCTTTGATCTTTAATTAGATTGCAAATGATGTGTTTACAAGTAATGCCCAATCTATTAGTCATACAACCATTAACCACACTAATGACAATTTGTAACACTCGGTTATTTTTAAAAGACAAGTATAAAGAATAAAAGCAAAAAAGGCAATAAAGTCCAAGTGGACGGACTAAAAGTGTCCAAAAAGGACAAAGCTTTCAAAGTTGGTGTACAGGTGGGCATGGCCGCCCACCCTCACCTCACTCCACCATATTTTCTCGGTTTTAGAGAGAGAGCAGAGAAAGCTCTCGGTTGAAGAAGAAGAGAAGAAGAGAAGTGAATTCAAGGTAAGAATTCAAGGTTTTTATGTTTTTATGACGGGTTCTATCCCGGTTATGTGTTTATGTGCTTATGGGTTGTGTTTGTGCTCGGGTGTGTGTGTTTTTGGTGTTGTTTTTAGGTGGTTGAACTCTTTGCAAGCAGGTTAAAAGGAAGAACACCCAAGTTGCACCAGGTGAGTTCTAGACCCCGGTTTTTACATGTTTTAAACTATCTTTGGGGCTGAAAACGTATTAAAATGGTTTTACAAAATTTCTGTGTGAATACCCGTATGTATTGTGTATGTTGGATGTTGGTTCTTGAATGTTTATAGGCTACTCATGTTTAGAATAGCCACATTATGCTTATGACAGGTGGGTTTGATGATTGGGTTGAAAACATCCTAGAAACATGTTTCACAGAAGCTCATGCGCCTAGATAAGTGTTCATACGCCTGAAATTGCCTTAGAAAGAATTAAGTGCAAGCCATGCGCCTAAACAGTAGCTCATGCGCCCAAAATTTGCCCTAGGAATGTTTTAAGTATAGCCCATGCGCCTGAACAGTGGTCCATGCGCCTAGAAATGTTAGTCGGATGACTAAGTGTAGGGCCATGCGCCCCAATAGTGCTCATGCGCCCAAGTGGCCCATGCGCCCAAGTGGCTCATGCGCGTGAATAGTACCTATGCGCCTAGAAATTGGGTTGGAATTGACTAAGTGTCAACACATGCAAGGTTCCCATGTGTCTAAGCACCCACGAGCCTGCATAGTGCCCATGCACTTGAAAGTTTCCCATGCGCCTAAGTGTTCCCCATGTGCCTGCATAGTGCCCATGCGCCTGAAAGTTTCCCATGCGCCTAAGTGTTCCCCATGCGCCTGCATAGTGTCCATGCGCCTGCATAGTGCCCATGCGCCTAAGGACTTAGAATATTTTTCTGATTTTTGGGGAATTGTGTAAAGTATGCTTTGACTTGGGAGATTCTCGGGGGACTATAAAAGTTTACTTTTGGGGTCATAGATGGTATGATGGGCATGTTATGTATTTTGATTGATGCTTATGCATGATGATGATGATGTTGCATTGTTATACATGATGTATGTTATGTATGTATGATACCATGTATGATGATGTATGAATGATATGTTTTGTTCCTTATGATGATGTATGTTTATCTTTCCATGCTTTACATGTTATGTTAATGAATGAACTGAAAGTATTATGTAACGTAAAGTGAAAGATAATAAAAGAGGAACATGATGAATGAATGCATGCATTAACAAATGATGAATGTAAAAAGTCTTGCAAGCAAATGTATGGAGGTCCACACCCAATGAGGGTGTTAGCTCAACTGTGTGTGGGTTAGCTACCCCAAAAGGATGCACACTGGGTCCAATCCTTGTGATTGACCATATGTATAGGATTCTTGCTTCTTGCCCTAGGTACTGGAGTCAGCTTCATGCACAATGTTTGAGGTCTATGAAAGACCTCTGGCCCAGTACCAGCTTCGTGCACAATGTTCGGGGTATAGCATATGGCATTGATCCGAAATGAAAAAGAAAAGATAAATGGTGAATGTACATGCCCTAGGTACTGGAGTCAGCTTCGTGCATAATGTTCGAGGTCTATGAAAGACCTCAGGCCCAGTTACCCGCTTCGTGCACAATGTTCGAGGTAATGTACATGTCACTAGATGTAATGAATGAACGAAGGTTAACAAACGTAATGGAAGGTAATAATGATATTATCTGTATGTACGTATGATGTATTATCACGAATGAATGAAACGTATAGTATAGCTCTAAAAGAAAATAAATAACGATTTTATGTATGTTTTATTATAAAACTAGAACTCACTCGGCAACGCTAACTTTTATACGTTTTCAGTTGGCAGGTAAATGTTGCTAAGGATGGCACGAGGTGGCTACTTAGCTTTTTTGGATGGCACTCTATTGTTAATGTTTTTTCATTATAATGCGAACGAATGATGTTTTGAAATGAACGCTTGTATTAACTTGCAAAAGCATTTGTAATGATATAAAAAGTTATTTCTTTAGACTTCCGCTGCAATGTTTTATGAATGATTAAATGTAAAGTATATGTTTTATGTGCGATGATTTACCAGCTGTGAGCGTCCCAGGAACGGGGCCTTACACAATTAACTTATTTATAGTCTAGACATTCACTAATTGCACTTAACCCCCTAGACTTTGGCTAATTAACAAAATTACATATTAAGCATAAAATGACTAAAAACAAGATAAAATATATTTTGTCCACACAAAATATATTTATTACAATATAACATTTAGTCATCTAATCTTCAACGTCTTGTCTCGGTTCCTCATCTCAAACTGTTGGACCAAAAGAACCAATGAGCCGGATCAGAAAAACCTTTAAGTCCCACAGACGTCACAAACTACTGAAGACCACAACAGCTGAAGACAACAGCTGATTACAAAGTCTGAACACAAGTACTGAAGACAAAGTCTGAAGACACAACTGCTGAAGACAAAGTCTGAAGACACAAGTGCTGAAGACAAAGTCTGAAGACACAAGTGCTGAAGACAAAGTCTGAAGACACAAGTGCTGAAGACAAAGTTTGAAGACACAAGTGCTGAAGACAAAGTCTGAAGACACAAGTACTGAAGACAAAGTCTGAAGACACAAGTGTTGAAGACCAAAGTATCAGACGTTGTCACAACAGCTGAAGAGGTCTTCTTCAGTAGTTGTGATGGTTTACCTTTCAGTAGTTTTCTTTGTTTCAGTATTTGTAAAACAACTGAAGAGTATGTTCTTCAGTTGTTATAGTTTCAGTAGTTTCTTTTCAATAGTTGTAATAATAGTTAACACAGCATTTTTGTAAGAAGATGTCAGCTGTTTGACATCTTCAGTAGTTGTGTTAACAATCAGTAGTTTGTGATAAATTCTGTTAGATGTCACTATCAAGTGACATCAACAGACGTCACATCTCTTATATAAGAGGTGTCGACCTAATTGTAATTGTGACATTCCGTTACCACGAAAGCGAATATTGAATGAAATATATCTGCAGAATTCTCACTATCTATAACCGTTTTTGTTCTTACATTGAATATCTCTTTGCTCTTGTGAATTGGCTAATTCATTGTTAGAATTCCGCTGCTATACTCTCTAATCAATCAAACGTAGATGACTAATCCTAACAAGTGGTATCAGAGCAGGTTAATCATTGATTGATCTAACAATTGATCATTGAAACTGCTAATT
This sequence comes from Flaveria trinervia, assembly GCA_025506515.1. NCBI lineage: Eukaryota > Viridiplantae > Streptophyta > Magnoliopsida > Asterales > Asteraceae > Flaveria > Flaveria trinervia. Next base: position 31,143,124 of record CM046458.1, on the reverse strand, counting down.
GATATCTATGTTTGATTGAATTAGCGTATTTGCAAGAACTGTTTATAGATTATTGAATTTCTAACGCTTTCGTTCATTTATTTTGAGATCTCTCTTGGTTCAATTGGTTGTTGTGTTTTTGTTCTAAATATGTTATAGCTTAATTGAGTTTGATTGAATCTGAGATGACTACTCCTTCTAATGATCCTCACAATACCGGTTCCTCAACCAAGCCCCCGATGCTGGTTAGGACCAAGTATAACATATGGCAACGAAGAATGCTTCATCACCTATCTGTTAACAGTTCAGGTTGTTGGACATCTGTGGTACATGGACCACATAAGCCTATGGTGAACAATTCGGAAACCAATCAAATGGTTCCGAAGAAGAAGGAACAATACTCTGATGAAGACCGGAAACTGTTTGAGATTGATGCTAAAGCCCATGGAATTCTGGCCATAGCACTGCCTAATGAAATCTATTCAGGGCTTATGCAACATGAAACTGCTCATGATCTCTGGAATGTCCTGAAGGAACAATTCGGTGGCACAGATGAGGTCTTAGCAAACACAGAGAAATCCTTGCTCAACAATATGAGACATTCTCTCATAGAAAGGGTGAGACACTGACTCAACAGTTTGAGCGTTTTTCCTGCTTGATCTCGGAGCTGAAAATGGTGAAATAGGAATACACCAATAGCCAGATGAATAACAGGTTCCTCAGATCACTGCCTGAGAGATGGGACACATACACTATTGTCCTACGCTCCAGTGCAAATCTGGATAGCCTATCTCTCACCCAACTTCATGGGAAACTGCTTACATTCGAAAGAGAGATAGAGCAGAAAAGGAAACTATCCTCATCAGGAAAGCTCACTGATGACTTTGTACTAGGGAATACTACCTTGGTTGGTCATGAGTCAGAATATGCTGCATCTGAAAGCAATTATGATGAGCATATTGATTTCTCTTCAAATAGTTCTGATCATGCATTTGTTGGTATTGAGAGTCATTCTGGCAGTAATAGTGACAATCTATGCTTCATCATGGATGATTTGAAATGAATAACTGATGATGATCTAGAAGAGATGGATATTCTGAGCCAAATGGCATTGATTAATATCAGATCTCAGAAGTTCTACAAGAGAACTGGCAGGAAATTTCCTGGACTCTCTGGCAAAACCAAAGTTGGTTTTGAAAAGAGTAAGTTGAGGTGTCACAAATACCAAAGGCTTGGACACTTTGCAAGAGAATGTAGATCAACTGGATCTAACTCTTCTGCACCCTTTGTGACTTTTCCTAGTACTAGTCCACAAAACAGAGGGCAACATCATGCTGGTTCTGGTCATCATTCACATCCTAGATCTCCTGCATACTTTGTCCCCCAGGGTCCAATGTCATATCCTTATCCCTGCTATTATATGCCTCAACCAATCCTGTTCAAGCTCCAATTGCACAACAACCACAAGCATTGCTTGAACCACAACCTCCCAATCTCATCAACAAACTCATCCTTAACACACAGCTTCTTCACCCCACGAGTTGTTGACTGGAGCAGTTTACCAGATGATTTGTCTGGTCATGAACACTATTCATTGGTGCTGGTCAACATGGTGGTGACAGTCCCTTTGGAAATCTAGCTCTTATGGCTTTGGATTCTGCTGATACTTCATCCACCAAAGGTATCACAGGTATCCTCTGAGGCAAAAGCCAAATTATGTTCTGAAACATGCGTAGCAGCATTTGCATCTATTAGAGAAGCAAATGTAGCTTTGATTAACAAGAACATTGAGCTAGAACAACAATTTCCAAAAGAAAAGCTGAATTTGAGTCTGTGCTTAATGAAAAGAATGATGAGATTTACAAACTTAAATGCCAAATCACAGATTATAAGGCTAGGGAAGAGGTACTTCTAGAGAAGTACAAAGATCTCAAAGAAACCCTTGCAGTCACCCAAGTAGAGTGTGATCGATGGGTACAATCATGCAATGGTTTTGAAATGCTTCTTAGTAAGCAATCTGCTTCCAATGTGAAGTTTGGCATTGGTTACAATCACACTGCTCCACCTACAGATTTTACTCCCAGAGCAGAGGTAGAATCTGATGGTGAGAACAATAACCAATCTATTTCATCATGTGATCTACTTTCTGATACAACACCATCAGAAGTAGAAGTTAGCACTAAGCCCTCTTAGAACCTATCAGCTGATGTTGATGGTTCCACTGCTGACACTCACATGATCAAAGAGTTGATCAACTCAGGAGTTAATTCTGAAAGTCCTGAAAGGACTGGAGAGCAAGATTTAACACCTGAAGTTCAAACTCCAACTACTGTTAGTACTGAAAAGAAGAAAAAACTGTCAGTAGAAAGAGTTTGAAGACTACTAAAGAGGAAGTCAAGAAAGCAAACAATGCTTTCAAAGCACTGAAGAGCAATTCTTCAGTAGTTTCATCCTCTTTAGTTGATGATCAACATAAGATGAAGAAGAAAAACATGTGAAGTATGTGGTTTGTTCAATCATCTTACAGATGATTGTTGGTACAAAAGAGGATCCAAACTCAACATAAAGAGGAAATTAAAGAGAAAATGGTTAAAATGAAAACTGAGTTTGAGCCACATTTGTATCAGCAACATCAAATCCTGTAACCCTTAAGTCCATAAAGAAATCCAAAAAGGAAGGGGTTAAACAGGTAACAGCTGAGATTGCTCAAAAGAAGAAGGTGCAACATAGGAACTTATCAAACTCCAATGCCAATGTGTCTGATGAGCTGAAAGCTTTATCACAAAATCAGACACAGCTGGTTATGATGGTTCAACATCTATTGGAAGAGTTAACCAATTAGATGTTCCTATGTTGAAACCACAGAAAAGGAGGTCCAAACCAAAGGATTCCTCTTCTTCACCATCTTCTTCCTCTCAGGTTGTTGTTTCCATCAAACCTATTAGTTTACCATCTGTTGATGAGAACAGGCCCAAAACCAAAAAAGTTTGGGTCTCCAAAACTAACTGATTGTTTATAATTGCAGGGTTCTTCAACATGCCAAAGTAGCATCTGGTATGTAGACAGTGGGGGATCTATGCACATGACTGGGAACAGCTCTCTTCTTCATGACTACTCTCAAGGAAAGAAGGGGTTTGTTTCTTTTGGCAATGATGCTAGGCGTTACATCATTGGAAACGGCTTTGTCTCCAATGGAGAAATAAAGTTTGATGATGTTAATCATGTGGAAAATCTCAAGTACAATCTCTTGAGTGTCAGTCAAATGTGTGATAAAGGCCATGTTGCTCTTTTCACCAGTCAGAACTGTAGGATTCTATCATCCAAAGTTCTGCATTTGATTGATATGGTGTTGGATGATCACACTCTCCTGAGAGCCAACAGGACAGGAAGAGTGTATGCCTTAGATCTTTCCAAGAAAATAGATCTCAGAGGCAGTCCTTGCCTATTTTCCAAAGCCTCTTCACAAGAATCTAAACTGTGGCACAGAAGGCTGGGTCATGTTAATTTCAAAAATATGAATCAGCTGATCCACAATAGTTTAGTCAGAGGCTTACCAATAAAGGAGTTCCACTGTGATGAAACCTGCACTGCTTGTTTAAAAGGAAAACAACACAAAGTCTCATTCCCTCCTATTGAAGAGCCTAAGTCCACTGCCTACTTGCAATTACTGCATATGGATCTATTTGGTCCTGTGAGAGTGATGAGCATGGCAAAGAAGAAATACTGTCTGGTAATTGTGGATGATTACTCCAGATTTGTATGGACTTTCTTTCTACATTGAAAGGATAAGGTTGCTCAGAAGATTATTCACTTTGTGTTGTATGTTGAGAAGCAGTATTCCCTTCCAGTCAAGTGTATTAGGAGTGACAATGGAACTGAATTTAGAAACCATACACTTGATGAATTCTATCTTTCAAAGGGAATCAAAAGGCAGTTTAGCATACCACGGACTCCAGAACAATATGGAGTAGTGGAGAGGAAGAACAAGACCCTAATTGAAGCTGCAAGATCCATGCTGGCTGACTCTTGTTTGCCACTGACCTTTTGGGCCGAAGCTGTTAACACAGCTTGCTATGTACAGAATAGAGCCTTAGTAAATCAGAGGTTGATGAAGACTCCATATGAAGTTCTCCATCACTTGGCTCCTATAATTTCATTTTTCAAAGCATTTGGGTGTCCCTGTTTTATTCTCAACACAAAGGATCAACTCCAAAAATTTGATCCTAAGGTGGATGCGGGTATTTTGTTGGTTATTCATCTACTTGCAAGGCATACAGAGTCTTCAACTGCAGAACAAAGATAGTTGAAGAGACTTTGCATGTGAAGTTTAATGAATCTCCTATGACAAGATTCCACAAAACCCTGTGGAGTTGTTTGATTTGGACATACTGCAATATGTTCCTTATCAACCTCCAGTTGTTGCAGATCATGTGGATAATCATCTTCTGCAGCATGTCTTCCACCTGGTGGTATTGATGATGATGATGATAATATCAATACTCACCTATTCATGTTTAGTGACTAACTGCCTGTGTCTGCTAAATTTGATGTTCCTGTAGCTTCAGCAGTTCCATCCACAACAAATGCTGATGAGATCTCTGATTCCTCTACATCTTTTGAGTTACCATCTAATTCTTGGTTTCAAGAGTCTGCATCAACATCTGCTGCTGCTGAAGGTCCTACAAACACTTGCACAGATGTCATTGTTTATCAAGAACTGAAGAATCACCCAATGTCTCAGATTATTGGTGATATCAACCTGGAGTTTCAACAAGAAGTCAATTGTCTAACTTCTGCTTCTATGCTCTCTTCATCAGTCAGCTAGAGCTAAAGAACTACCATGTTGCTTTGAGAGACAATGGATGGGTTGAAGCCATGCAGCTTGAGCTACTTCAGTTCAAGAAACAGCAAGTGTGGGAACTGGTTCCTCTTCCCCCAGGTAAGTGTGCAATAGGCACTAAATGGGTGTTTAGGAATAAAACTGATGAAATGGCTTATTGTTAAGAACAAGGCTAGATTGGTAGTACAGGGGTTTTCACAAGAAGAAGGTATTGACTATGATGCAACCTTTGCCCGTGTAGCCAGACTAGAGGCAATCAGATTGTTTTTAGCCTATGCTGCATTCCATAATCTTAAATTTTCAAATGGATGTCAAATGCGCATTTCTATATGGTAAAATAAAGGAAGAAGTTTATGTGTGTCAACCACCAGGTTTTGAGGATAATAAACATCCTGAATGGGTGTATAAACTTGATAAGGCTCTTTATGGGTTGAAACAAGCTCCTAGAGCCTGGTATGAGACACTTTCCACTTTTCTTCTTAAGAATAATTTCACTAGAGGCTCCATTGATAAAACTTTGTTTATTAAGAAGGTGGATCAGCATAAGCTACTTGTTCAGATTTATGTTGATGATATCATTTTTGCATCCTCTGATCCCCAGTTGTGTGATGATTTTACAACATTAATGAAAAAGAGGTTTGAAAGGAGTGCAATGGGAGAATTACAGTTCTTTCTAGGCTTGCAAATTAAACAAAAGGCTGATGGAACCTTTATTCATCAGTCAAAATATACAAAAGATCTTTTGAATAAGTTTGATTTACAAAACTGTAAGCCCTGTTCTACTCCCATGTGCAACACCTCACAACTGGATGCAAATCAGAAAGGTAAAGTTGTTGATGAAACACTTTACAGATGTATGATTGGGTCCTTGATGTATTTAACAGCTTCTAGACCAGATATTATGTTTGCTACATGTGTTTGTGCTAGATTTCAGGCTGCTCCTAAAGAGTCTCATTTGATTGTAGTCAAGAGAATCTTTAGATATTTGCAAGGTACACAATCTCTAGGTTTATGGTATTCCACTGGACACTCTTGCAAATTAGTTGCTTTTTCAGATAGTGACTATGCAGGGTGCAAGTTAACTAGAATGTCAACTTCTGGTGGTTGTCAATTCCTAGGCAACTGTTTGATTTCTTGGCAGAGTAAGAACAAAATCTGTTGCTACATCAACTGCTGAAGCCGAGTACATTGCTGCTGCAAGTTGCACTTCTCAGGTACTCTGGCTTCAGAACGAACTTCTGGATTATGGCATTACAGAGACTAAGACTCCATTATTAATGGATAGTGCTTCAGCTCTGTGTATTGTCAAAAATCCAGTCCAGCACTCTAGGACCAAAATATAGAGATCAGACATCACTTTATTCGGGATTGTTTTGAAAAAGGTCTGATTGATCCTAAGTTTGTGCCTAGTGCTGATGAGCTTGCAGATATTTTTACTAAGCCTTTGGATAGTTCTACTTTCCAAAACCTTGTGTTAAGGCTTGGTATGCTGCAGCTAGAATAAGTGACAACTACTGATGATTTCAGTAATAAGTACCGGTGATCATTGGTAACCATGTCACATATAAGTACTGATGAGTTCTTTCACCTTCAGTAGTTTTTAATAAATACTGAAGGCTAAATGCCTCACAAGTACTGACGTACTTTCTCTGTTCTAACCCACTGATGTAGTTACAACTACTGATGTAGTTACAACTACTGAAATCAGTACAAACAGATAAGTACTGACGTCCTATGAAATCCCTGAAAAGCAGATGCAAAGTCTGATGAGTAAGTGTTGAGGACAGTATGAAACAGCTGAAAAGCTAAGAATTGACGACAACAGCTGATGAGTAATTTCTCTTCGGTTGTTTCTACAACTGTTGTTTCAAAACAACTGAAGCCAAAACCATGTCTTCAGTAGTTTACAACTACTGAAGACTAACACCAAGTCTTCAGTTGTTTACAACAACTGATGACAAAACATGTCTTCAGTAGTTTCACAACTACTGATGACTAATACCAAGTTATCAGTTGTTTTCACACATCTGAAGTCAAAACCATGGTCTTCAGTAGTTTTATAACTGCTGATGCCTAAAACCACGACTTCAGCTGTTTCAACGTCTGAAAGGGTAATAGCATGTCAACTGTCGTTTTAAAACTACTGATGACTAACACCAAACCCTTCAGTCGTTTTCTAACCCGTACCCTATAAATATCCCTGACCTAATCCTTCAGAGCCTCATCTTCTTCAAACCTAACGTTCATCTCTCCAAAACTTCTCTCTCACTATTGGCGACCATGCAGCTCAAACAGCGACATAACTATGTAGCTTACCTCACCAAATCGCCATTCTGGGCTAAGTTCAATAATGCTATTGTCTTATGGTCCAGTCACCCTACAAAACGGCCTTTCTTCTCAATCCAATCCTTCATGCCGAATCCCTTAACCAGTTTTGGATGAACGTCACCCTCACCACTGGGGAGAACAACACAGCGTCTCTCCAGTCGGTCATCAACAACCACGAAGTGGTCATCACTCCCGATATACTTCGTCAAACCCTACACCTGGATGATGCCACTTCTCCTACTGGATATCCAAAGGGCACAACTAATTTATCCTTTGCCCACCATGGATATCAGGGAAACCTTAGTGCCTCCACCATACTGAAGAAACATTTCCATGATGCTGAACGTCTCATATTTCACATGGTAAATGTATGTTTGGCTCCTAAGACTTCCTCTGGGATCAAATGTCTACAAGGTGGCAGCAGGTAATGTACTCCATCCTTGAGCAACAACCTTTTAATTTTTCAAAAATACTATTTTCAGAGCTCAAGGATATGGCTCAAAAACAAACTGCTAACCGTTGGATATTATATCCTCGGTTCATAATGGCCAAAATTGCAAACCAGCTTCAAGCTGATGGACTTGTTGGCCTGGGAGTCCCTGCTATGGCTGTATTGCCTGAAGTATACTCTCGGCACAACTCTGACCAATCACTCAAAATGGCTGCCAAGCTGCGCAAACCCACGCAGCTGGAACCAACAGCCACCACCTCCAAATCAAAAGTCCCCACCAAACCCACTCAAAAGAAAACCAAAAAGGCTACTCAGGGAAATGAGTCCCCTGAGGATGCCCCTGCAACACAAACGCAGGCTATATCCACTGGTTATAACCCCCTAGTGGATATAAGGACTCTCCCAGCCACAGCCGCTCAGGTTTCCTCTCAAAAGGTGCCTGCAACAACCACAGAAGGGGTACCCACCAATCTGGGATCTTCCTCATTTGAGGAGATTGCCATTGAAGAGCACCATCCTCCCCAGGTGCAGACTGCTTTTACCCCATCTCCCCATGCAACCGCCCCCCAAAGTCCTACATTACTTGTTGCACAAGTGCTGACTCAGTTGCACTCCTCACCCCCTCCCCAGATACCAATTACTACTGGGAACACATCTACCATTGAGGGGGAGGACCAAAGTGCAGCTGAGAACCCACAGCATAGGGGTTACAATGTTCCTTCTCCTAGTGTAGCAATGGAGATTGGAACTTCTGGTGAGGCTGCCACTTCTCCTGCGTCAACATATGATCAAGTTGTAGTTGGTACCATTACTAAGACCTTACCAGAGGCAACTGCTGATGACGGACAAAGTCCTGAGGCGGGAAGTCCCCAGTTCCAAGACAAAGGGGCACATGCTACAACTGAGCTACACTCAGTGCATGTTCATCCTGATCCTATCAGGAGGTCAGGTGATTCAGTATCTACTGATGATGACCTGGGTTTCTTTTACGATGTAATCGCCCAAAACACCATCCTGGAGGAGGAGGTGAGCAGACTCAAGAGCTGCTTGCCAAAACTTCTAAGGCACAAAGACCATTTGCCTCTACCACCTCACAGATGGCACCTTCATCTGAAGGTCTCCCAACATTGAGCCACTCCCAACAACTCAGCACCTACCCCCTTGCTTCTGGCACTATTTCTCAGGAACAGAACCCTCCTGAGCAAATAGTTGCTATCCTTCAAAATTCCCTCCCTCTCATCACACCCATAATCACTGACATCGTGATGAAAGCCATTGATGAGAGGCTTTCCTCAATAATACACCATTGATAGAGGAGGTTGTGGGCAAACAGCTTTCTGGCAATCAACCCTTGCAACCAATGCAACCAAAAAGGGGGAGATTAAGTCAGGAAAGCAAAAAGAAAGAGGAGTACAGAGGAGAAAGAAAAGGAAAAGGAGAAAGAAAGGAGAAAGAAACAGAAGGGAGAGTAATGGAAAAGGAGTTGGAGTTGAATGTGGAGACCGATAAGAGAAGGAAAAAGAGAAAGCCTTGGAGCTACTGATAAAAGAGGCTGATGCCGACACAGCAGATCAATGGACACATCATTGGTCAGCTGTTCAGGCAAGGCCATGACACCGATAAATGACTCTGAGATTCGACGATTAGAGATTGAAGAAATCCAGAATAGATGGGCAAGTTATGAAGTTTTAGAAAGAGAAAGGCTTGAGATCATGATTGGATTTATTGCAAAATATCTGGGAAGATCAATGATCGAAATCAAAGCTTGGTCCAGGGACGTATCTTGGCAATCACCACCAAGATCTGTTCATCTGAAGCAATACTAAGGGACTTGTTATTGAAGCTTTGAATGAAGCAGGAGCAGGGAGCAGGACTGAGCTAGCCAAATACTCAAAAGCAACACTCACCTCCAAAATGCTAACTCAGCCTGTCAACATTCCCTCTTCAAAACCAACACAACCACACCCACAAAACCAACTCCCTTACCATCTAAACCAACAGCCGATGATGCACCTAAGAAGAAGAAGAATAGAAGGGTGTTGAGGCTAGAAGAGAAGAAGAAGAGGATGATGTGGAAGAAGATAGGCTGCCTCTGTCTGCAGTCCTAACATTGGCTAAAGCCAAACATGCGCCCATCACTCCCACTCACACATGGAAGCTGTGAGAGTAAGATTGAAGAAGAACATCAACAAAAGCTTCATGATGATGAAATGCTGAAAAGCATTGACAAAACTTATGCTGCTTCGTCATCAATTAGTATGAAGAAAGAAGCTCTGAGGTTGTACACCCTTTCCAACACATTTCAATATCAGAAGAAAAGGTGAGAGTATGGCCTGATCCTAGGTGGCTCACAGGATTGTAAAGAAAGACATTCCTTCGAGATACAAGGGCCAAGTCAAAAGGATCGTAGATGAAGAGATCACAGTGGTTCTTGTAGTATCATCCTGGGAGATTGTAGAAGACTTCAAGAAGGCCTATGAGACTAAACAACCACCCCAAAGATGTTAGAGAACAGAATTATTAAAAAGGGGTTAGTCTACAAGAGGCTTGAGAACTTCAAACAAAATGAGCTCAGTCTGTTACTTGAAGGACTCATCCTGATGAGTTTGCATACCGACAGATTACAACAGTTGAGCTCAAAAATGGTAAACAGGCCAAGTACATCTCAGAGCTGTATGGGCAAGAAGGATTCTTTTGATGGTGAAGCGAGCCGAGAACCTAACCATGGAGGAACAAATCATGTTTCTCAGAGCATACACCAGAGAATCCTACAGGCTTATACATGGGAAGTGAGTCTCATGGATGGGGAACAGCTCAGTGTCCAATTCCCTAATACAGAGCTCCCATCCATACATTGCCAACCAAATCTTCAGAGACTCATTTCCAGACCAGTGCTTATATTGGTCATCTTCTCAACTGATCAAGAAGGAAGGAAAAAGACAACCATTCTGCCAACAATAAGTGGGACCTCAATAAAGTTAAAGGTTTTGGCTGCATTGGTTCAGGGAGAGTTTGTTGGACCAAAGAACCAATGAGCCAGATTAGAAAAACCTTTAAGTCCCACAGACGTACAAACTACTGAAGACCACAACAGCTGAAGATAACAGCTGATTACAAAGTCTGAACATAAGTACTGAAGACAAAGTTTGAAGACACAAGTGCTGAAGACAAAGTCTGAAGACACAAGTGTGAAGACAAAGTCTGAAGACACAAGTGCTGAAGACAAAGTCTGAAGACACAAGTGCTGAAGACAAAGTCTGAAGACACAAGTGCTCAAGAAAAAGTCTGAAGACACAAGTACTGAAGACAAAGTCTGAAGACACAAGTGCTGAATACGAAAGTATCAGACGTTTCACAAGAGCTGAGGAGGTCTTCTTCAGTAGTTGTGATGGTTTACCTTTCAGTAGTTTTCTTTGTTTCAGTATTTGTAAAACAACTGAAGAGTATTTCTTCAGTTGTTATAGTTTCAGTAGTTCTTTTCAGTAGTTGTAATAATAGTTAACACAACATTTTTGTAAGAAGATGTCAGCTGTTTGACATCTTCAGTAGTTGTGTTAACAATCAGTAGTTTGTGATAAATTCTGTTAGATGTCACTATCAAGTGACATCAGCAGACGTCACATCTCTTATATAAGAGGTGTCGACCTAATTGTAATTGTGACATTCCGTTACCACGAAAGCGAATATTGAATGAAATATATCTGCAGAATTCCCCTATCTATACCGTTTTTGTTCTGACATTGAATATCTCTTTGCTCTTGTGAATTGGCTAATTCATTGTTAGAATTCTGCTGCTATACTCTCTAATCAATCAAACGTAGATCACTGATCCTAGCACAAACGTGTCGGGTTTGACTTTTGCATTGACTTTGACCATGATGTTGACTATTGTTGACTTTGACTACGTTGATAATATAGACTATCTTGTACAGCTCCAACAATACTCCCCCTAAGTCTATCATTATCAACGTCTTCAAACGAATTCATCACCAAGAAGTCGACATTAGAAAGATATTCAATTTGAATCTTTCTGAATTTGTTTAGAAAGATTATTCATTTGATAAGCTCCCCCTATTTATGTGCTCCCCCTTTTTTAACGCAACCTTCGCAAGGATATTGGAACAATTTTCCCAAATCTCTAATCTTGAGTGCTTTAGAAGATGTAGGATGAGGATTCCTAGCTCAGTATCTTCTGCAAACTTAGGAAACAGGTTCTCTGATCACGTACACTGCTCCACTGATGATCGGCCATCACTTAAAGGAAATATCTCAAACACATTCACAAACACAATCTTGATATTTCTAATTAGATCATTTCATTTTAACAAAATAAACTCGTGTTTATTGTGTTTGAAAAACAAGCGAACCCGTGTTCGTTTGTGCGTAATTTCTATGAAATTCATGAAAAATGATAAAATTGTAACAGCATAATATGGAAGACCTAAAAGAAAATGAATTGAAATTTTGTTATATATATATATATTTTATTATATATATTTAATATAACAATTTTTTATCTATCATTTTATTTTTTTTGTTTTTTTAAACCGAGAACTGAATCGAGCATGAGATCATATCCTCAAGATATACATTAGCACAAAGATGAACTTAAACATCGACAAGCAATGAGATCACACTGATAACTGAATCTATCACAGTCTTTGATTGATTTTGAAATTCTCAAATAGATGAATAACGATTGCTGATATGTTTGTCCACTTAAACCCATGCCCTATTTTTTTTCAACAAGCGGAAGGATGATTCGTTAAGGTTCAATTAAATGCTTTAAAATGTTAGGACCCCACAATCATTTGGCAAAAACCCTCACCCATCCTCAGGATTTTTTGAATTTTGTAACGATCTTTACAGAGCAAGGCTTGTGCATTAGTGTGCAAGTGATTATCGACAGAATATTGCATTCTGTGATGAATTCATCGTTTAGATGATTTGACAAATATTAGACCAAAATGGTGAGAGCTCCAGGTCTATACTCGCGTATAACCAAAGAGATGATCATTTAATCATGTGCCAATGAGAGTTCCAGGTCAGTACTATGATACAGCAGAGGAGATCATCACTCCAGGTCAGTACTTCCGTACAGTAAAGGAGATTAGCACAAACACAAGACACATAAATACACCAGACATAGCTCAAAGATATGACATATATTATTTGTATCATAGTGGGTGAAAGATCATTTCTCAATCCAATTTTTGTCGGGACTCAGTTTTTGTGCATGCCAAAAATGATTGCGTAATCCAAACATACTTAAGCATATATATTAATTTAAATCATGATGCTGCTGTCTACTTTATTCTTCAAATTGAGTCTACCAAGCATATCATTAAAGAATTCGTTTGTTTTTCTATTATTTGCACTTAAAAATAAGATGTGAATGAGATAACAATATTAGTTACTATCATTTCTTATTTTAAAAACACAAATCATGCAAAAACAAACAATTCAAGAAGATATACAATCATTTCTCAGTCATCTCGAATCAAGTTCCCAGTTCTATTTTCATTTGTATTTAGTTATACTCTCCCCCTAAATTCTTATTTTTGCAAACTTATTTTTTATTTTTTTATTTTTATTTATTTTTTAATTTTTAAATTTTTAAATTTTTAAATTTTTTATTTTTATTTTTTTATAAAACCGTACAAAAATAAAATTATCTAAGAAGATCTTCCAAACTACACTGATTATGAAGATAAGAAATGAATTATCAAGAAATATGCAGTGATTGTGAAGTGAGAAATATGATTGTGCATATAAATATCCAGATTGTGGATAAAATACCATGACCTTAACTTGTTTGTTCCGCCTCAAATTTGAATTAGGAGCAATATGTCAGTAAACTGGATTACTAACAGTCCTCCTGAATTGTTCCTGCACTCATTAACAGATTAGTTTGAAAGGGGAACCCAGGCCATCGTAGTCCTGGAAGTTCCTTTTTCATCAATATAAGAAACCTGCTTCTGCACACAACCATTTAAACAATCAGGAATATCTGTATCCTTCTTTTTAATTTTCCAAATTTATTTCGGTTCAATTAATTTGGATTTGAATGAATTAAATTTTGAAATCATTTTATGTTTAAGACCGGAAGGAAAAGAATTTGGTTTTGAACCTTTGGTCATTTTCATCTTTAAATCATGTGAAACCGGCTTCACATGAAAAGTTTTAGATGGAGGGCTTTTGATTCTTTGTAGTCCCGTGTTGTGCATGTGCTGAGAAGGATTGCTTTGAGCTTGTAGTATATTCTTGCTGGTTTTGGCATTTGCAATGCTGAATAGGGAATGAGATCTTCACTGATTGACTAGGTTGTTTTGCAATTGGAGAAGAGATCCGTATTGGTCTTAATTCGGCTTTTAGAAGCTTTTGATACTTGACAATGTCAGGAGATATCTTGATCTATGAGGAACCAACACGCTCCTCTGTGTTTGATTCATCATCTGAGCGTATCCAGTCTCGTATACATAGATTTGCTTCCAAAGGATCTTGATTGACACCTCCTATTGTGTCGGCTTTGGTTATAGGATTCTCATTGCCTGATGATTCAACAACTGTTCCTTCTTTGACAAACCTGACAGGAACAAACAAGGGAATGTTACCTGATTTAAATTTGTAGAAGAAAGTTAGAGAAGCAACTGATATTGGTGTTGGAGCATCAAAAGTGGAATCATCATTAATCTTCTTATCAGAGCCTTGCCTGAGGAATCCCTAACCTATAGGGGAATCCTGCACATCTCTAACCTTTTTAAGATTAACACTGCTTAAACTTGCATTTAAATGATTAGTTTCTGCAGCTTCAATCAGATCATTTGTTGAATGAGGTCTGGGGATTGGTGAATAACATAAAGTAAAAGGAGTTGAAACTGAACTAAATACAATTTCACCATCAGATTTATATCCAATCCCATGTTTTATCCACGCCCCTTGTTGTTTAGCAATAAGCTCATCCTTTTTCATGTGTGAAATGGTCCATTTATCAAGCTTTGTTTGAAGCTTTTTTGTTTCAAATTGAGCTGACACAACCCTTTCTCTCAAAGTATTAATTTCTATGTGACGCTCCAAAATGGTTCTTCTTAAAGATCATTTTCAGCAAAAAATATGTTTACACACTTGATTGTGAAAATAAACATATAAAACAAAACTAAATTTGCAAAAATAAAAATTTCAGGGGAAAGTATAAGTATTTAAAAATGAAAAGAGAACTGGGAACGTGATTTAAGATGAGTAAGAAATGATTGGATATCTTCTTTAATTGCTTGTTTTTGCATGACTTGCGTTTTTAAAATGAGAAATGATAGTAACTGATGTTGTTATCTCATTCACATCTTATTTTTAAGTGCAAATAATATAAAAACAAACAGATTCTTTAATGATATGCTTGGTAGACTCAGTCTGAATAATAAAATAGACAGCAGCATCATGATTTAAATTAAAATATATGCTTAAGGACGTCTGGATTTACGCAATCATTTTTGGCATGCACAAAAACTAAGTCCTGAAAAAAATTGGATTGAGAATTGATCTTTCACCCACTATGATACAAATAATATATGTCATATCTTTGAGCCATGTCTGGTGTATTTATGTGTCTTGTGTTTGTGCTAATCTCCTCTTCTGTACGGAAGTACTGACCTGGAGTGATGATCTCCTTTGATGTACGGTAGTACTGCCTGGAGCTCTCATCAGCACCATTTTGGTCATCTCCTTTATTATATGTGAGTATAGACCTGGAGCTCTCACTATTTTGGTCTAAGTTGTGTCAAATCATCTAAACGATGAATTCATCACAGAATGCAATATTTTGTCGATTATCACTTGCACACTAATGCACAAGCCTTGCTCTGTAAAGATCATTACAAAATTCAAGAAATCCTGAGGTTGGGTAAGGGTTTTTGCCAAATGATTGTGGGGTCCTAGCATTCTAAAGCATTTAATCGAACCTTAACGAATCATCTTCTGCTTGTTCAAAAAAGATAGGGCATGGGTTTAAGTGGACAAACATATGAGCAATCGTTATTGATCTGTTTGAGAATTTCAAAATCAATCAAAGAGTATGATTAGATTTAGTTATCATTGTGATCTCATTGCTTGTTGTTGTTTAAATTCATCTTTGTGCTAATGTATATCTTCAGGATATGATCTCATGATCGATTTAGTTCTCGGTTTAATAAAAACAAAAAAAATTATAATGATAGATAAAAAATGTTATATTAAATATATATAATAAGTATATATATAAATATATATATATACATATCAAAATTTCATTTCAATTTTTTTAGGTCTTCCATATTATGTTGTTACAATTTTATCATTTTTCATGCATTTCATAGAAATTGCACATAAACAAACACGGGTTGCTTATTTTTCAAACACAAATAAACACGGGTTTATTTTTTTAAAATGAAATGATCTAATTAGAAATATTGAGATTGTGTTTGTGAATGTGTTCAGATATTTGATTTAAGTGATGGCCGATCATCAGTTGAGCAAGGTACCTGATCAGAGAACCTGTTCCTCAAGTTTGCAGAAGATACTGAGCTAGGAATCCTCCTCCTACATGTTCTGAATATCTCAAGATTAGAGATTCAGGAAAGTTGTTCCAATATCCTTGCAAAGGTTGTATTCAAAAAGGGGGAGCACATAAATAGGGGGAGCTTATGAAATGAATAATCTTTTTAATCAAATTCAGAAAGATTCAAATTGAATATCTTTCTAATGTTGACTTCTTGGTGATGAATTCGTTTAAAGACGTTGATAATCATGGACTTAGGGGGAGTATTGTTGGAGCTGTACAGGATAGTCTATATTATCAACATAGTGAAAGTCAACAATAGTTAATGTCACGGTCAACGTCAACGAAAAAGTCAAACCAGACACGTTCGAGACGAAGAACCGAGACGAGATGTTGAAGATTTAGATGACTAGGAGTTATATTGTAATAATATATTTTGTGTGAACAAAATATTTTATCTTGTTTTTAGTCATTTTATGCTTAATATGTAATTTTGATAATTAGCCTAAGTTCAGGGGGTTAAGTGCAATTAGTGAATATTTGTCTAGACTATAAATAGGTTAATTGTCATTAGTGTTGTTAATGGTTGAATGACCAATAGATTGAGGGATTACTTGTAAACATATTTTGAAATCTAATTGAAGATCAAAGGGGTTTTAATTGTGATTATCATATTTTGATCTATAATCTTCATGATTTGATTCTAATGTGTTCATCCTGGACTTACAATGTTACACGCTCAATCGAGTCTTACTGGTCAAATGACATGGGAAAACATGTTAATGGTTGAGTGACCAATAGGTCTAGAACCGTTTGGCGCATCGTGCATGTTGTTCAAGAAAACTCAGACTGGGAAGTTCAGTGAGAAGTCTGAAGAAGGCATCTTCCACGGATACAGCATACCAGACAAGAGAGTTTATAACAACTCAACGGGTCAGGTAGAAGTATGGTGCTATGTAGATGTTCAAAGACCCCTTTGCTGGAAAAGAACCATCCTTCTTCTTTGACTATGATGGATTCTTTAAATCCTTCAATCTACCGCCTTATCATCTTGATGATAAGCTGTCTGCTAGGATGATGTACGATGTTCTGAACGCTCCACTACCGGACTCACCAGCAACGGCTCCATTAGATGATACTTCTAGCCCTTTAGGGGGAGAGCTTGCAGTAAGTGATTCTTCCTCTGATGATGAAGCCCTTGAGACTAAAAATATGGACCAGGAGGAATAGGTTCCCACTAATGAAAGTACACAAGCATCAAATTCTGATGCCTCTAGCACTTCTAAACCTCATACTCCAACAGCTACAAACTGAACTTGGGTTTCACAATCTGGATTCTGAAGTAGTTGTTTCCACCACTCCCGAATCTCGAATTAATGTGTATCATCCCTTGGAAAACGCCATTGGGGATGTTCAATCAGGAGTACAGACAAGAAATCAGCTATACTCAGCTGATTATGCCTCAGTCATGGAAAAAGGATACCTTCATGATGGTGCATATTGATGTTTTGTGTCTTAATTTGAGCCAAAATATGTGAGTGAAGCATTAAACGATGAGGCATGGGTTAGTGCAATGTAAGAAGAACTCCTACAGTTCAAGAAGTTAGCTGTATGGACCCTTGTGGACAAACCAAAAGGTGCTAAAGTGATTGGCACTAAATGGGTGTTGAATGTAAGAAAGATGACCAAGGGCTCATAATTAGAAATAAGGCTCGGCTTGTAGTTCAAGGGTTTCGACAAGTTGAAGGCATCGATTATAATGAAGTGTTTGCACCAGTGGCACGGATGAAGATATTCATATCTTTCTAGCCTATGCATCTTACATGAAGATTAAAGTTGATCAACTAGATGTAAAAAGTGCATTCCTTCATGGTGAAATTCGTGAAACAGTCTACGTTAGTCAACCCGAAGGATTTGAGGATCTGTATCATCGAGATAGAGCTTACAAACTGACAAGGCTCTCTACAAGCTACATCAAGCTCCTAGAGCCTGGTATGAGAAACTCTCAACTCATTTTGTGAAACATGGTTTTCGCAAAGGAGTTATTGACTGCATGTTATTCATCAAAAAAAGGATGGGGATTTACTGCTTGTACAGATATATGTGGATGACATAATCTTTGGTTCTAAAAACGAAGAATTATGTAAAGAATTCGAATCTATAATGAAAGCAGAGTTTGAGATGAGTGACATGGGGGAGATAAAGTTCTTTCTCGGATTACAGGTGGATGAGACACCAAAAGGAATTTTCTTGTATCAGACCAAATATGTAGGAGATATCCTTAGTCGAATTGACATGGAGAATGCTTCGGCAGCTGGAACTCCACTTGCCACGAACCATGCGTGGCACCCGACAAAAATGAAGATCGGGTTGATGCGACGATGTACAGATGAATGATCGGATCTCTCATGTACCTTATAGCCTCTCGTCTTGATATTATGTACGCCCGTGTTTATGTTCCAGATATCAGGCAAAATCAAAAGTAAATCATCTCATCGGAGTTAAAAGTATCTTTCGTTATTTGAAGGGTACTCCAACACTCGGGTTTTGGTATCCTCATGACAATGACTTTGAGCTTACAACGTATAGTGACTCGGACTATGGTGGTTGCAAGATGAATTACAAGTCAACATCAGCGGGATGTCAGTTCTTTAGTAGATGGTTAGTCACCTGGCAGTGTAAGAAGCAGACATTAGTTGCTCTGACAACATGTGAAGCTGAATACATTGCTGCTGCAAGTTGTTGTTCCCAAATCATTTGGATTCAATAACAAATACGCAACTACGGTTTGCAATTTTCTAACACCCTTATTTTTGTTGATAATTCTGCTGCAATTGACCAAAAATCCGGTCCAACACCCTAAAACAAAACAAATCAGTATTAAATATCACTTTATACGTGACTGTTTTGAAAATCAATTAATCGATGTTGTTAAAAATACTACTGCTTTTCAACGCGCCGACCTCTACACAAAAGCATTTGACAAACCACAGTTTTTATATCTTTTAGAGGTTAATGGGGTGAAAAAGAAAAGTGACATGATTCAAGAAGACTATTGATACATATGTACCTAGTTTAGGAACTTAATGTAAAATGTCTATCATGTCTTACATATATGTAATTGAATGGGTATGAATGAAATACAATGTGTGGTTGAAGCATATAATGTTTAATATTTCATTGTTTATTGTGTAATAAAGTATATTGAACTAACTATATAGGTTTGAGGTTATTGTACATAGTTCTTAGTCAATAATGGTTGAGAAACATGTTCAAACTTAATCGTGTGAAGTTCTCATACGAATGGACCATACGTATGAACACTTCATGCTAATGGACCAGTTGCACGATTGAACCAGGAGACTGGAAAAGTCGCACGATTGAGACATAAGATTGACTCACTCACACGACTGGACCTTCAGTCATGCGGATGGATCAATCGCATGCTTCAGTCGCACGACTGAACCATGCTAATGGCTCAGTCATACGAATGGAAAACCCTAACCTATAAATACCACCTAATTCATGGAAAAACATAACAATTCAAATACCTACGCACATAATCGTACCCTAGCCGTCCAGAGACTCAAGAAGACCTGTTCCAAGTTCATAGATCACAGTTGATCATTTTCTAATCATTTATAATGTTTCATTAATCGTTAGATTGATCTTAACTATGTTCTCCCTGATTGGATCACCAATCAAATAAGATTCCGCACTATTTGAGTTGGTATACGCGTAGAATCAGTTAGTACTATGTACGTAAACGGTCCTAACAAAGACGACAGTCCTTAGTCCAACAATTAGGTTCTTAGCTTATTGTTTATTGTCTTTTATTTTATTTTCCTGTCTCTTAAAATCTAAAAACACAAAAAGATTTTCGATTTTAGAATTTTAGGGGGAGAATAGTTTTAGTTTAGTATTTATTTACTTATAAAAACGAGGGGGAAGAGCAGGTTAGCTGAAAGAAATGAAATAAAATCTGTGATTATGATTCAAAGTTTATGGAAAATGATAGTAGACAAGAAACAAATTGGTTGGGACTTCAAAACAAATTTGCTTAAAATGCGAAATTCAAATTACAAGTCAAAGAAGTCTAAGCACAACAAAAGAAAAATAATAGTAAAACTGGTATGCTACTGAGGTAACATAGAGAAAGTAGACCTAGAGGTTGCTAGTTCATTATGTGATGTGTGTGTTCCTGATTTGAACGGGAACAATGAGCATTGATCTTAGGATTCATCTTGATAGTAACAAAACTTGAATGATTAGATGCTAAAATATAATAATCATAAACATGATGAAGAACACAAATGTGATTAATGTTTGATGTTTATTGATATATTGTTGAAATCATCATCCATGAAGGATGATGATATGATGTTTGTTGGTGATGGACCTAATTCACCCTTACCAGTGGTGAATTATTCGCCCTTTACAATGATAATATGTGCTAATATTTATACTAGTCTAGCAATAAAAATAATTACAATATAAACCCTAGACTAATATTTTTGTTGATTTCATGCTTCAATTCTTCGACTTCAATAATATTGAAATCTTCAATTTCTTCAAAGGTAGAAACCCAACAATACTCCCCCTAAATTGTAGATTTCCAATGTGAATTGAAGCTTGATCTTGTTTTTGTTGAATAGTTGTCCAAAGTCAAGAAATTTGTTTTTGATGTGGAAGCGAGGTCTTCAAAACTTTGGAACAACTATATTATGTAACTTAATGTCACTTGTTTTTGTTGATGAGAGCCCGAATACGAACCCTAATTTTGTTTTGTTGATCATAAGCCCAATCTTCAACGCTTGAGCCCAAGTCCAATTGATGTTTTCGTTTGATGATGGAGCCCAAGTAACAAAACCCAATGGTGTTCACGAGCCCATTTGCAACCCTAGGTTGCAAACCCTAATTCGGAAACCCTAATGTGGCCGCTAATGTCACTTTGGTTTTGCATCCCTGATTAGGGCGTCCCTAATGTGACTGCAAAGGCCACTTACAGCAGCCTCTTATTCGGCAAACTCTAATTAGGGCATCCCCAATCGGCCACAAGAAGCCCTAATCGGCAGCCCTTATTCGGCTCGCAAGAGCTGCCTTCGGCAACTTTTATTCGGCTCGCAAGAGCTGTCTTTTGTAGCTGCACATTGCATCCATGTCCATTTGCAACCCTAGTGATGGCAACCCTCAACTTGTTCGGAAGCAGCCGTAATTGTTAGTTTTTTTATCCTTGAGGCTGCCGCAAACCCTAATTTGCAGCATCACTTTGGCAGCCGCAAACATAAATGTTGAGTTGATTGTTGAATTGTTTTCTTCAAATCTTCAATAATTTCAGCAATCTAACCATGAAATCTCATCAAAGTCATATGAATCCATCAACTCCAGCTCTGATACCAATTGTGTGTTCCCGATTTGAATGGGAACAATGAGCATGGATCTTAGGATTCATATTGATAGTAACAAAACTTGAATGATTAGATGCTAAAATATAATAATGATGAACATGATAAAGAACACAAACATGTTTAATGTTTGATGTTTATTGATATATTGTTGAAATCATCATCCATGAAGGATGGTGATATGATGTTTGTTGGTGATGGACCTAAGTCACCCTTACAAGTGGTGAATTATTCACCCTTTACAATGATAATATGTGCTAATATTTATACTAGGCTAGCAATAAAAATAATTACAATATAAACCCTAGACTAATATTTTGTTGATTTCGTGCTTCAAGTCTTCAACTTCAATAATATTGAAATCTTCAATTTCTTCAAAGGTAGAATACCTAACATGATGTGTCGCTAGATTCAACACAATATATGAGTAGACCTCATTGATGAATCACTATTCAAACTAAATTGTTCAACTAGCTGTGTTCTCATCTTATCCCTAGTTAACACAATCAACGCATTTCCAATAAGGGGTGACAAGCAAAATAAACGCCACAAATGTGTGTGGATGACCGTAAAAATGAGCAAAGCACATGGAAAAATTGCGAAAAGCAATCAAGCTAATGACTATCGTTGGTGCGTTATGTGCAAAAGAAGCAAATGCTCTAACAGGAAGATATGTTGTGTGCCTCTCTGTGTGTGCGGTGGCACTAACCTGAGCATAAGCATAACCTAAATATTCTAGAATTCATTGTTGTTTATGCCTCTCTACTGTGCGATGGCACTGACCTGAGGCTTGGAATCTCTTTGAAAGCTCTTAGAATAGTTTCTTCTTGTCAAATACCCTTAGTCTAACAGATTTGCACCCATCTCAAACCCAAAACAACAAAAATATGTCTTGTTTTCATTTAAATTTCAAATTTGTTTTCTATTTTCTAGTCTTTTGTTGATACATATGTACCTAGATCCGGATCTAAATGAAACATGTCTTGTAATGTCTTATGCTTATGTAAGTGTCGGGTACTTAATGAAATGATATGATTGGTTATTTTATAATGTTTATATATTTCATTAATGAGTTGGTGACTTGATTATATAGGTTGTGAATGTTTGAATTGATTTACATAAGGTTATAATAATTAATACAGTTCAAACTTGAGTTGGTGAAGTTCTAATGCGTCTGATAGGTCCATACGTCCTAACAATAGTGATGCGTCCGAATGGCCATGCGACTGAGTGTCCATACGCCTAAATAGTCCATACGCCTGAACAACTTCATGCGTCTAACTCAGTCGCACGACTGAATGATCTGTCGTGCGAATGGATCAAACGCATGGCTCAATCGCACGAATGAACCATGCTAATGGTTCAGACGCACAAATGAGTAACCCTAACCTATAAATACCACCTAAGTCATGGAAAAAGTAGATGATTAATTCCTATTCGACTCCAAACGCACCCTAGCAGTCCAGAAGCCTCCAAGCTCGTACTCCATGTTCATAGAACGCAACAGATCGATTGCTAATCGATTGTTAACATTAGATTCGATACCTTATTTTTTCTACGTGCGTTCTCACTGATTGGATCGCCAATCAAATAGGATTCCACACTATTTGGTTTGGTTTACACGTTAATCAGTTTGTATTTAGTTTATGTACAAGATCCTAACAAGTGGTATCAGAGCCAAGGCTCGTGATTACGTGTGATTCAATCAATTTTGAGACAAAGGTTGTGTTTTTTCACTAAAAACGCAATCTTTTTGTGTCAAAAGTTTTCTTGGACGTCCCCTGTTCATAAAGTTTTGGTTTCTACCAATAAGGCCATTAGGGTTGGTGAAAATTCGGGTTTTTACGGTCAAAACACGTTAAACCTAGAAATTTTCGAAACACAACAGCTTCAGTCGCACGATTGATCCAATCGCACGACTGGAATTCAATCGCATTCCCAGACGTACGATAGAACTTACTCGCATATTCATTCGTATGACTCAGCCTACCGGTTGCATTGTTCATACGCGTCAGTTTCACTCGCACGACTGGACAAATCGCTTAGTTCAGTCGCACGGGTAGCCCACTCGCATTGCTCCATACGCACCAGTTAACAGATTCTTTAAGAGAATTAAAATTAATCGAGATGGAGGATCAGTTGTCAGCATTTACAGCCGGGAGGACTCACGGATTCAGAACTTACTGCTACTGGAGAGTGAGGTGGGGAATCATAATAAACCCCCGAAGCTTATCACATTAGATGAATTTGGCCACTCGAAACAACGTTTTGAGATCTACCTCAATGGATTGGATCCAAATATGTGGGAATCTATTGAGATGGGATACAGTATGCCGGTAGGAGCCGATGGGGTGAAACTTACTTTAGGAGGAATGACTGATACACAGAAAATTAAATATAATGCTGAAAAGAGATTATATGCATTGCTAACACAGTCTATCCCTAAGGATATTTTTCACCAATTCTCAGAAAATAAGCAAGCCAAGAAGTTATGGGATGAATTGGAGAAAAGATATGACGGGAATGCTTCTTTGAAGGCCATTAAAGCAAAGGAGTTGAAGAAAGAATTCGACAACTTTTCATCGATGGGAAATGAGAGTTTAGACGATGTCATTGATAGATTCTACCATTTGATGAGCGAGCTGCACACACATGGTGTCAAAACTACCATGGAAGATAAAGTGTCAAATTTTGCAGACGGGTTGCCAGAAAGTTGGGCTTCTTTTGTTTCAAATCTGAGACAAAATGGACTGCTATCAAAGTTGGACATCAATAATCTCATACTAAAGTTGCGAGAAGAAGCACTAAGGATGAAGTATCGAGCTCAGAAATCTTCGTATACTTAGAATCCAGCTTTGTACAATGCCACTCCTCAAGTTAAGACGTCTGGAGCACCTCTTCAGACTCCCTTTGTGTCAAACTCATCAGGTCCTTCACAAGTCTCTCCTTCAGGAACAGATACGTCAGGGTCTTCTAGTACCCATATATTGGATCTGAAGCAAATGCTACACGACTGAAGACTGAGAATCTCGGTAACGTGACAGTAGAAGTAGCTCGAGAGCACATGGATCTCTTGGCAGCAGTGGTCCATTCCTATGATGGACTTGTTGTTGGGAAAATTGGAAACTACCATCTGGCAGATCAGGACTATAAACAGGTTGATGAGACTGAACTGGAAAGGATGGATATTATGTGGGCCTTAGCAAGTGCTGTACGGAGAGCAAAGAAATTCGTGAGGAAGACCGGACAAAACTTGGTTCCTACTAAGGACACTACTTTTGGCTTTGACAAGAGCAAGGTGACCTGCTTCAACTGTGGTGAAAAGGGGCACTTCAAAAGAGAATGTGTGAAGCCAAAGAAGATTGGAAACGGGAATCCATTCTCGTCCTTCAATCGTCAGGACAAGTCCACATCTATCAGTTCTACTTCATCAAACAAGGACCCCAAAGCCTTGACTGTAAATGAGGATGAGGGACAGGACTAGAGCTTCCGGTTTGTCTCACCAGGAGAGTCCAATATAGCTAGTGTGGAAGACATTGATAATGATTCTGCAAGTGAAGGAGATATAGCAGTAGAGATCGCGATGTCAAATTCTGAAGACACTGCTAATGTTGTCAACCAACTGCCTGAGGAAGAAAAGTCTACTTCAACATCAGAATCACCAGAACTAAAATCAACAAACTCTGTTCTCATGGCTGATTCTTCTTCTACATCCCAGGTAAGTACCACTGATAAATTGTTTAATAATCATGCTTGCTTAGAATGTAATAATTTAGAGAAAGCATCAATTCAAAATTTGCTAGGTTATTAGATCATAATAATAGCTTAGTAAAGGACCTGGAACTGTGCACAGAAGCTAATAGAGTCTTCAAACAAAACAAGCACAGTTACAAAGAAAAGATAGACCTATTGAATAAACAGCTTAGGGAAACCAAAGTAGTTGCTTTTAATCAAGCAAATGACATTAGGTACTATCTTAACTCCCTAGAGGACACTAAGAAACAAAAGGCAATTTTAGAAGTAGAAGTCAATTCTTTAAAACAAAAACTGCACAGTTGGACAAGCTCATCACACATTGTCCAACACTTAGTAAGAGAAAGGAATAATAGGGAGGGACTGGGATACAAAGTGGTTCCACCACCACCTGAGACCTTGATGAACACCAAATGTAAACCAATTAATAATAACCCCATCAAGGATCATGTGGTGTGTCCACTCCTCTGGCTAGTGATCCAGATTCCATAAGTCAATCATTTGAATCTGACTCTAAAAAGAAGGAGGCCATTTCAAAGGCAATAGGAAATATGCCTTGTGTAAACCTGGAAAAAGATTTTGAAAAGGTAAATTTAAAGTCAGGGTCAAACAAAGTCAAACCAGAACCAAAAGGACCATAAAACCTAATCAATCACGTGTATCATGTCACAGTCCAGGTAAACAGGAGATCAAAGATGTAAAACCAGGTAAAGCAATTAATTTGTGAAACCAATTCATACCTCTAACCAAGAAGTGTCTCAGTCCAAAAAGAATAAGGTCAACAGTGTGACATCTACATCTCCACCAAAACATAGAAACCATAAAGTTGAAAGAAGATCCTGCTATAACTGTGGAGAGTATGGTCACATAGCATCTCACTGTCCTTATTACCAGACACCGAGGAAGAAAGTTGAACTTTCTACATCAACATCTAGCTCTTCTAAGAGGAACTCCGTGACACCTCCAAAAAGAGCTAATGAACCCAAAGTTCAATCCATCAACCAGTCGTCTATTTATCATAAACAGACCTTACACAAATCTGGTTTATGGAAAGAAAAAACCTTCTCAGTGCCTGAAAATAAGGACATACCAAATTCTGATCAATCCTTAACCTCAAAGGGTCAGTGGGTTGAGTTTGTGATATGTGATGCCTCAGGGAAACCCAAGCCAGTTAAGGCTTGGGTTCCTGACATGAACTAATGTTGTCATTGACTGTGCAGGTGTTCGCTACAGTTCTGAGACTAACATGTGGATTGTTGATAGCGGAGCATCCAGGCACATGACAGGGAACAACACTCTCTTATCAAATGTCAGACAGATTAAAGGAGGGCATGTTTCGTTTGCTGGGAACAAAGGAGGTTACATCACAGCCCAAGGAGAGGTTGGAAATCAGAAAGTTAAGTTTGATAAAGTGAACTACGTTCAACAACTTCAAAACAACTTACTTTCTATTTCCCAAATATGTGACAAAGGATTTAAAGTCATATTCGACAACAAGAAGTGCTACGTCCTAAAGAAAGACCATGTGATTCCGGAGGACCAAGTTCTGATGACTGCTTCAAGATATAAAGACCTTTATGTTTTGGATCTCTCAATGGCTTCTACAACGGATCATGAAGTTCAGTGCATCCTATCAAAAGCTACTGAGAAGGACTCCATTTCCTGGCATAGGAGAATGGGACACATAAATCAACGGAAGATGAATCACTTGATTCAGAAGGATCTAGTGAGAGGTGTTAACGTCAAAGTTTTCCAACTTCCTGATTTCTGTGTAGCATGCAAGAAAGGCAAACAGACGAAGAAGACTCATAAGGAAAAGAAAGTTCATTCTATCAGCTTCCTCTTGAACTTGTTCACATGGATCTGTTTGGTCCAGTCAGTACAAAGAGCATTGCTGGTGACTTGTACAGTTATGTGGTTACTGATGACTACTCAAGATTCTCTTGGGTAATGTTTCTAAAGTCCAAGTCAGAAACATTTGAGTCATTCAAGGAATTAGTAACCACACTGGAATCTCTCTACAAGCTGAAGGTGAGACAGGTACGCTCAGACAACAGACTGAATTCAAGAATTAGTGGATGGATGCTTACTGCAAGGAAAACTGAATTGTGCACCAGTTCACTTCTCCCTACACGCCTCAGATGAATGGTGTTGCTGAGAGGAAGAATAGAAGCTTGATAGAGACAGCACGGACAATGTTAGCAGACTCGAAACTGCCTATCCAATTCTGGAACGAGGCAGTGGCAAATGCATGTTATACATTAAATCGAGTTCTGGTAGTCAAGCGCCACGGAAAAACCTATTACGAGTTACTACAATTACGTAAACCTACTCTGGAGTATCTCGAACCATTTGGCGCGTCGTGCACACTTCTAAAGAAGACTCAAGAAGGGAAATTCAGTGAGAAGGCTGCTGAAAGGATCTTCCTAGGATACAACATACCAAACAAGAGAGTTTACAACAACTCAACTGGTATAGTAGAAGTGTGGTGTAATGCTGATGTTCAGAGATATACCACACCACCTACTAGAAAAGGACCCGCTTATTTTTTCGACTATGATAGATTCTTCAAGTCCATCAACATCCCTATATCTCCTTCTAATGACGAGTTAGCTACACGAATGATATATGATATCTTAAATACAGCATATCTCAATTTAACATCATCGAGCTCACAGGGAGAATCATCTCATCACTCAGGGGGAGCACTAGAAGACAGTGACTCCTCCTCCAAAGATGAAGCTGAAGAGATTGACCAAAAAATCAGGACAGACAGGTTCCAATTCCTGCAAGTCCACAAACATCTAACAGTGATGCCTCTTCGACTTTGAAACCTCAAACTCCTTCTACCTCAGATGCAGAACCAATGTTCATAATCTTGGCTCTAAGGTAGTTGTTCCTACCACTCCAGGATCTCGTCTAAATGTCTATCATCCCCTAGACAATGTCGTTGGGGATGTCATATCAGGAGTACATACCAGAAATCAGTTGTACTCAGATGATTATGCCTCGGTAATGGAAAAAGGATACATACACGATGGTGCTTATCATGTTTTGTCTCACGTCTGAGCCAAAATATGTTAGTGAAGCACTGAATGATGAGCTTGGGTGAGTGCTATGCAAGAGGAACTTCTTCAATTCAAGAATTTAGGTGTATGGACACTGGTAGATAGACCTCAAGGTGCTAAGGTCATTGGCACCAAATGGGTCTTGAAATGCAAAAAGGATGACCAATGTGTCATTATCAGGAACAAAGCTCGACTGGTAGTTCAGTGTTTCGACAAGTCGAGGGGATTGATTATAATGAAGTGTTTGCACCCGTGGCAAGGATGGAAGCCATCCGCATCTTCCTTGCCTATGCATCGTATATGAAGATCAAAGTCTATCAATAGATGTGAAGAGTGCATTCCTTCATGGTGAAATTCGAGAGACAGTTTATCTCAGTCAACCTAAGGGATTTAAAGATCCTTATCATCGGACAGAGTTTACAAACTTGACAAGGCATTATATGGGCTTCATCAAGCTCCAAGGCCTGGTATGAGAAACTCTCGACTCACCTGTGAAACACGGCTTTACAGGGGGTTATTGACTGCACACTGTTTATCAAATAAAAGGATGGAGACCTACTGCTAGTACGGTCTATGTCGATAACATAATCTTCGGTTCAAAGAATGAAGAGTTATGCAAAGAATTTGAAGCAGTAATGAAGGCGGAGTTTGAGATGAGTGCCATGGGGAAGATGAAATTCTTTCTCGGGTTACAGGTGGATCAGACATCCAAGGGATTTTTCTACATCAGACCAAGTATATGGGAGACATTCTCAACCGTTTGACATGGAGAATGCTTATTGTTGGACCAAAAGAACCAATGAGCCAAGATCAGAAAACCCCTAAGTCCCACATGATATCACAACAACTGCTGAAGGCTTCATCAGCAGTTTGACAAGTGCTGAAAACTCCAACAGCTGAAGATCAAGTGCTGAAGACTTCAACAACTGAAGACTAAAGTGCTGAAGTTTAACAGCTGAAGAACACAAGTGCTGAAGCTGAACAGCTGAAGAACACAAGTGCTGAAGCTGAAGACCAAAGTACTAAAGTACAACAGCTAAAGAGTTTACAAGTGCTGAAGATCAACAACTGATGTACAAAGTCTGAAGACAAAGACTGAAGACATCAGCTGATGATATCTACTGAAGTCATCAGCTGATGAAACGTCTGAAGTTCAAGTCTGAAGATCAAGTACTGAAGTTTCAGTAGTTTGTCACAACTGCTGAAGAGTACTTCTTCAGTAGTTGTGATATCAGTAGTTTTATGTTTTTACTTTCAGTAGTTTTGTAAAACGACTGAAGAGCTTGTTCTTCAGTCGTTGTAGTTTCAGTAGTTTTATGTTTTCAGTAGTTATAATAACTGATAACACTTAGTATTTTTGTAAGGAGATGTCAGCTGTTTTGACATCTTCAGTAGTTGTGTTTCAGTTGTAATAATCTGTTAGATGTCATTATCAAGTGACATCAGCAGACGTCACATCTCTTATATAAGAGGTGTCGACCTAATTGTAATTGTGACATTCCGTTACCACGAAAGCGAATATTGAATGAAATATATTTGCAGAATTCTCTCTCTATAACCGTCTTTGTTCTTCATTGAATATTGTTTTGTTCTTGTGAATTGGCTAATTCATTGTTTGAATTCCGCTGCTATACTCTCAAATCAATCAAACGTAGATCACTGATCCTAACAAGTGGTATCAGAGCAGGTTAATCATTGATCGATCTAACAATTGATCATTGAAACTGCTAATTGATATTGTGTTTGGTTGAATTAGCGTATTCGCAAGAACTGGTTATAGATTATTGAATTTCTGTCGCTTTCGTTCATTTACTTTGAGATCTCTTTTGGTTCAATTGGTTGTTGCGTTTTGTTCTAAATCTTTTTAGCTTAATCGAATTTGATTGAATAGATGACTACTCTTCTAATGATCCTCACAAACCGGTTCCTCAACCAAGCCTCCGATGCTGGTTAGGACCGAGTATAACATATGGCAACGAAGAATGCTTCATCACCTGTCTGTTAACAGTTCAGGTTGTTGGACATCTGTGGTACATGGACCACATAAGCCTATGGTGAACAATCCGGAAACCAATCAAATGGTTCCGAAGAAGAGGAACAATACTCTGATGAAGATCGGAAACTATTTGAGATTGATGCTAAAGCCCATGGAATTCTGGCCATGGCACTGCCTAATGAAATATATTCAAGGCTTATGCATCATGAAACTACTCATGATCTCTGGAATGCCCTGAAGGAACAATTCGGTGGCACAGATGAGGTCTTAGCAACAATAGAGAAATCCTTGCCAACAATATGAGACATTCTCTCATAGAAAGGGTGAGACACTGACTCAACAGTTTGAGCGTTTTTCCTGCTTGATCTCTGAGCTGAAAATGGTGAAACAGGAATACACCAATAGCCAGATGAATAACAGGTTCCTCAGATCACTGCCTGAGAGATGGGACACATACACTATTGTCCTACGCTCCAGTGCAAATCTGGATAGCTATCTCTCACCCAACTTCATGGGAAACTGCTTACATTTGAAAGAGAGATAGAGCAGAAGAGGAAACTGTCCTCATCAGGAAAGCTCACTGATGACTTTGTACCAGGGAATACTGTCTTGGTTGGTCATGAGTCAGAATATGCTGCATCTGAATGCAATTATGATGAGCATATTGATTTCTCTACAAAGAGTTCTGATCATGCATTTGTTGGTATTGAGAGTCATTCTGGCAGTAATAGTGACAATTTATGCTTCATTATGGATGATCTGAAAGGAATAGCTGATGATGATCTAGAAAAGATGGATATTCTGAGCCAAATGGCATTGATTAATATCAGATCTCAGAAGTTCTATAAGAGAACTAGCAGGAAATTTCCTGGACTCTCTGGCAAAACCAAAGTTGGTTTTGACAAGAGTAAGTTGAGGTGTCACAAATGCCAAAGGCTAACTTTGCAAGAAAGTGTAGATCAACTGGATCTAACTCTTCTGCACCCTTTGTGACTTTTCCTAGTACTAGTCCACAAAACAAAGGGCAACATCCTGCTGGTTCTGGTCATCATTCACATCCTAGATCTCCTGCATACTTTGTTCCCCAGGGTCAAATGTCATATCCTTATCCCTGCTATTATATGCCTCAACCAAATCCTGTTCAAGCTCCAATTGCACAACAACCACAAGCATTGCCTGAACCACAACCTTCCCAATCTCATCAACAAACTCAACCTCAACAACATAGCTTCTTCACCCCAGGAGTTGTTGACTGGAGCAGTTTACCAGATGACTTGTCTGGTCATGAACAACTGTTTTCAGGTGCTGGTCAACATGGTGGTGAAATTCCTTTGGAAATCTAGCTCTTATGGCTTTGGATTCTGCTGATACTTCATCCACTAATGCCTCTACACCAAGGTATCACAGGTATCCTCTGAGGCAAAAGCCAAATTATGTTCTGAAACATGCATAGCAGCATTTGCATCTATTAGAGAAGCAAATGTAGCTTAATCAACAAGAACATTGAGCTAGAACAAATAATTTCCAAAAGCAAAGCTGAATTTGAGTCTGTGCTTAATGATAAGAATGATGAGATTTACAAACTTAAATGCCAAATAACTGATGATAAGGCTAGGGAAGAGATACTTCTAGAGAAGTATAAAGATCTCAAAGAAACCCTTGCAGTCACCCAGGTAGAGTGTGATAGATGGGTACAATCATGCAAAGGTTTTGAAATGCTTCTTAGTAAGCAATCTGCTTCCAATGTGAAGTTTGGCATTGGTTACAATCACACTACTCCACCTACAGATTTTACTCCCAGAGCAGAGGTAGAATCTGATGGTGAGAGTAATAACCAATCCATCTCATCATGTGATCTACTTCTGATACAACACAATCAGAAGTAGAAGTCAGCACCAAGCCCTCTCAGAACCTATCAGCTGATGTTGATGGTTCCACTGCTGACACTCACATGATAAATGAGTTGATCAACTCAGGAGTTAATTCTGAACGTCCTGAAAGGACTAGAGAGCAGGATTTAACACCTGAAGTTCAAACTCCAACTACTGCCAGTACTGAAAAGAAGAAAAATGTCAGTAGAAAGAGTTTGAAGCCTACTAAAGAGGAAGTCAAGAAAGCAAACAATGCTTCCAAAGTACTGAAGAGCAAGTCTTCAGTTGCTTCACCCTCTTTAGTTGATGATCAACCTAAGATGAAGAAGAAACCATGTGAAGTATGTGGTTTGTTCAATCATCTTACAGATGATTGCTGGTACAAAAGAGGTTCCAAACTCAAACATAAAGAAGAAATTAAAGAGAAAATGGTAAAAATGAAAATTGAGTTTGAGACCACATTGTGTCAGCAACATCAAATCCTGTAACCCTTAAGTCCTCAAAGAAATCCAAAAAGGAAGGGGTCAAACAGGTGACAGCTGAGAGTGCTCAGAAGAAGAAGGTGCAACATAGGAACTTATCAAACTCCACTGGCAATGTGTCTGATGAGCTGAAAGCTTTATCACAAAATCAGACACAGCTGGTTATGATGGTTCAACATCTATTGGGAAGAGTTAACCAATTAGATGCTCCTATGTTGAAACCACAGAAAAGGAGGTCCAAGCCAAAGGATTCCTCTTCTTCACCATCTTCTTCCTCTCAGGCTGTTGTTTCCAATAAACCTGTTAGTTTACCATCTGTTGATGAGACCAGGCCCAAAACAAAAAGGTTGGGTCTCCAAAACTAACTGATTGTTTATTATTGCAGGGTTCTCCAACATGCCAAAGTAGCATCTGGTATGTAGACAGTGGGGGATCTATGCACATGACTGGGAACAGCTCTCTTCTTCATGACTACTCTCAAGGAAAGAAGGGGTTTGTTTCTTTTGGCAATGATGCAAGGGGTTACATCATTGGAAATGGCTTTGTCTCCAATGGAGAAATCAAGTTTGATGATGTTAATCATGTGGAAAATCTCAAGTACAATCTCTTGAGTGTCAGTCAAATGTGTGATAAAGGCCATGTTGCTCTTTTCACCAGTCAGAACTGTAGGATTCTGTCATCCAAAGTTCTGCATTTGATTGATAAGGTGTTGGATGATCACACTCTCCTGAGAGCCAACAGGACTGGAAGAGTGTATGCCTTAGATCTTTCCAAGAAAATAGATCTCAGAGGAATCCTTGCCTATTTTCCAAAGCCTCTTCTCAAGAATCTAAACTGTGGCACAGAAGGCTGGGTCATGTTAATTTCAAAAACATGAATCAGCTTATCCACAATAGTTTAGTTAGAGGCTTACCAATAAAGGAGTTCCACTGTGATGAAACCTGCACTGCTTGTTTAAAAGGAAAACAGCACAAAGTCTCATTCCCTCCTATTGAAGAACCTCAGTCCACTGCCTGCTTGCAATTACTGCATATGGATCTTTTGGTCCTGTGAGAGTAATGAGCATGGCAAAGAGGAATATTGTCTGGTAATTGTGGATGATTACTCTAGATTTGTATGGACTTTCTTTCTACATTCAAAGGATGAGGTTGCTCAGAAGATTATTCACTTTGTGTTGTATATTGAGAAGCAGTATTCCCTTCCAGTCAAGTGTATTAGGAGTGACAATGGAACTGAATTCAGAAACCATACACTTGATGACTTCTATCTTTCAAGGGAATCAAAAGGCAGCTTAGCATACCAAGGACTCCAGAACAAAATGGAGTAGTGGAGAGAAAGAACAGGACCCTAATTGAAGCTGCAAGGTCCATGCTGGCTGACTCTGGTTTGCCACTGACCTTTTGGGCTGAAGCTGTTAACATAGTTTGCTATGTGCAGAATAGAGTCTTAGTAAATCAGAGGTTGATGAAGACTCCATATGAAGTTCTCCATCACTTGGCTCCTCTAATTTCATTTTTCAAAGCATTTGGGTGTCCCTGTTTTATTCTCAACACAAAGGATCAACTCCATAAATTTGATCCTAAGGTGAATGCAGGGTATTTTGTTGGTTATTCATCTACTTGCAAGGCATACAGAGTCTTCAACTGCAGAACAAAGATAGTTGAAGAGACTTTGCATGTGAAGTTTAATGAATCTCCTTTGGACAAGATTCCACAAAACCCTGTGGAGTTGTTTGATTTGGACATACTGCAATATGTTCCTTATCAACCTCCAGTTGTTGCAGATCATGTGGATAAATCATCTTCTGCAGCATGTCTTCCACCTGGTGGTATTGATGATGATGATGATAATATCAATACTCACCTATTTAAGTTTAGCGACCAACTGCCTGTGTCTGCTAAATTTGATGTTCCTGTAGCTTCAGCAGTTCCATCCACAACAAATGCTGATGAGATCTCTGTTTCCTCAACATCTTTTGAGTTACCATCTAATTCTTGGTTTCAAGAGTCTGCATCAACATCTGCTGCTGCTGAAAGTTCTACAAACACTTGCACAGATCTTATTGTTTATCAAGAACTGAAGAATCACCCCATGTCTCAGATTATTGGTGATATCAATGCTGGTGTTTCAACAAGAAGTCAATTGTCTAACTTCTGCTTCTATGCTCTCTTCATCAGTCAGCTAGAGCCAAAGAACTACCATGTTGCTTTGAGAGACAATGGATGGGTTGAAGCTATGCAGCTTGAGCTACTTCAGTTCAAGAAACAGCAAGTGTGGGAACTCGTTCCTCTTCCCCCAGGTAAGTGTGCAATAGGCACTAAATGGGTGTTTAGGAATAAAACTGATGAAATGGGCTTATTGTTAAGAACAAGGCTACTGGTTGTACAGGGGTTTTCCCAGAAGAAGAAGGTATTGACTATGATGAAACCTTTGCCCCTGTAGCCAGACTAGAGGCAATCAGATTGTTTTTAGCCTATGCTGCATTCCACAATCTTAAAGTTTTTCAAATGGATGTCAAAAGTGCCTTTTTATATGGTAAAATAAAGGAAGAAGTTTATGTGTGTCAACCACCAGGCTTTGAGGATAATAAACATCCTGAATGGTTGTATAAACTTGATAAGGCTCTTTATGGGTTGAAACAAGCTCCTAGAGCCTGGTATGAGACACTTTCTACTTTTCTTCTTAGAATAATTCACTAGAGGCTCCTTGATAAAACTCTGTTATTAAGAAGGTGGATTCACATAAGCTACTTGTTCAGATTTATGTTGAGATATATTTTTGCATCCTCTGATCCCCAGTTGTGTGATGATTTTACACACATTAATGAAAAAGAGGTTTGAAATGAGTGCAATGGGAGAATTACAGTTCTTTCTAGGCTTGCAAATTAAACAAAAGGCTGATGGAACCTTTATTCATCAGTTAAAATATACAAAAGATCTTTTGAATAAGTTTGATTTACAAAACTGTAAGCCCTGTTCTACTCCCATGTGCAACACCACACAACTGGATGCTGATCAGAAAGGTAAAGCTGTTGATGAAACACTTTACAGATGTATGATTGGGTCCTTGATGTATTTAACAGCTTCTAGACCAGATATTATGTTTGCTACATGTGTTTGTGCTAGATTTCAGGCTGCTCCTAAGAGTCTCATTTGATTGCAGTCAAGAGAATCTTTAGATATTTGCAAGGTACACAATCTCTGGGTTTATGGTATTCCACTGGACACTCGTGCAAATTAGTTGCTTTTTCAGATAGTGACTATGCAGGGTGCAAGTTAACTAGAAAGTCAACTTCTGGTGGTTGTCAATTCCTAGGCAACTGTTTGATTTCTTGGTAGAGTAAGAAACAAACATCTGTTGCTACATCAACTGCTGAGGCCGAGTACATTGCTGCTGCAAGTTGTACTTCTCAGGTACTCTGGCTTCAGAACCAACTTCTGGATTATGGCATTACAGAGACTAAGACTCCATTATTAATGGATAGTGCTTCAGCTCTGTGTATTGTCAAAAATCCAGTCTAGCACTCTAGGACCAAACATATAGAGATCAGACATCACTTTATTCGGGATTGTTTTGAAAAAGGTCTAATTGATCCTAAGTTTGTGCCTAGTGCTGATGAGCTTGCAGATATCTTTACTAAGCCTTTGGATAGTTCTACTTTCCAAAACCTTGTGTTAAGGCTTGGTATGCTGCAGCTAGAATAAGTGACAACTACTGATAATTTCAGTAATAATTACTGGTGATCATTAGTACCCATGTCACATATAAGTACTGATGAGTCCTTTCACCTTCAGTAGTTTTTATCACTACTGAAGGCTAAATGCCTCACAAGTACCGAAGTACTTTATTTGTTCCTAACTACTGATGTAGTTACAACTACTGAAATTAGTACAAACAGATAAGTACTGACGTCCTATGAAACGTCTGAAAAGCAGATGCAAAGTCTGATGAGTAAGTGTTGAGGACAGTATGAAACAGCTGAAAGGCTATGAATTGACGAAAACTACTGAAGAGAACTTTCTCTTCAGTTGTTTCTACAACTGCTGTTTCATTCTAAACAACTGAAGCAATACCATGTCTTCAGTAGTTTTATAACTACTGATGACTAATACCAAGTCTTCAGCTGTTTACAACAACTGATGACAAAACCACTGTCTTCAGTAGTTTTCACAACTACTGATGACAAACACCAAGTCCTCAGTTGTTTCATCATCTGAAGTCAAAACCACTGTTTCAGTAGTTTTCTAACTACTGATGCCTAAAACCACGACTTCAGCTGTTTCAACGTCTGAAAGGGTAATACCATGTCAACAGTCGTTTAAAACTACTGATGACTAACACCAATCCTTCAGTCGTTTTCTAACTGTACCCTATAAATATCCCTGACCTAATCTTCAGAGCTTCATCTTCTTCAAACCTAACGTTCATCTCTCCAAAACTTCTCTCTCCTAAATGGCGTCCATGCAACTCAAACCGCGACACAACTGTGTAGCTTACCTCACCAAATCGCCATTCTGGGCTAAGTTCGATAATGCTATTGATCTTATGATCCAGTCACAATACAAAACGACCTTTCTTCTCAATCCAATCCTTCATGCCGAATCCCTCAACCAGTTTTGGATGAACGTCACCCTCACCACTGGGGAGAACAACACAGCGTCTCTTCGGTCGGTCGTCAACAACCATGAAGTGGTCATCACTCCCGATATACTTCGTCAAACTCTACACCTGGTGATGCCATTTCTCCTGCTGGATATCCAAAGGGCACAACTGATTTATCCTTTGCCCACCATGGATATCAGGGAAACCTTAGTGCCTCCACCATACTGAAGAAACATTTCCATGATGCTGAACGTCTAATCTTTCACATGGTAAATGTCTGTTTGGCTCCTAAGACTTCGTCTTGGGATCAAATGTCTACAAAGTGGCAGCAGGTAATGTATTCCATTCTTGAGCAACAGCCTTTAAATTTTTCAGAACTAATATTTTCAGAGCTCAAGGATATGGCTCAAAAACAAACTGCTAACCGTTGGATAT
Source organism: Flaveria trinervia (assembly GCA_025506515.1). Classification (NCBI taxonomy): domain Eukaryota; kingdom Viridiplantae; phylum Streptophyta; class Magnoliopsida; order Asterales; family Asteraceae; genus Flaveria; species Flaveria trinervia. The sequence continues at coordinate 31,105,384 of CM046458.1, read as the reverse complement.
TATATCCACGGTTCATAATGGCCATAATTACAACCAGCTTCAAGCTGAGGGACTTGTTGGCCTGGGAGTCCCTGCTATGGCTGTTTTGCCTGAAGTATACTCCCGGCACAACTCTGACCAATCACTCAAATGGCTGCCAAGCTGCGCAAACCCACGCAGCAGGAACCCCAGCCACCACCTCCAAATCAAAAGTCCCCACCAAACCCACCAAAAAGAAAACCAAAAAGGCTACTCAGGGAAATGAGTCCCCTGAGGATGCCCCTGCAACACAAACGCAGGCTATATCCACTGGTTATAAACCCCTAGTGGATATAAGGACTCTTCCAGCCATAGCCGCTCAGGATTCCTCTCAACAGGAGCCTGCAGCAACCACACAAGGGGTACCCACACATCTGGGATCTTCCTCACTTGAGGAGATTGCCATTGAAGAGCACCTTCCTCCCAGGTGCACACTGCTTCTATCCCTTCACCCCATGCAACCGCCCCCCAAAGTCCTACATTGCTTGTTGCATAAGTGCTGACTCAATTGCACTCCTCACCCCTCCCCAGATACCAATTACTACTGGGAACACCTCTACCATTGAGGGGGAGGACCAAAGTGCAGCTGAGAACCCACAGCATAGGGGTTACAATGTTCCTCTCCTAGTGTAGCAATGGAGATTGGAACTTCTGGTGAGGCTGCCACTTCTCTTGCGTCAGCATATGATCAGGTTGTAGTTGGTACCATTACTAAGACCTTACCAGAGGCAACTGCTGATGACGGACATAGTCCTGAGGCAGGAAGTCCCCAGTACCAAGACAAAGGGGCACATGCTACAACTGAGCTACACTCAGTGCATGTTCATCCTGATCCTATCAGGAGGTCAGATGATTCAATATCTATTGATGATGACCTGGGCTTCTTTATGATGTAATCGCCCAAAACACCATCCTGGAGGAGGAGGTGAGCAGACTCAAAGAGCTGCTTGCCAAAACTTCTAAGGACCAAAGACCATCTGCCTCCACCAACCCACAGATGGCACCTTCAGTTGAAGGTTCCCCAAACACTTTACCCTCTCACTCCAATGAGCCTCCAGCTTCTGCTTTTGGCACTATCTCTCCGGGACAGAACCCCCAGAGCAGATGGTTGCTGTATTCCAACAATCCATACCTCTCATCACTCCCATTATCACTGAAATGTTACTAAAGCCATTGATGAGAGGATTTCCTCAACTCTACACCACTGATTGATAATGCTGTGCAAAAGACACTTTCTGCGGTACAAACCCCTACCACCAATGCATCCAAAAAGGGGGAGAGTACTGCAGTGAAAGAAAAGAAGAGGAAAAGAACAGAGGATGAGAAGGCACAAGAGAAAGCCCAGGAGTTGGAAAAACAAAAGCAACAACAACTGATCATTTACAAAAGAAAGAAAAGTGCTGGTGATCAACCTACTGCTGAAGAAAAATCCTTGGAAGAGCTGGTAAAAGATGCAGATGACACACACAGCCGATCCATGGATAAAATCATTGAGCAACTCTTCAAGCAAGGTTTTGATACAGCCACATTAGATAGTGAGATCAGGAAGTTGGAAGTGGAGGAGATTCAAAACCGATGGGCTGGGTATGATGTACTGGAGAAAGAGAGATTGGAGATCATGATCCATTTCATTGCCAATACTTAGGAAGATCTTTGATGGAGATTCGTGCATGGACCAGAGACAGTATTCTGGCTATAGCCACCAGAATCTGTCTGTCTGAGCAATTCCATAAGGGGATAACATTGAAGCCCTTGATGAGGCTGGGGTGAAAAAGGTTTGAAATGGCAAGACTTACAAAGCTAAACTCACAACCAAAATGCTCGAACAACCTTCCCTTCCACCCACTCAAAAACAGCCTACCCCTCAAATCTCCAAACCAATCTCAAAGCCCAAATCCAAACTTCCTCAACCACAAAACCAACTCCCTACCATCTAAACCAACAGCTGATGATGCACTAAGAAGAAGAGAGGGTGTTGAGGCTAGAAGAAGAAGAAAGAGGATGATGTGGAAGAAGATAGGCTGCCTCTGTCTGCAGTTCTAACATTGGCGAAAGCCAAACCTATGCCCATCACTCCCACCTTACAGATGGATGCTGTGAAGGTAAAGATTGAAGAAGAGCAGCAGCAAAAGCTTCATGATGATGAAATGCTGAAAAGCATTGACAAAACTTATGCTGCTTCGTCATCAATTATTAGTATGAAGAAAAAAGCTCTGAGGTTGTACACTCTCGCCACCACATTTCAATATCAGAAGGAAAAGGTGAGAGTATGGCCTGATCCTAGGGTGGCTCACAGGATTGTAAAGAAAGATATTCCTTCGAGATACAAGGGCCAAGTCAAAAGGATCGTAGATGAAGAGATCACAGTGGCCCTTGTAGTATCACCCTGGGAGATTGTCGAAGACTTCAAGAAGGCCTACGAGACTAAACAACCACCCCAAAAGATGTTAGAGAACAGAATTATTAAAAAGGGGTTGTCTACAGAGGCTTGAGAACTTCAAACAAAATGAGCTTAGACTGTTACTTGAAGGGACTCATCCTGATGAGTTGCATACAGACAGATTACAACAGTTGAGCTCAAAATGGCAAACAGGCCAAGTACATCTTAGAGCTGTATGGGCGAGAAGGATTGTTTGATGGTGAAGCCGAGAACCTGACCATGGAAGACACAAATTATGTTCTAGGGCATACACCAGAGAATCCTACAGGCTTATACACGGGAAGTAGATCTCATGAATGGGATAACAACTCTGTGTCCAGTTCCCCAAAACAGAGTTCCCATTCATATCTTGCCAAACAAATATCTGAGATTTTTCCAGGCCGGAGCTTATATGGGTCATCTTCTCTACTGATCAAGAAGGAAAAAGACCAACCTTTTTGCCAACATAAGTGGGAAAATAAATAAATTAGAGGTTTTGGCTGCATTGGTTCAGGGGGAGTTTGTTGGACCAAAAGAACCAATGAGCCAAGATCAGAAAACCTCTAAGTCCCACATGATATCATAACAACTGCTGAAGGCTCATCAGCAGTTTGACAAGTGCTGAAAACTCCAACAGCTGAAGATCAAGTGCTGAAGACTCAACAACTGAAGACTAAAGTGCTGAAGTTTAACAGCTGAGAACACAAGTGCTGAAGCTGAACAGCTGAAGAACACAAGTGCTGAAGCTGAAGACCAAAGTACTAAGTACAAAGCTGAAGAGTTTACAGTGCTGAAGATCAACAACTGATGTACAAAGTCTAGAAGACAAAGACTGAAGATCAGCCCTGATGAATCTAATCTGAAGTCATCAGCTGATGAAACGTCTGAAGTTCAAGTCTGAAGATCAAGTCTGAAGTTTCAGTAGTTTGTTCACAACAATGCTGAAGAGTACTTCTTCTGTAGTTGTAGTATGTTTTATGTAGTAGTTTTATGTTTACTTCAGTAGTTTTGTAAAACGACTGAAGAGCTTGTTCTTCAGTGTTGTAGTTTCAGTAGTTTTATGTTTTTCAGTAGTTATAATAACTGATAACACGAGTATTTTTGTAAGGAGATGTCAGCTGTTTTGACATCTTCAGTAGTTGTGTTTCAGTTGTAATAAATCTGTTAGATGTCACTATCAAGTGACATCAACAGACGTCACACTCTTATATAAGAGGTGTCGACCTAATTGTAATTGTGACATTCCGTTACCTCCGAAACGCGAATATTGAATGAAATATATTTGCAGAATTCTCTCTATCTATAACGTCTTTGTTCTTCACTGGAATATCGTTTCGTTCTTGTGAATTGGCTAATTCATTGTTTGAATTCCGCTGCTATACTCTCAAATCAATCAAACGTAGATCACTGATCCTAACACTTATGCAGCTGGAACTCCACTTGCTACAAACCATGATATAGCACCTGATGAAAATGCAGATCTGGTAGATGCAACAATGTACGAGGAATGATTGGATCTCTCATGTACCTTACTGCCTCCAAACCTGATATCATGTATGCTACATGTTTATTTTCTAGATATCAGGCTAAGCCAAAGGTTAACCATCTGATCAGGGTCAAGAGAATATTTCGTTATCTGAAGGGCACACCCACACTTGGGTTGTGTATCCTCATGATGATGACTTTGAACTCACGGCGTATAGTGACTCGGATTTTGGGGGCTGCAAGATGGATTACAAGTCTACATCAGCAGGGTGTCAATTCTTTGGGAGGAGATTAATGACCTGGCAGTGTAAGAAGCAGACCTCGGTTGCATTGTCAACCTGTGAAGCCGAATACGTTGCAGCTACAAGTTGTTGTTCTCAAATATTTGGATTCAATAGCAAATGCGGGACTACGGTTTAAATTTCTCCACTACTCCTATTTTTGTTGATAACTCTGCTGCAATTGCAGTAACTAAAAATCTAGTACAACATCCTAAGACCAAAACATCGGTATAAAATATCATTTTATACGGGACTGTTTTGAAAAAAATTAATCGATGTGGTAAAAATAATACGGATTTTCAACGCGCTGACCTCTATAAAAAGCTTTTGACAAACCACATTTTCTATATCTGTTAGCGGTCAACGGCGTTAAAAGAAAAGTGATGTATTATTAATGATGATCATGTGTAGTCCGATACAGCCTTAGTCTATTTTCCTTTTTATATTCTTTATTTATTTTGTTATGTTTTAAATTAATTAATGTTATTTAGCTGTCTATTAAAATCCTAAAATATGTTAATCGGTTATAATTTTAGAATTTTAAGGGGAGAATAGGTCAACTAGTAACATTTAAAAAAAAGGGAGAATGAGATGGAGAGCCTAGCTGACAGAAGGTAGATCGTATCTGTGATATCGATTCAAATACTTTGGAAAATGATAGTACACAGGAACAAATCAAGAGGGACTTAATATTTAATTTAGAAAAGATGCAAAATTCAAAGTCTAAGTCTGTGTAGTCTGAGCAATTAAAAGGAAATATGATAGAAAAACTGGTATCTACTAAGGTAACACAATGAAAGTAGACCTAGAGGTTGCTAGAGCACAGATGATATGTCGGTAGATTCAACACAATAGATGATTAGACCTGACTGGTGATCTCAAGATCAAATTAAGTTGTTCAACTGAATGTGGGCTCCCATCTTATCACTGGTTAACACAATCAACAATATTCCAATAAGGGGTAACGAGCATGTAAACGCCACAAATGTGTGCGAATGACCATAATAGAGCAAAGCACGGAAAAAAAGCAAATGCTATCAAGCTAATAACTTATGTTGTTGGTGCATTATGTGCTAAAGAAATTAACGATGCTCTAACAAAAAGATAGGTTGTGGGCCTCTCTGCTGTGCGATGGCACTGACCTGAGGATAAGCATAACCTAATATTCTAGAATTCATTGTTGTTTGCCACTCTCTGCTGTGTGATGGCACTGACCTGAGGATTGGCTTCTCTTGAAAGCTCTAAGAATAGTCTCTTCTTGTCAAATGCCCGTAGACCGCTCAAAAGCTCCTGAGGAGTGTTGATTATCATATAAGCGTAGGATCCACAAATGTTGGTTGAAATAATAAACCTTAAACTATCACCAATGTGTGTCAAAAGTCTGTGTATGATTTAAAAGGACAAATATACTGACAATCATAGTGGATACAAATTCTTGAAAGTCCAAATCAATGTGGGAATCTAATAGTACCAGTATGATTTCCTAAATTTGCTAACGACTCTGGATGAAAACCGAGAAGTGAGCATCAAATGGTTTTGATAACAAGTCCCAAATGATTGACTTGCCTGTATGATTCCAAAATTGATTTGGTCGGGTATGGTCAAACTAAATAGAAGCTGCCTATTCCAGAAACAAATCTAGTAGATTTCTATCTTAGGATCTACCTCTCACAAAAAGTTAAAAAAAGTTCAATTTTTGTACTTTAGTTTAATTTTCTCTTATTTAGTCATTTCAGTTTACTTGTTGTCGGACTACATCATGGAATTCAGTAAGGGATTAATTCACCTAAAAGGGTCATGTCTGAGATGACCACATGTGTTTTCAAAAGATAAACGGGTCACGTCTGAGGTGACAAAGTGTTTAAAGTGATCACGTCTGAGGTGATCAAAAGTTTTTCAAGATAAAATGGATCATGTCTGAGATGATCAAATGTGCATAATGTTAATTCTAAAGCTTAAAGAAGGTTTAAATGGCAAATGGTAAGAAATGCAGAAAATTTCATAAGTATGACCCATTCGCACGAATGGACCATGAGTATGGACATATCATGCAATGAGAGCTATTCATACGAATGGAGCATTAGTATGGACCATTCAACCGAATGGCCCATACGAATGAATCAGTCGGATGTTCAGAGCGAACGAATGGTAAATCGCACGACTGAACTCTAGTCGGATGACTGAAGGTGACCGACTGTGGTAGTCGCATGACTGATCTTTAGTCGCATGAATCAACTATGCTACTGGGCTCAGTCGCACGACTGAAAGTAAATCCTAGTATAAATAGAGGGTGAGTCGGTCGCAGTTGGTCATCACTCCCAAATCGTCTCTGAATCGCACGAACATACTGTTACTCTGCCCGATTTTCATTTGAGCCTTCAAGACTATTATTTGTTGTATACTTACGATTTCTATTGACTATACAGGTATAATGCGGTGCAATCCATGAAAATATCCATCAATTTATGACCAAAATTGACGAATATGAACCCTAAAAGAAACTGAGACGTACATTGACAAATAAACGAATAAAACTAGTCCATTGTGCAATTAAAGGCTATAATATATTTAGTAAGTGGATTGTGAGTCTAATGAACAAGAGCACGTAGTCTAAGATTCAAAATTGGTGAAAATTTGAATTTGAATTGAACAGTCAGAACAACATGCGAATGGACAGGTTGATGAACCTCTGTCGCATGACTGATGTGTGCGACTAGCTAAGTCGCACGTCTAGTGTAACTGCATGAGTTTACATACACATGAGTCTAGTAGCACACTCAGTCATACGTATGGGTTAATTCGCATGACTGGAGTTCAGTCGCACTGCTAATTCGCACGACTTGATCTCAGTCGCACAACCTCATTCGCATGACAGAAAAGAAGGTTTTCAAGTCCATGTGATTCAAGAAATTTTTAGCCAATGGATACTAATGTTTACTTTCATTGTGTAACAGATGGCAAGTCGATGGACAATGAGTACGAAGCACAACATATGTGCTCATTTAGATCTGATATCCAGAAACGCTTTAGACTTTTCTGGCATTATCACCTTTCTAAGGAGATCGGGAATTGCACATGCTATATCTGCTCCATGTACTCCATATCGTTCTATACAGCAGGATTCTGGGAGGTGCAGTAGTTGACCGATCTTCTGAGCCTCACTGTATCAGGAGTACTATCTTTGGAGAGGCGATTGAGATCACAGAGGAAGATCTCAGGATTGTGCAGTAGTTGGGGGAACATGCGGATGTCTACTAGACTACCCCCTTACTGTCAGAGGATGCTTTCTTCGAGCTAAGTACTCTGGGGACATAAATGTTGGGGTGCTCAACAAGAGCAACCTGTGTCCCCAGTTCAAGTAACTTGCTCACGTACTGCTGAAGTGCATAGTGTCTAGGAAGGGAGGATTTGATGAGTTGTCAGATCAGATCCAGAACGCCTATGTAGCGTTGGTACTGAACAATCCGTTCAGCTTCTCCAGGATGATTTTCTCCTACTTAGTGGAGAACATTGAGGGGAAAAGGAAGGAGGGCTTCTGCATGTACCCCCGATTCATGCAGATGATTATAGACCAGAAGCTCCCTTCCCTGCCGAAGGAGAAGGAAGATGCAGTAGTTCTTGAGGTGATGGATGATACCACCTTAGGCCGAATGAAGGTGTACAGGGGGAAGCAGTTTAAACCCTCTATTAGGAGACTGTTCGGGCATCTGGCACGTTAGAACTATGTGGTGCCAGCTCGGAGGAAGTGGCGCCACGAGTAGTGATTCTGATGTTGAGCAGATTGTTCTACCCTCCGATGACTCTGATGATGATTGCGGGGATGCTGGAGATAACATGCCCATTCCACCGAGGGGCATAACGACTGATAGTATACCTCCAGTATCTGCCCCCACTGGAGATGTAGCGGAGTCTGCTGGGTTCCACCAGGGGTTTGTACCTTGTGAGGATGAAGAGGAGTCCGATGAGGAGCCGCTTACTAGGACTGTGGGAAGAAGAGTCGTTCCCACAGAACACGGGCTCAGGGCAGTTGGTGAAGGCCAGGTGGATCAGGTGAGATTGCTAATGACCCAACATATGTTCCTGATCTGTCGCGCCATAATCAAGGGGGAGCATCCTCCTCGATGGATCGAGAAGGAAGAGGATGGCTCAGCCCCATGGCTTAAAGAAAAAAAGCGCCGACTTACTTCGTCACTACCACAGCTACCACCAACCCCCCACCACAGACACTCTACTATCACATCCACTACCACAGCCACGACCATTTTACCTACCACACCCACCTTTTCACCACCACCCACATCATTCATTCCTACACCACCACCACCTTCATCTATACCATCCCCAATCTTCACCACTACCACCACCACCACTAGCTATCCTGCAGCACCATCATCACACTCCCCTTATCCTACAGGATCACCTTTACCTCCTAGGGGGTAGAGGAACAGCTCTCAGCACTCAACCATATGGTGCTGAGACTGTTGGTGCTGATGATGAGAAGACTGCGCAGATTCGTCAGCTGGAAGATCTCACAGCTGCCCAGTCCCAGCGGATCTCTCAGCAGGATCAGCTGATTGAGCAGCAGGCATAGCAAATGGCTGTCAGAGCAAAGAGATTGCCCAACTCCAAGAGCATAGAGTCAGATCAGCAAAAAAGATTGAGGAGTTGGAGGAAGCTAAAAAGTCTATCATGCTCAAGCTCAAAGGAACTAAAGATGAGCCTCTGAAGATAAAGGAAGGAGATAGTGATGAGGGTGATGATGAGGGTGATGATGAGGATGATGATGAAGGTGAAGAGAGTGATGATGATATGAGGAAGAAGAGACAGAGGACAGGCAGGAGGATGATGATGATGAAGGAGGAGATGCAGCTGCATCTGCCTCAGCTTAAGATCAAGAGAGAAGATCAAAGAGAAATCAAGACCAACAAGCTTCCTCTTCTGCCTCACCAAGTGATGATCCAGCGATTCAAGATAAAAGTAATGTAGTTGATTATGTAATTGATAGCTTTTGTACTTGAATCATGGATTAAACTTATGTATTTGATGCTTATATTAAGATTAATGTATTTCTGTCTAGATTATTAACTAATGTTTGATGTGTTACATGTTTACAACAAGCAGATTCAAACTTTCAAAGGGACGAATTTGATGTTGCTCCCCTTCAGTAGGTCAAGACTCAATTGACTATGATTCTTGATCTGCAAGGGATCGTCAGGAGATCTGCATTATACCCCTGAAGAAGGGGAAATAATTCTTGATCTTTCAAATGAGCAACTGGCTGAAATGTTCAAGCTAAAACCCAGATGAGATCACTAAGGATGCTCCAACTGTTGAGTCCACCAGTGAATAAGAGCTAAATGACAATGATGAGATAGAAATAGAGGACATCACAGCAGAGCACTATCCTCAGTACGCTGACAACGAGGGAAATATGGTCCCCAATCTGGGTGAATCCCTAGTTAGTGATACATTTGAGGTATTGGATGAGATGGAGAAGGAGTCAGAGAAGATTGAAGGAAAAGCCCAAGCCTCAAACAACGATGTTGATATCAGAAAGGCGGAATGGGCTGCTTGTTTCGAAGAAATCCGAGCCCAACGCGCAGCTCCTAAACAGAATGTCTACACCAAACTCTACAGAGTGAAGAAACATCATAAGGTGTCAGGCAGGATTATTGCGTGGGCACATTTCGAGGATCTAAATCGTTATGCAATAAAAAGGGAAAAGGGCATAGAGTACTTTAGATTTCCACATGATCTAAAGACTCTACCTGGTTTTGAGCTCAACCAGCTGAAGTTATTATATGCTGTCCCAAGGAAGATGTCAGGCTGATTTGAGGATGCCTGAAGAAAGACTACCACACTAGGTGGGTCAACTTCAATCCTCAACAACCTATGAGGTATATTAGACGTTCTGAAGTTGATCCTATAACTGGTAAGCCCAAGATTGTGCTAAAGTGGAGTCCACGAAGAACAATGTCAAGAATCCCTCTCAGGGAGATGCCTCAGGACTTTACTCCACACTTTAAGTGGTGGTACTATGATTGGAGAACCGGGGAGGCGGTCATAGTTCTAAATAAAGAGGGACAAATGAATATCATCAGGGTGTTTGACCCAATGTGGCTCACTAACTTGTCTGATAATGATGTTTACACATTATACAAATGGCCACTATTCTATGACCCACAAGATATTGTACAAGCCCTCGAATTCCGAAATGTCATAAGACCCTACTTTGCGTTCGAGATACATGCAGGAGTCACTAGAGAGGAAAAGTACAAGAAATATGAAGAGGTGATGCAGAAGGTAAGACATTAGATAGGTCTAGGTCCAAGGGGGAGTTTGCTGATACATATGTACCTAGATCCGGATCTAAATGTAATATGTCTTGTGTCTTACGCTTATGTAAGTGTCGGGTACTTAATGAAATGATATGATTGGTTATGTTTATAATGTTTATATATTTCATTAATGAGTTGGTGACTTGATTACATAGGTTGTGAATGTTTGAATTGATTTACATAAGGTTATAATAATGAATACAGTTCAAACTTGAGTTGGTGAAGTTCTCATGCGTCCGACAGGTCCATACGTCCTAACAGTAGTGATGCATCCGAATGGCCATGCGACTAAGTGTCCATGCGCCTAAATAGTCCATACGCCTAAACAACTTCATCGTCTAACTCAGTCGCACGACTGAATGATCTGTCGTGCGAATGGATCAAACGCATGGCTCAACCGCACGAATGAACCATGCTAATGGTTCAGACGCACGAATGAGCAACCCTAACCTATAAATACCACCTAAGTCGGAAAAAAGTAGATGATTGATTCCTATTCGACTCCAAACGCACCCTAGCAGTCCAGAAGCCTCCAAGCTCGTACTCCAAGTTTATAGAACGCAACAGATGATTGCTAATTGATTGTTAACGTTAGATTCAATACCTTATTGTTTCTACGTGCGTTCTCACCGATTGGATCGCCAATCAAATAGGATTCCGCACTATTGGTTTGGTTACACGTTAATCAGTTTGTATTTAGTTTATATACAAGATCCTAACATCTTTGTTGCATAGATGTTGGACTATACAACTAGATGAATTATGTGAATCACTCACTAAAAGGGGTCACATCTGAGGTGACCAATCTGCTCCAAACTAAAAGGATCAGTCTGAGGTGATCAAATGGTGTTAAATTAATAGGATCATGTGAGATGATCAAAGGGCAAAATGTTTTATATCAAAAGTTAAAAATTTTAAGTGTTTGAAAGTGTATGAGTACAAAGTCATAGTATGAGCCAATCATACGATTGAATCATAAGAATGAGCCAATGGCACGTTTGAACCATATGTATGAGGCAGTCACACGATTGAACCATGACTATGCAACAAACATGCGATTGGACCACAAGACTAAACCAATCATACGAATGGATGAAGAAGTATGAGCTAGTCACACGACTAAAACCCAGTCGCACGAATGTAGTATGCGTATGGGTTCAATAGCACGACTGAAATTTAAAATAGTATAAATAACGGGGTCAGTCGGTCGTAACCCTTACCACCCTTCAAAGTTCTCTGAAATCGCCCATACACACACAAACTCTACCCAAATTTCGTTTGACTGATATTACCGACTGATTGCGATCCTAACGTGTGTTTTACTCATCTACAGGTACTGGGCAACTGAAATCGATCCAAATGAACGTCTTAATCGCATCTTAAGGACCAATTCTACTAAAACCTAAACCGAGACTAAACCTAAAATAGACCACTTAAATGGACATTAAAGTTGATTTAAAGGACACTAAGTGCTATTTAGAGTCTCTACGGTCCAAATGAGTCTAAACACAAAGTCTAATATAAATTTTTGACAAAGATTCAAATCTAGGGTGTTAACAGTGTAAGATGCGAATGGACATGCTAATGAAATTCAGTCGCACGATTGAGCCAAGCGCATAATTCAATCACACAAATGAATCACGCGTATGGATTCAGTCGCACGACTGACTCAACCGCATGGTGTAGTATACCATAAGTTTAGTCATAGGCTCAATCATGCGACTGAATTCAATTGTACGACTAAAACTCAGTCGTATGGTTCAATCGCATGATTGAATCACTATGATCATACAGTTTAAGTTCCACTATCTTCTGTTATGAACAAATGTAATCTATATTTGTCTTGTGTTATAGCAACATGGCTGATAGATAGACGATGAGCACGAAGCACAATATTTGTGCTCACTTAGACGTTACCTCTCAGAATGCTTCCGAGAGTTTGCTGGGATTATAGCCTTTCTACGTAAACGAGGATCTACAAGGCTATCTTTGCTCCATGCACACCCTACCGATCTATAAACAGGCCTTTTGGAATGGTGCTTCAGTTGGCAGGTCCTTTGATCCCCATAGTATTCGGAGCTCGATCTTGGACAGGGGGCTTAGGATTACTGCAGACGATCTAAGGCATGTCTGGATCTGGGTGAGGATGGTGCCCAACCAACAAAGATACACCCTCTGACTGTTCGGGGATGCTTACTAAGGATGAAGTACACTGGGGACATCAACACAGGTGTGCTCAACAAGAGCAACTTGTGCCCCTAGTTCAAGTACTTGGCTCATGTCATTCTCAAGTGCATAGCATCAAAGAGAGGAGTATTTGACGAGATGTAAGATCAAATCCAGAACGCACATGTTGCTCTTTTGCTGAACCACCCATTCAATTTCTCCTACATGATATTCTCCTACATGATCGAGAACCTCGAGGCCAAAGGAAAGGGAGGCTTCTGCATGTACCTAAGGTTTTTATAGATGACTATTGATAAGAAGCTTCCTTCGCTACCAAAAGAGAGAGATGATGTTGTGATTCTAGAGGTGATGGATGACATGACTTCAGATCGGATGAAGGTGTATCGGGGGAAGCAAGTGAAGCCCCCAGTCAGAAGATTGTTCGGGCATTTGACAAGTGAAGATTATGTGGTGCCCTCTCACAAGAACTGGCGTCAGGATGATAGCGAATCCGGTGTTGAGCCAATTGTGCTACACCGATGAAGAAGACAAAGATGATGACAACGATGATGATGGTTAAGGTGGTGATGCACCTGGTGGAACAGAGAAGGCTGCCTTCCACCAAGACTTCTTGCTCGATGAAGAGGAAGAGTCTAATGATGAGCCACTGGTTAGGAAAGTTGGTAGCCGGGTTGTGGCCACGGACAAAGGGAAAGAGGCAATGGCGGACGCCAGGCTGGGTCGAAGGGGTTGCTACAGATTTCACTGATCCTACTTACACCCTAGACCAGCCACTCAGCTCAGGGGGAGCCACTATCTCCAAGGGCTCCAGGAAGAAGAGCATGGCCCATCCCTATGGAAAAAAGAGAAGAGGCCAAGGTTTACTTTGATCACATCTTCTACTACTAGCACCACTGCCACAACCATACCACCACTGCCATAGCCACCACCACTACCACACCCACTACCACAGCCAACACTCCAACCACCACTCATACATCTACCTCCACCACACCCATAATACCTAACACTACTCACCACAATCCATTCCTATTCCTCCTCCTATCTTCACCACATCCACCATGTAGATACATGTGTCCCTAGTTTCTGAGCTTAATGTAAAATGTCTTTATTGTCTTAAACATATGTAATTAAATTGGTACATAATGAAATACAATGTGTGGTTGTGCTTATAATGTTGAATATTTCATTGCTTGGCATGTAATAACGCTTATTGAACTAACTATATAGGTTTGTGGTTGTTTGAATAGATCTAAGTCAAATAATGATTGTGAAATATATTCAAACTTAATCATATGAAGTTCTCATGCAATTGGCCTATGCTAATGGACCATACGCATGAACAACTTCATGCTAATGAACCAGTCACACAACTGAACCAGGAGACTAGATCAGTCGTATGATTGTAACATGAGATTGACTTAGTCGCACGACTGAACACTCAGTCGTGCGAATGGATCAACCGCATGACTCAATCGCATGACTGAACCATGCTAATGGTTCAGTCGGCCGAATGAGAAACCCTAACCTATAAATACCACTTAAATCGTGCAAAAACGAAACACTTTGAAAAACCTACGTACTAAATCGTACCCTAGCCGTCCAGAGACCTCTAAGAACCTGTTCCAAGTTAATAGATCGCACTAGATCAATGCTCAATCATTCTTAATGTTTAGATTCAATCCATAATTGTTTCTACGTGCATTCTCACTAATTGGATCGCCAATCAAATAGGATTCCACACTATTTGATTCGGTATACACGTATATCAGTTAGTATTTCGTTCAATACATGATCCTAACAAGTGGTATCAGAGCTTTGGCTCTTGATTTACGTGTGATTCAATCGTTTTTTATACAAAGATTGTGTTTTTCCACTAATACGCAATATTTTTGTGTTCTTAGATGTTTCCAGTTCGTAAAGTTAACTTTTTCCGGCATTCGGCAATTAGGGTTAGTGAAAATTCGAGTTTTTGCATCCAAAATACCTTAAACCCATGAATTTTCAAGTTTCAGCGGCTTTAATCGCACAATTGACTCAATCGCATGACTGAATCCACACACATCCCTCATACGCATGATTAGACTCATCCGTATCTCCATTCGTATGACTGAGCAGTTTATTCGCATTGTCCAACCACATTTGTTCATTCGCCGACTGAGCCATCCGTATTAGTACAGTCGCACGATTGAACCATCCGCATTGTTCAATCGCATAAATAGCCCAATCGCACACTTCATTCGCTCAAGTGAAAAAGCTTGTTCAAAAGTTTAAAGTTGATAGCTATGGAGGACCAATACTTGGCGTTCACAGCAGGGAGAGACTCAAGGATTCAAAACCTACTGCTTCTGGAGAATGAAGTGGGGAATCACAACAAACCCCCTATTGGTAATCACGTTGGACGAATACCCACAATGGAAGCAACGTTTGGGATCTACTTAAATAGAGTAGATCCCAATCTGTGGGAATCAATAGACACGGGGTACAGCATGCCAGTAGGTGCTGATGGTGTCAAACTTACTCTAGGTGACATGACTGATGGACAAAAGGTCAAATACAATGCTGAGAAGAAAGTCTATGCTCTGCTTACTCAGTCGATCCCAAGGATATTTTTCACCAATTTTCTGAGTATACGCAAGCAAAGAAGCTATGGGATGCATTGGAGAAAAGGTATGACGGAAATGCATCATTAAAGGCGATAAAGGCTAAAGCCTTGAAAAAAGAGTTTGACAACTTCTCTTCGATGGGTAAAGAAAGCCTGGATGATATCATTGACACATTCTACCACTTGATGAGTGAGATGCACACTCATGGAGTAACGACGTTTATGGAAGACAAAGTGTCGAACATTGCAGATGGGTTGCCGGAGAAATGGGTTTCCTTTGTCTCCAATCTTAGAAAGAATGATATGCTAACGAAGTTAGATATCAATGATTTCATTCTGAAGCTGAGAGAGGAAGAGCTGAGTATGAAGTATAGAGCCCAAAAGTCTTCCTATGATCAGAATCCGGCACTGTACAACACGGCTCCAGAAGCCAAAACATCTAGAGCACCACCCAGACGGCCTTTGTGTAAAGTTCAAATGGTCCCTCTCAAACCTCTACTTCAGGGTCAGAAACGTCAGGGTCGTCTAGTACCCAATACATAGTACCTAAAGCCAGTGCTGCAAAACTAAAGACCGAGAATTTCGGTAATGTGACAGTTGAGGTAGCTAAAGAGCACATGGATCTCTTAGCAGTTGTAGTCCACTCCTATGATGGACTAATTGCGGGAAAAATTGGGAACTGTCATCTGGTAGATGAGGACTACGAGCAGGTGGACGAGACAGAGCTGGAGAGGATATATAATATGGGCCTTAGCAAGTGCTGTTCGGAGAGCTAAGAAGTTTGTCAAGAAAACTAGACAGAACTGGTTGCAACTAAGGACACTACCTTTGGTTTCGACAAGACCAAGGTGACCTGTTTCAACTGTGGCGAAAAGGGGCACTTCAAACGTGAGGGTGTGAAGCCCAAGAAAACTGGAAACGAGAATCCATTTCATCATTCAATCGTCAGGATAAACCAACTAGCAGTCCTACTTTGTCAAGCAAGGATCCTAAAGCCTTGACTACTCATGATGATGAAGGACAGGACTGGAGCTTTCGGTTGTTTCACCGAGAGAATCCAATATCACTAGTGTTGAAGATTTAGATGACGATTCAGCTAGTGAAGGAGATATTGCAGTGGAACGTGCGATGTCAAGCACCGAAGAGACTAAAACAGTGGTCATTGCATGCCTATAGAAGGGAAATCTATAACAACATCAGAATCACCAAAACCAGAAACACCAGACTCTGTTTTAATGGCTGATTCATCAGACCCTCTTAGGTAAGTACTACTGACAAACTTTTCAATAATCATGCTTGTTCTGATTGTAATAAATTTAGGGAAAGCATAGACTTAAAATTTGCTAGGTTATTAGATCATAATGATAGCTTAGTAAAGGACTTGCAACTATGCACCGAAGCTAAAAGAATTCTTAAACAAAATGAGCACAGTTATAAAGAAAAGATAGAACTACTCAACAAACAACTTAGGGAAACCGAAGTTGTAGCTTTTAACCAATCAAATGACATTAAGTTCAATCTTAACTCCCCAGAATACACTAAGAAACAAAAGAAAGTTTTAGAAGTAGAAGTTAAAGCAAAAACTGCTTACTTAGACAAGTTCATCTCATATTGTTCAACACTTAGTGAGATAGCATAACAATAGGGAGGGATTGGGTTATAAAGTGGTTCCGCCACCACATGAGATCTTGATGAACATGAAAAGTAAATCAATCAATAACAACCCCAATCAAGGATCATGTGATGTCACTCCTTTAGTAAGTGACCCAGATACCACATGTTCATCTAATGAATCTGGCACTAAACTAGAGGAGGCCACTTCAAAATCACAAGGTAAAATTCCTTGTGTCAAACAGGACCAACAATTTGAACAGGTTAAAGTTAATTATGGGTCAATCAAGACTAATTCTAAACCCAAAAAGACCAAACATGTGAACCACTCATGGGTTTCATGTTAAAGTCCAGGTAAACAAAATGGAAAAGATGTTAAAAATGTTAAAACAATGAACTTTGTTAAACAAGAGAAAACATCTAAACAAGCAGAGTGTAAACCCAAAAAGGTTAATGTCACACGTGTGTCACACACTTCTCCACACAAATAGTTAAATCGAAAAGTCGAAAGCAGATCATGCTACAACTATGGAGAGTATGGACACATTGCATCTAACTGTCCTTACTATCAGATACCAAGGAGGAAAGTTGAACTTTGGGACCCAAAATCTAGTTCTTCTAAGAGGAACTCACTGACTCCACCTAGAAGGGCTAGTGAACCTAAAGTTCAACCCATTAGCCAAGCGTATGTTTATCACAAACAAGCCTTACACAAGGTGGGCTTATGGAAAGAAAAATCAATCTTAATGTCTGATAATGAGAACAAGAAGACAACTAAGCTTCCCTCACCCTCTAAAGGTCAATGGGTTAAATTTATGATGTGTGATGCCTCTGGGACACCCAAGCCAGTAAAGGCTTGGGTCCCTAACCTAAACTAATGTTTTCAATTGAATGTGCAGGGTGTTCACTATAGTGCTGAAACCAACACGTGGATTATAGATAGCGGCGCATCCAGGCACATGACAGGGAATAGGGCTCTTATCAAACGTCAAACAAATAAAAGGAGGCCATGTTTCATTTTCTGGAAACAAAGGAGGGTATATCACAGCTCAAGGGGAAGTGAGAAATCAAAGAGTGAAGTTTGACAAGGTAAACTATGTTCAACAACTTCAGAATAACCTACTTTATGTATCCCAAATTTGTGATAAAGGTTTTAAGGTAGTATTTGACAACAAGAAGTGCTATGTCCTTAAAAAGGACTATGTGATCCCGAATGACCAAATCTTAATGTCTACCTCAAGATATAATGACCTTTATGCCTTGGATATATCAAAGGCCTCCACAACGGATCATGAAGTTCAGTGCTTCTTGTCAAAAGCTACTGAGAGGGTTCCATCTCCTGGCATAGGAGAATGGGACACATTAATCCACGGAAGATGAATCACTTGATCCAGAATGATCTCGTGAGAGGAGTTAATGTCGAAAACTTCCAACTTCCTGATTTTTGTGTTGCATGCAAGAAGGGCAAACAGACGAAGAAGTCTCATAAGGAAAAGAAATTTCATTCCATCGAAATTCCTCTTGAACTTCTTCACATGGATATGTTTGGTCCAGTCAGTACAAGAAGCATTGCATGCGACTTGTATTGCTATGTAGTTACTGATGACTACTCAACATTCTCCTGGGTAATGTTTTTGAAATCCAAATCTGACACATTTGAGTCATTCAAGTAATTAGTAACTACATTGGAGTCCCTATACAAGCTGAAGATACGACAAGTACGCTCAAACAACGGAACCGAGTTCAAGAACCAATGGATGGAGGCATACTGCAAGGAAAAGGGAATTGTGCACCAGTTCACTTTTGCCTACACTCCTCAGATGAACGGCGATGCTGAAAGAAAAAATCGGAGCTTGATAGAGACTGCACGGACTATGCTAGCAGACTCGAAACTGCCTATCCAATTCTGGAATGAGGCAATTGTAATGTGTGTTACACGTTAAATCGAGTTCTGGTAGTTAAACGCCATGGCAAGATGTGTTACGAGTTACTACAATGACGTAAACCTAATCTAGAGTATCTTGAGCCGTTTGGCGCACCGTACACCCTACTGAAGAAGACTCGGGAGGGAAAATTCAGTGAGAAGGCTGAAGAAGGTATCTTTCTAGGATACAACATACCGAACAAGAGAGTTTACAACAACTCGAGGGTCAAGTAGAAGTGTGGTGTAACGTGGACGTTCAGATATACACCACCCCACCTGCTGGAAAAGGACCCGCCTTCTTTTTCGACTATGATGGACTCTTCAAGTCCTTCAATATCCCTCTCTCCACGTCTGATGATGAGTTAGCAGCAAAGATGATGTATGATGTTCTAAACACCCCATCTCAGGAATCTACATCATCTGGCTCACAAGGTGATTCATCTACCAACTCAGGGGGAGCATTTGAGGTAAGTGACTCTTCTTCTGATGATGAAGCCGTGGAGAATGATCAGGACTCTCAGGAGCAACAGGTTCCTCCTACTGCAAGTCCACATGCATCTGACATTGATGCCACTGAGTCTTCGGAACCTCACATCCCTACTACCTCAGATACTAAACCAAATGTTCATAATCTTGATCCTGAGGTAGTTGTTCCCACCACTCCTGGATCACGCCTAAATGTCTATCATTCTATGGACAATGTCATTGGGGATGTAAGATCAGGAGCTCAGACAAGAAATCGGCTGTATTCAGCTGATTATGCCTCGGTATTGGAGAAAGGGTACCTTCACGATGGTGCTTATCGTTGCTTTGTGTCTCAGTATGAGCCAAAATACGTGAGTGAAGCCCTAAATGATAAGGCATGGGTAAGTGCCATGCAAGAAGAACTTCTTCAGTTCAAGAAGTTAGGTGTATGGACACTGGTAGATAAACCTAAAGGTGCTAAGGTCAATGGCACCAAATGGGTCTTGAAATGTAAGAAAGATGACCAAGGTGTCATCATTAGGAACAAGGCTCGACTTGTAGTTCAAGGATTTTGACAAGTTGAAGGAATAGATTAAAATGAAGTGCTTACACCCATGGCAAGAATGGAAGCCATCCGTATCTTCCTTGCCTATGCATCGTATATGAAGATTAAAGTTTATCAACTGGATGTGAAGAGTGCATTCCTTCATGGTGAAATTCGAGAGACAATGTATGTCAGTCAACCCAAGGGATTTGAGGATCCATATCATTAGGATAGAGTTTACAAACTCGACAAGGCTTTATACGGGCTTCATCAAGCTCCTAGAGCCTAGTATGAGAAACTCTCCACTCATCTTGTGAAACATGGGTTTCGCAGAGGTGTTATTGATTGCACACTGTTCATAAAAGAAAAGGACGATGATTTACTGCTAGTCCAAATTTATGTAGATGACATAATCTTCGGTTCCAAGAATGAAGAATTATGTAAAGAGTTTGAAGCAGTAATTAAGGTTGAATTTGAAATGAGTGTCATGGGAGAGATGAAGTTCTTTCTTGGGTTACAGGTGGATCAGACACCTAAGGGATTTTTCTACATCAGACCAAGTATGTAGGAGATATTCTTAGTTGGTTTGACATGAAGAATGCTTTCGCAGCTGGGACTCCACTTGCTACAAACCATGATGTAGCACCCGACGAGAATGGTGATCTCGTAGATGCCACCATGTACCGAGGAATGATTGGATCTCTAATGTACCTCACTGCCTCAAGACCAGATATCACGTATGCTACATGTCAATGTTCAAGATATCAAGCAAAGCCAAAAGTTAACCATCTGATAGGGGTCAAAAGGATCTTTCATTATCTGAAGGGTACCCCAACACTAGCGTTGTGGTATCCTTATGACGATAACTTCGAGCTTACAGCGTATAATGACTCGGATTACGGCGGCTGCAAGATGAACTACAAGTCTACATCAGCAGGATGTCGATTCTTTGGGAGGAGATTAGTGACCTGGCAGTGTAAGAAGCAGACTTCGGTTGCTTTGTCAACCTGCAAAGCCAATACGTTGCTGCTACAAGTTGTTGTTCCCAAATCATATGGATTTAATAGCAAATACGGGACTACGGTTTGAATTTCTCTTCTACTCCTATTTTTGTTAATAACTCTGTTGCAATTGCAGTAACTAAAAATCCGGTCCAACATCCTAAGACCAAGCACATCAGAATAAAATATCACTTTATACGTGACTGTTTTGAAAAGAACCTAATCAATGTGGTTAAAATAAATACTGATTTTCAACGCGCTGACCTCTATACAAAGGCTTTTGATAAACCACGTTTTCTATATTTGTTAGAGGTCAATGCCGTTAAAAGAAAAGTGATGTAATTCCTCAAGATGACCATGCGTAGTCCGATGCGTATAGTCCAATGCGTATAGTCCATTTTTCTTTTAATTTTTATTTTCCTTATTTATCTAATTTATTTTAAGTAGTTAATTAAATTGATGTTAATTCTTTGCCTAGTAAAATCCTAAAAATGCAAATCGTTTACGGTTTTAGAATTTTAGGGGGAGAATAGGTTTAGGAAGTAACATTATAAACACAAAAAAACGAGGAAAATGATACCGATTCAAACTTTGGAAAATGATAGTACACAGGAACAAACCACTCGGGACTTTAAAAGTTTAAAATGAATAAGATGCGAAAGTCAAAGTATAAGTCTTTGTAGTCTGAGCAATATAAAAGGAAAAATGATAGTAAAACTAGCTACTACCAAGGTAACACAAAGAAAGTAGACCTAGAGGTTGCTAGACCACTGATGATATGTCGGTAGGTCAACACGATAGATGATTAGACCTTGTTGGTGATCTCAAGATTTAACGAAGTTGTTCGACAAGCTGTGGGTTATCATCTTATCCCTGGTTAACACAATCAACAAAATTCCAATAAGGGGTGACGAACATAATAAACGCCAAAAATGTGTGCGTATGACCAAAATCTGAGCAAAAGCACGTGATGAATAAAATACAAAAGCAATCAAACTAACAACCTATTTTGTTAGTGAGATCTGTGCAAAAACAATAAAATTGCTCAAACAAGAAGATAGGTTATGTGCCTTTCTACTGTGTGGTGGCACAGACCTGAGGATAAACATAACCTATATATTCTAGAATTCATTGTTGTTTGCCGCCTCCGTGCTGTGCGGTGGCACTGACCTGAGGCTTGGCTTCTCTTTGAAATCTCTAAGAATAGTTTCTTCTTTAATACTACCCTGAGACCGCTCAAAAATCTCCTGAGGAATGTTGATTACCAGATAGGTGTGGGATCCACAAATGCTTGTTGAAATAATCAAACCATAAACTGTCACCAATCTATGTCAAAAGTCTGTGCATGGATTTAAGAGGACAAGTATACTGACAATCATCGTGGCTACAATTCTTGAAGTCCAATCAATGTGGGGATCTAATAGTACTAGTATGATTTCCTAAACTTGCTAACGACACTAGATGAAAGAACAGATTCGAGCATCAAAAAGTTTTGATAACATGTCCCGAATGATTTGACTTACCTGAATGATTCCAAATTGAATTGGTCCATTTATGGTCAAAATGAATTGAAGCTGCCTTTTTAGAAAATGAATCTATTAGATTTCCATCTTAGGTTTTACACCTCACACAACACCACAAAAAGAAGTTTAGTTTGTATTTCAGTTTTAGTTCTTTTATTTTGTTTAAATTTCATCAATTTAGTTGTTAAACATCGGACTATACCATGGAACTCAATCGGGGATTTAAACCTAAAAAGGTCACGTTGAGGTGACCACACAAGTTTTCAAATGTAAATGAGTCACGTCTGAGGTGACAAAATGTTTTAAAAGGATCATGTCTGAGGTGATCAAAATTTTCAAAGTTAAAAGGATCATGTCTGAGATGATCGAATGCTCACAAAGTTTAATCAAAAGTAAAAGGAATAAAATGTCAAATGGTCATAAAGTCAAAATTATGAGTATGATCCATTCGCACGACCAGACCATGAGTATGAACTAATCATACAATTGGGCCATACTTATGTCCTAGCTAACGAATGGAGCATGAGTATGAACCATTCACCCAAATGGCATATCAGATTGAGCCAGTCGCCCGAATGGAGTTGACCGAATGAGTCAGTCGCCCGACTGAAATCCAGTCAGCCGACTGAATGTGATCGACTGAACCAATCGCATGACTGAGATCCAATCGCCCGAATGAACAGAGCGAATGGGTCCAGTTGCCCGATTGAAAGTAGATTCAGTATTAATAGGGCCATAGTCGATCGCATAAACTCATAACCCCTCATTCGCCCTAAATCTCATTCTGTACCATTACTCAGCCGAAATTTCTTCAGACCCAAATTAAGTTCATCTTGTGACATTCTGACGATCTCTGTTGATTTTACAGGTATAATGCGACGCACCCTAACAAAAACTTTGTTGATTTGAGCCCTAAATCACGAGATTCGACCCTAACAAGACCCGAGACTAAAATTGGACAAATAACCGAACAAAACTAAGCAATATGTTGAAATCAAGGTTATTAGGTTATTAGTAGAGTGATTGCGAGTCTAATGAACCAAAACACAACGTCTAATTTGATGAACTGGTCAAAATTTGAATTTCATTTGAACAGACAGTAGGTCAGGCGACTGAACACCCGGATGAACTCCAATCGCACGACTGAGCTGGCCGAACGACTCAGTTGGCCAAATGAATAATCCGAATGAACTCAGTCGGCCAACTAAACCAAACGCAGGCTCAGTCTCCCGATTGAACTCAGTCACATGTTCAGTCAACCGACTGTATTCAGTCGCCTGTTAGTTCAACAGACTGAAGTCAGTCGTATGGTTCAATCGCATGATTGAACCAGACTGATCTCGAACAGGTTAACTTGAACTGAATTTTGTTGTGTGGTGATCTAATATCTATGTGTCTTGTGTTACAGATTGATGGTTGACAGGTGGTCTATCAACCCCAAGCACAACATTTGTGCCCATTTGGATGCCACAACTTGGAACGGTGCCAAGTTTGCTGGGATCATTGCATTCCTAAAGAGATCCCGAATTCACAGAGCTATTTCCACATCGTGCACTTCCTATCAGTCTATACAGTAGGCCTTTTGGGAGGGGCATCGGTTGATCGTTCACTAGAGCCCTACTGTACGGAGCACCATTTTTGGGCAGGCGATCAAGGTGACTACTGATGATATACGACATGTACTAGATCTGGGCGACGATGCAGATCACCTTACTAGGCTACAACCTCTGAAAGTTAGAGGGTGCTTCCTTAGGATGAAGTACGTTGGGGACATAAACGCAGGTGTGCTGAACAAAAGCAACCTATGTCCCCAGTTTAAGTACTTGGCACATGTGATACTGAAGTGCTTGGCGTCAAGGAGGGGTGGGTTTGATGACCTCTCAAACCAAATCCAGAATGCCTATGTGGCACGGGTACTCAACCACCCCTTTAGTTTCTCCAACATGATTTTTGCCTATCTGATAGAGAACCTAAAGGCAAAGGGCAAGGAGAGATTCTGCATGTACCCCAGATTCTTGCAGATGATCATCGATAAGAAGCTGCCTGCCTTGCCCAAGGAGAGCCATGATGCTGTATAGTTGGAGATTATGGATGACACGACCTTGGGCCGCATCAAGGTCTACAGGGGAAGCAAGTCAAGCCCCCTGTGAAGAGACTCTTCGGGCATCTGGCCAAGGCTGATTACATGGCGCCGGGTAGGCAAAAGTGGCGCCATGAGGAGAGTGACTCAGATGTCGAGCAAATTGCTCTACCATCTGACGACTCCGACTATGATGGTGACACCGGCAGAGACTTTGGGCCCGTTTCTACTAGGGGCCTTACTACACATGTTACTTCTCCACCTCCTATAGATGCCACCACTACCAGCTTTCACCAGGACTTTTGTCCTCCAGATGGGGAGGCAGAGAGTGATGAAGAACCTCTCACGAGGACTATGGGTAGCAAGGTAGTTGCCACAGAGAGAGGTTTGAGGGCGGTTGGTGGACGCCCAGGGGAGTCCGGGGATGCTGTTGCTGATCCTGATCCCACATATGCCCCAGACCCGCCCAGCAGCCAAGGGGGAGCCTCTATGCCTAGAGGCTCAAGGAAGAAGAGGGTGGCACAACCACATAGCAAGAAGAGAAAGAGATTGAAGTTCACCTTGACCTCATCTACCACCATAGCCACTACCTCAGCCACACCTTCCACCACTACCATCACCACTGCTACCACACTCCTGCTACCACCTCTACCACCTCACACACACTACCACACCCACTCCACCAAGTACTCACATCCAATCCACGACCACTATAGCCCATCCACCACCACCCACATCTATACTACCCCCAATCTTCACCACTGCCACCACCACCAGCTCTAGCCACCAAGCAGGACCGTCATCTTACCCCTTATTTCCATCTGGATCATCTCTATCTCATAGTGGGGTAGAGGAACAGCTCTCAGCACTGAACTGTATGGTGCTGAAGCTGTTAGCAGCCAATGACGAGAAGACTGCTCAGATTCGTCAGTTAGTAGACCTTACTGCTACACAATCTTAGCAGATATCTCAGCAGGCACAGCTGATTGAGCAACAGGCATAGCAGATGGCTGCTCAGAGCCTAGAGATGTCCCAATTCCAGGAGCAAAATGTCCACTCAGTAAAGAGGATAGAGGAGTTGGAGGCTACTAACAAGACCATCATGCTCAGGTTCAAGGGCTCGAAGGATGAGCCACTAAAGATCAGAGAAGGAGATGGAGATGATGGTGATGATGATGACAGTGATGATGATGATGATGATGATGATGATGGTGATGATCAAGGTGAAGATACAGAGGGAGGTGATGATGTAGGTGATGATGATGATGCAGGTGATGATGATGATGATGCAGGTGATGATGATGATGAAGGAGAAGGAGATACATCTACTACGGGTGCCACATCAGCAAGTGAAAGGAGGACTAAGAAAGCCCAAGACAACGTTGCCTCTACATCAGCCCTGTCAGCAGAGGAACACATGATTCAAGACAAGAGTAATGCATAGTTGTTTATGTTATTTAAAATCATGTGTATTTGAATATTGTATCAAATTAATGTACATAATGTTTATATTTTGTTAATGTGTTTCTTTTTTTATTATTGACTGATGTATGATGTGTTTATATGTTTAAATCAAGCAGATCACACATCTCAGCAAGATGAGTATGACGTTGCTCCCCTTCAACAGATCAAGTCTCAACTCACAATGATACTTGATCTGCATGGGATAGTCAGGAGATCTGTGAGTTACACTCCTGAAGAAGGAGAAATAATCCACGACCTTACTGATGAGCAACTTGCTGAGATGTTCAAACTGAATCCCCACGAGATAGTGAAGGATGCTCCTACGGTGGACATTGACAGTGACGATGAGCTTAATGATGTTGATGAAATCGAGATTGAAGATGTCACTAGTCAACATTATCCAGAGTACGCTGACAAGGAGGGAAATGTAGTCCCTAATCTGGGTGACTCCCTTGTTAGTGATACTTTTGAAACTCTGGATAAAATGGAGCAAGAGTCGAAAAAGAAGGACGACAAGGCCCAAGCCTCAGACGTCGACATCAATTTCACAAAGGCTAAATGGGCAGCGTGTTTTGCTAAAATTAGAGCCCAGCGCAGTGCTCTAAAGTCAAATGTCTACACCAAACTCTATAAAGTGAAGAAGCATCACAAGGTGTCAGGCAAAATTATATCATGGGCCTATTTTGAAGATCTTAACATCTATGTTGTTAAAAGAGAGAAAGGGATCGAGTACTTCAGATTCTCACACAATGTGAATACTCTTCCAGGTTTTGAGCTTAACCAGTTAGCAAAATTGAAATTGCTATATCCTGATCCTCGTAAGATGTCAGGTTGGTTTGAAACAGTGTTAAAGAGAGAATACCACACCCGGTGGGTCAACTTCAAGCATTAACAACCAATGAGGTATATCAGGAGATCTGAAGTTGATGCCATAACTAGAAGCCTAAAATAGTGCTAAAGTGGAGTCATCCATGCACTATGTCTAGAATCCCTCTACGAGAAACACCACAGGACTTCACTCCACACTTCAAGTGGTGGTACTACGATTGGAGAACAGGAGAGGTAGTCATAGTGTTGAACAGAAATGGTAGTATGGAAACTATCAGGGTGTTTGACCCCATGTGGCTCACTAACTTGTCGTTGATGATGTTTACACATTATACAAGTGGCCACCGTTCTATGACTCACAGGATATTATACAAGCTCTCCAATTTCAGAATGTGATACGACTCTGCTTTGCTTTTGAAATACATGCAGGAGTCATAAGAGAGGAGAAGTACAAGAAGTATAACGAGCTTATGAAGAATGTAAGACAGTAGATGAAACTAGGTCCAAGGGGGAGTTTGTAGATACATGTGTCCCTAGTTTCTGAGCTTAATGTAAAATGCCTTTATTGTCTTACACATATGTAATTGAATGGGTACTTAATGAAATACAATGTGTGGTTGTGCTTATAATGTTGAATATTTCATTGCTTGGTATGTAATAACGCTTATTGAACTAACCATATAGGTTTGTGGTTGTTTAAATAGATCTAAGTCAAATAATGATGTGAAATATATTCAAACTTAATCATATGAAGTTCTCATGCGATTGGCCCATGCTAATGGACCATAAGCATGAACAACTTCATGCTAATGAACCAGTCATACGACTGAACCAGGAGACTGGATCAGACGCATGATTGTAACATGAGATTGACTCGGTCGCACGACTGAATACTCAGTCATGCGAATGGATCAACCGCATGACTCAATCGCACGACTGAACCATGCTAATGGTTCAGTCGGCCGAATGAGAAATCCTAACATATAAATAGCACTTAAATCATGGAAAAACAAAACACTTCAAAAAACCTACATACTAAATCATACCCTAGCCGTCTAGAGACCTCTAAGAACCTGCTCCAAGTTCATAGATCGCACTAGATTGATTCTCAATCATTCTTAATGTTTAGATTCAATCCATAATTGTTTCTACGTCCATTCTCACTGATTGGATCGCCAATCAAATAGGATTCCGCATTATTTGATTCGGTATACACGTATATCAGTTAGTATTTCATTCAATACACGATCCTAACACACCACTACCAACACCACTCACCAAGCTGGTCCCTCCACTCAATCCACATTTACAGTCGGACCTACTCTATCCATGGTCGGGTTAGAGGAGCAGTTGGCTAGCCTAAACCGAATGGTGCTAAAGCTTATTGCTACTGATGATCTGTGGGCTACTTAGATCAATCAGCTGATGGCGGTGAATATGGCTCAAGCAAAGCAAATCGCTTAGCTAAATGAGAAGAACGCGCGTTAGGCCCAGCCCACACGCACTAAAAAGTCAAAACGAGCTGGTGATGGCTTCGGTAAAGCGAATTGAAGGACTTGAGAAGAAGAACAAAAGGATCTTGCTAAAGTTGAAGGGATCAAAAAGTGAGCCTTTGAAGATTAAAGGAGGTGATGATGAGGATGATAATGATGAGGATGAGGATGAAGATGAATTTGAGGAAGATGATGGCGATGACAAGGGAGCGGGAGGAAGTGAAAAGGAAAAAGGAGGAGATGATGATGATGAGGATGATCGAGAAGGTGATGCATCTGCGTCAGCCTCAAATCCATCGACAAAGGAGAGGCACACCAAGAGGAATCAAGATCAAGGAGCCTTGTCCTCAGCCCCTCAAGCTGAAAAGTCACCTAACCAAGGAAAAAGTAATGATTAGATGTTTATGTATTTGAAACTTTTGTACTTGAATTGTGTATTACAGTAATGTATTTAATGAATATTTATGTTTACATGTCTTGATTAATGATTTATGTGTGATGTGTTGAATGTCTAATCAAGCAGATGAAGCGTAACAGCCAGATGAATATGATGTCGTCCCCCTTCAGCAAGTCAAGACTCAACTCACTATGATTCTTGATTTGCATGGGATCTCAGAAGATCTGTGAGCAACACTCTGGAGGAAGGAGAGATTATCCATGATCTTACAGATGAGCAGATCGTTGAAATGTTTAGACTGAATCCTGATGAGCTTGTCAAAGATGCTCCAGAAGTTGATGTTATGAGTGACGATGAGCTGAAAGATGTGGATGAGATAGAGATAGAGGATGTCACTGCAGATTACTATCCACAGTACACTGACCCAGAAGGAAATGTTATTCCAACTTAGGAGAAACCATTGGCAGTTGTACTTTTCATAAGTTGGAGGAGATAGAGTGTAAGGCCCCGTTCCCGGATGCTTACAGCAAGTAATTCATAGCACATAAAACATATACTTTGCATTTAATCATCAAAACATTGCAGCGGAAACATAAAACAAATGGCATTTCATTTCATCGTAAAAACTTTTGCAAAATAATGCATCGTTTGTCGGTTACAAAACTTTAT
Organism: Flaveria trinervia; assembly: GCA_025506515.1. Classification (NCBI taxonomy): domain Eukaryota; kingdom Viridiplantae; phylum Streptophyta; class Magnoliopsida; order Asterales; family Asteraceae; genus Flaveria; species Flaveria trinervia. The sequence continues at coordinate 31,076,052 of CM046458.1, read as the reverse complement.
TGTTGTATTACATCACAAAAGCTTTAAATAAATGGATGTCATCCAAAAGAGCTGAGCAGCTGCCTCGTGCAATCCTCAACAACCTTACCAACTAACTGGAAAATGCATAAAAGTCAGTGTTGCTAAGCGAGTTCTAGTTTTATAGCAAAACATACTTTTCTATCATAAAACCATCCTTTCTTTTAAAATCATATTATACTTTACATTCGTTCGTGATCATACATCGTACGTACATACAGATAATAACATGATTATCTTCGTCATTATTTTGTTCATACTTTCATTCATTCATCATTACTTCTAGTGACATGTACATTACCTCGAACATTGTGCACGAAGCGGGTAACTGGGCCTGAGGTCTCTCATAGACCTCGAACATTGTGCACGAAGCTGACTCCAGTACCTAGGGCAAGTACATACACCATTCATCTTTTCTCTTTCATTCTGGATCAATGCCATAAGCTATACCCCGAACATTGTGCACGAAGCGGGTAACTGGGCCTGAGGTCTCTCATACACCCTGAACATTGTGCACGAAGCTGACTCTAGTACCTAGGGCAAACGGCAAGGATCCCATTCGTATGGTCAATCAAAAAGATTAGACCCCAGTGTGCATCCTTCTGGGGTGGCTAACCCGCACACAGTTGAGCTAACACCCTTCATTGGGTGTGACCTCCATACATTTGCTTGCAAGGCTCTCTTACATTCATTAATGCATGCATTCATTCATCATTCACTATAGTTCGTCCGCATTTCCTATACTCATCCGCATTTCCTACAGTTCGTCCGCATTCACTATAGTTCGTCCGCATTTACCATAGTTCATCCGCATTGACTCACTTCTTCCGTATTGACTTACTTTAGTCATCCGCATTTCCATACTTAGTCAAATGCTCATCTGCATTGACTTACTTGCTCATCCGCATTTTCAGCACTTAGTCAAATGCTCATCCGCATTGACTTACTTGCTCATCCGCATTTACTTCCTCACACTTAGGCAGATTTAGAAACTTATCAAGTGGATCTAAAACATCATTCTCAATTCCATACATCATTCATCATGTTCTAAGCTTAATTCTTACCCTTTAAGCCTTAGAAACACAATCATACATCATCAAGCATGAACATAGTCACACATCACATCATACACGCATTCAAACATACGGATCCGAAACCCAGTTCAATGAAAACATACGTTCATGCATTTCCAGCCCCAAAATCAGTTAAAAACCAGTAAAGAGGGGTCCTAGAACTCACCTTTGCAGCTTTTGAGTATGGCTTCTTCCAAACTCGTTTGCAAATTGAATTCAACCGCATAGAAACCCACTTGAATTCGAACTCTTCCTTGTTCTTTCTTCAAAACCGAGAACTTGCTGCTCTTTCTTTCTCTAAAACCGAAAATCAGAGGTGCATGTGACATATGGGCGGCCATACCGCCTTTTACACCCACTTTTCAAACATTTGTCCTTTTGGACACTTTTTACCCCTAAACTTGGGTTTTATTCCTTTTTCTGCTTTTATTCTTTTTATCTTGGCTTTTATAAATAACCTAGTGTTACATAGAGAAAGAAAAAGAAAAAGATGAAAGTACAGCCCAAGCTTCTGATGCAAATGTTGATATGAAGAAAGCTGAATGGGCAGCTTGTTTTGCTGAGATGAAAGCCCAGCGCGCAATCTCAAAGCAAAATGCCAACACCAACCTTTACAGAGTCAAAAGACATCAAAAAGTGTTAGGCAAGATTATCACATGGGCATATTTTGAAGACTTGGACATCTATGGTATTAAAAGGGAGAAAGGGATTGAGTACTTCAGATATCCACATGATCTGAAGACTCTTCCTAGTTTTGAGCTCAACCGACTGGCATGCTTAGATCTGTTATATGCTAATCCAAGAAAGATGTCACGATGGTTTGAGGGTGCATTGAAGAAAGAATACCACACCAGATGGGTAAACTTTAGACCTCAACAACCTAATAGGTTCATTCATAAGTCTAAAGTTGATCCTATATTTGGAAAGCCTAAAGTAGTGCTGAAGTGGAGTCCTCTACGCACAATGTCCAAGATTCCCTTACGGGAAATGCCTCAGGACTTCACTCCACACTTCAAATGGTGGTATTATGTGTAAGGCCCTGATCCCGGGATGCTTACAGCTGGTCAATCATCGCACATAAAACATATAATTACATTTAACCTTCATAAAACATCGCAACGGAACATTAAAATAATTTTCATTTCATTAAAAATGCTTTTGCAAGTTAATATAATCATTCATTTCAAAACATCTTTCGTTCGTATTACAATGCAAAAACATTAATTAGAGGAATGCCATCCAAAAGAGCCAAGTAACTACCTTGTGCCATCCTCAGTAACTTTGCCTGCCAACTGAAAAATGCCTAAAAAGTCAGCGTTGCTGAGTGAGTTACAGTTTTAATAGAAAACATACATTATCAATCGTTTAAAAACCATTCTTTACAATGATACGTGAACATGCACTATACATACACATAGATAATATCATTATTATCTTCATCGTTCATTCATTAACTTTCATTCATCTGTTCACAATTACTTCATTACATTCCATCCAAAACCATGAACTTTACCCCACCGTTATGCATAAAGCGGGTACTGGGCTGAGGTCTATCATAGACCCCCATACATTGCGCCCGGTGGCCTAACCACGGTACCAGGGTAAATTTAGGTGTACCATTGTCTTGTGCTATACCCATCCATCACGCATAAAGCGAGTACTGGGTCGAGGTCTATCGTAAACCCCCATACATTGCGCCCGGTGGCCTGACCACAGTACCATGAGGTAAGCAACAAAGGTTCTATGCAAATGGTCAATCACAAAGAAAGACCCTGGTGTGCATCCTTCTAGGGTAGCAAACCCACACACCATTGAACTAACACCCTTCATTTCGCGTGTTTCCACATACAAGGCTTGCAAGACTTAATTTACTTTCCTTTGTTTATTAATGCATGCATTCATTCATCATGTTCCTCTTTTTGTTATCTTCCACTTTACATTACATAATACTTTTATTTCATTCATTAACATTCAATGTAAGCCATGGGAAAATAAACATACAATGTAAGGAACATCAACATACACAGTCAACATCATCATATAGGTATCATGCACACATAACATACATCATACATACCATCATGCATAGGCATCAATCATACATAATAAGATCATCACATAATGCCCATCACACCATCTATGACCTCAAAAGTCAACTTACATAGCCCCCGGGAACCTCCCAATCAAAGCCTAAATTTCACTTTTTCCCCAAAAAATCAGAAAATATTCTAAGTGTTCATCCGCATTTCCCTTTTTGTTCATCCACATTTCCCATTTTGTTCATCCGCATTTCTTTTACTTCATCCGCATTTGTTTTTGTTCATCCGTATTTCTTTTTACTCATCTGCATTTCTTTTTACTCATCCGTATTTCTTTTTGTTCTTCCGCATTTCCTTTTGTGCTTCCACATTTCATTTTACTCATCCGCATTTGCTCTTACTTATCTGTCAATGCTCATCCGCACTAACCATTCATCCCCATTTGTTGTTCAATTGCATGAACTTACTCAGCCGCATTAACTGTTCATCTCCATTTGTTGTTCAATCACATGAACTTACTCATCTGTATTAACTGCTCATCCGCATTTGTTCATCCGCATAATCTTTATTCATCCGCATTTTTTGTTCAATCGCATGAACCTTCTCATCCGTATCAACATACTCATCCGCATTGACTTTCTCATCCACATTGACTTTCCATCCGCATTTCTCAACACTTAAGCAGCTTTTATAAATTTAGGCGTATGAACTACTGTTTGGGCGCATGAGCAGCCTAGGGCACACTTAACATTAGATTCAGTCCCCAAACCTCTTCTACCATGTTCTAAGCTTAAATCATGCATTCTAAGCCTTAGAAATACAACCATAACATCATCAAGCATGAACATAGACTAAAATCATACCATACCCGCAACATACACACAATCATACATACGGGTATGAAACCTAGTTTTATAAAAACATACATTCATGCATTTCCAGCCTTAAAATCAGTTAAGACAAGTAAAAAGAGGGGTTCTAGAACTCACCTTTGCAGCTCTTAAGTATGGCTTTTTCCAAACTCGTCTGCCATTGAGTTCAACCGCCTAGAAACCCACTAAAAACACACACAACCAAACATACAAACACACATAAGCATACAACCAAGGCAAGGCCAGTTAAGAACACTTAAAAACCATGAATTATTACCTTGAATTCGATTTTTTCTTGTTCTTCCTTCTAAAACTGAGAGTTTGCTGCTTCCTGCTACTCTCTCTCTCTCTCTAAAAATCTGGATGAGAAAAGTTGTGTAGGAGGTGATGGACAGCCATCACCTTTTACACCCACTTTTTTAAACCTTTTGTCCTTTTGACATTTTTTACCCCTTAACTTGGGTAAAATATCTTTTCTTTCTTATTCTTCACTTTATTCTTGTTGGAGCATATATTGTTATATATAGTGTGTCTTTCGTTTGTTGAAAAGTCTAGGCTTAATGTAATACACCTGATTTGTCGTAAACACATGAAACTAGGTCATTCGCAGGGGCATATGCGAATAAGACTCAGTCGTATGACTGAGCCATGCTAATGGACCAGTCGTGCGACTGAGAGATATGGTTGGACCATTCGTAAGACTGAACCATAAGTATGGTCCAGTCGTACGATTGAACCATACGCATGACCCAATCGTACAAATGGGCCCAGTTGCATCTGATATGGGTTGAGGCCTATAAATACCAATTTCATTGTGTAGAGAGAAAGGAGTGTGCCCGGGGCCTAGGTGCTGCTGGATAAGAGGGGAGATCATGCTCGATCTCCCCTTGCCAATAGTCATGATTCTTATGTTGTAACGAGCTTGTAATCATTAGGTTTTATCAGTGAAACCATTTTATTATAATTCATGTTATTGTTTGTCTCTTGGTTTTGGTTCTGTTTCCTTCCGTGAAGAACACGCTCGGATGTCAATCGATCCAGCGACTTCACAATTGGTATAAGAGCCGGTTATTGCTGGAATGATCTAACAATTATTCTAGCAACCCGAGCTCTTGATTTCTGGATCTATTTCAGGTTCTTTGACGTTAAACCCACTTCGTGTTTTGCTCAGATCTTGTTACGTGTGTTGTTTCTATGTTAAAATGAACTCGAAAACACGTTCTTATCACCCTTGCGAATCTGATGATGTCAATTTTGGTTCGGTTCATGTAAAATTCAACAGATTAGGGTTTTTGGCGGCCATGGCGGCTGCAGATCTGAAAATCTACGTGCAGACCCATTAATGCGACTGGACCATTCATGTGACTGGACCATGCTAATGGACCATTCGTGCGACTGGACAATTCGTACGACTGGACCATGCTAATGGACCATTTGTACAACTGGACCATGCTAATGGACCATTTGTATGACTGGACCACGTGACTGGACCATTCGTACAACTGGAATGTGACTGGGCCAGTCTTATGACCAGTCATACTACTGGACCAGTCTTATAAGCAGTCATGCTACTGGACCAGTCTTATGTCCAGTCATACTACTGGACAAGTCTTATGACCAGTCATGCTACTAGACCAGTTTTATGACTAGTCTCATGAAGATATTATTCGTATTATCCAATCACACGAATGTGATAATTGACTCCACGTCATACGAATGAACGGTGTTCTAGACAAAAAAAGGGTCTGGAACTACTGTTTGCACTGATTTGAGGATGAGCGAAGCACATTCACCTTGAGGTTCTTTTGTCAAATAAGTTCGATGGATACCCTATTATTCATTGGATTTCCAGAATAGGTGACTGTAGTTAGAACACAAAAGAGAGAAGAGAATATGTCAGCAGTCGGTGCTGATTTTATGGGGTAGTCATGAGCATTTGACTATTTATGGGCCATCAAGTTATATATATCCACACGGAGAGGATTCTAATTCTTAGGGGGAATCCATGTACAGAGAAATTGAATACGCAATCAGAAAGTGATGATGTGAGCAGGTTTCTGATGATGAATCTGAGTGCATGTTGATTTGGTTGAGATTTTCAGCTGTGGATTGGAACCCTCTACTTTTTGCCCAATACACCGTGTGAAGACGCAAGGAGAACACAATGTCTATATATTGGGATATGCTAAATTTGAGGGGGAATTTATATAGGTGTTAATGTTAATCAGGTTAGCCTGTGTGAAGACTAAAGCAATGGAAAATTGTTCATGTCATTATCTGGAAAAGTTAGTCATATGGGGAATCTTGCTGCTATTATGGTGTTGTTCAAAGTAAACGAAAGCTATTGTGCCTAAACTCATTTTCAGTAGCAACCTGACGGATCGGCAATGTTGGCTAATATGGTTTTTTATTTGATTCTATTGGAAACCAGAGCAAAGATTGACTGGAGATTGTAAGAGGTGTTATCTACTATTCGCAAGCAACGTACAAGGGGAATTTTTTGGAGCATATAGTGTCATATATAGTGTGTCCGTCGCTTGTCGAATAGTCTAGGCTTAATGTAGTACACCTCATATGTTGTAAACACATGAAACTGGGTCATTCACAGGGGCATATGCGAATAAGACTCAGTTGTATGACAGAGCCATGCTAATGGACCAGTCGTGCGACTGAGAGATGCGGTTGGGCAATTCGTAAGACTGAACCATAAGTATGGTCCAGTCGTATGATTAAACCATACCCATGGCCCAATTGTACAAATGGTCCTAGTCACATCTAATATGGGCTGAGGCCTATAAATTCCAGTTTCATTGTGTAGAGAGAAAGGAGTGTGCCCGGGGCCTAGGTGTTGCCGGATGAGAGGGGAGATCATGCTCGATCTCCCCTTGTCAAGAGTCATGATTCTTATGTTGTAACAAGCTTTTAATCATTATGTTTTATCAATGAAACCATTTTATTATAGTTCGTGTTATTGTTTGTCTCTTGGTTTTTGTTCTGTTTCCTTCCGTCAAGAACACGTTCGGATGTCAACCGATCCAGCGACTTCACAATTCTTTCTTTCTTTGACTCTAAATAACCGAGTGTTACATTATGACAGGAGGACATAGGAAGCGGTCATAGTTCTAAACGGAGATGGAAAAATAGAGACTATCAGGGTATTCAACCCAATGTGGGTTACTAACTTGTTTGCTAAAGATGTCTATACTTTATACAAGTGGCCACTATTCTATGACACGCAAGACATTGTACAAGCTCTTCAATTTCAACACGTCATACGGCTCTGCTTTGTATTCGAGATACATGCAGGAGTCACAAGAGAAGAGAAGTACAAGAAATTCCAAGAACATGTGAAGAATGTTAGACAATAGGGTAAACTAGGTCCAAGGGGGAGTTTGTATATACATTTTGTTCCTAGTTTATATGCTTAAATGTAAAATTCTTTCATGTCTTACATATATGTAATATGACAAAGTAATGAAATATGAATATGCTTTGATGTTTATTTATATTTAATTCATATGTATGAACTTCTTATATAGGTTTGAGGTTGTTGTACACAATTCTAAGTCAATAATGATTGAGTAATGTGTTCAACCTAGTTGGATGATTATTCATCCTAATAGACCATACTTATGGACCATATGCACAAATACATCATGCTTATGGACCAGTCGCACGACTAAACCAGGAGACTGGATCACTCGTATGGTTGAGACATAAGATTGACTCAGTCGCACGACTGAACCTTCAATCGTGCGTATGACTCAATCACATGATTCAGTCGTACGAATGGAAACCACTAACCTATAAATACTACCTAATTCAGGGAAAACAAAACACTTTGAGAGATACTTCAAATACATATAAACACTAGCCATCCAGAGCCTCCCAAACAACCTGTCCAAGTTCATAGTTCGTTCCTGATCGATTCCTACTCATTCTTAATGTTTAGTTCATTCTTATATTGATTGGGTTATCGTTCTCACTGATAGAACCGCCAATCAAATAGGATTCCGCACTATTTGATCTGGTTCAAATGTAGAATATGTTAGTACTCCATACGTAAACGGTCCTCTAATAGTTATGAATGTGTTTCTATGGCTTAGAATGTAAGATTTAAGCTTAGAACATGTTAGATGATGATTGGGAACTGAATTATGTTGTTTAAATATGATTTAGACTGCATATGCGCCTAAATAGTGGCCCATGCGCCCAACGGTCAGAAACTATCTAAGTGTCCCCATGCGCCCAAATAGTAGCCATGCGCTTGAAAAAAGCTGAATATGGCTAAGTGTCCAGAAAGTCCATGTGCCTGCATAGTGCCCATGCGCTTATAATTTGCCCAGAATGACTAAGTGTTGCCCATGCGCCTCAATAGTGCCCATGCACCCTGAAGTTCCCCATGCACCTAAGTGTTCCCCATGCGCCTGCATAGTGCCCATGAGCCTAAGACTTAGATTGTTTTTCTGATTTTTAGGGAAAAAGTGAAATGTAGGCTTTGACTTGGGAGGTTCTTGGGGAATATGTAAGTTGACCTTTTGAAGTCAGAGATGATGTGATGGGTGATGTATGATGTTACTTAATGATGATATGTGATTGATGCTTATGCATGATGATGATTATGTATGTTATCTATGATATGTTCCTTATTACGTATGATGACATGACTTTACATGGTGTGATTATGATAATGAACGTAAAGTATTATCTTAACAAAGTGAAAGATTTAAGATAATGAAAGTGGAACATAATGAATGAATGAAAAGTCTTGCAAGCAAAAGAAAGGAGGTTCACAACTCATTGAGGGTTGTTAACTCAATTATGTGTTTGCAGCGTTCGATCTTGGCTAACCTTTAAGGGTTCACACAGGGGGAGTTAGTCTATAAGACTACTCCATACATGCAATACGTGCGATGTGTGCCATATGGGGTCATTGTCGTTTAACACTAGATGATATAGCTTAGTGCTCAAGAGGGGGTTAAGTACATGACACGACCTAGATAGAAGTTAAAAGATAATAAATGTACATAAAGTGCGATAAGTATGAAATGTGCGAAATGTACAAAACGAACAATGATAAAGATAATAATTATTACCTGATGTACGTATGATGTGTGATCAAATGCGATAGTAAAGAAAATGTTTTAACAAATCAAAGGTAATATAATGTTTTATAAAACTAGAACTCACTCAGCAATGCTGACTTTTATGTGTTTTCAGTTGGCAGGTAATGGTTGCTGAGGATGGCAAGGGGCAACTATTTGGCTCATTTTGGAATGCATTCTTTTGTATAATGTTTTTGCATTGTAGTGCGAACAAAAGATATTTTATAATGAATTTTGTATCATTTTGCAAAAGCATTTATAAGGAAATGAAAAAGTTGTTTAAATGTTTCCACTGCAATGTATTGCTAAAATTAATATAAATATATGTTTTATGTGTGATGGTTGACCAGCTGTGAGCGTCTGGGGAACGAGGCCTTACATATGCATTCTTATGAGATACTATATGGTTGAAGGTGTAAAACACTCGTTTGTTGGGGTGATATTAGTCAGAAAGAGTTGGGAAGTATTGAAGTGATTGAGGTTATGACTGAGAAGCTCGAAAAGATCAAAGCCTTTATGAAGGTAGCTAAAGATAGGCAGAAGTCGTATGCTGATAAGAGACGTAGATCGATTGAGTTCCAGGTGGGTGATAGAGTTATGTTGAAAGTCTCACCTTGGAAGGGGATAATAAGGTTCAGGAAGCAGGGTAAGTTGAGCCTGAGATACTAGGGTCTTTCCGAATCATTGCTCGAGTAGGAGAGGTGGCCTATAGATTGGAGAAACCCGATGAGTTAAGTGGAATTCACCCGACATTCCATGTATCTCATCTGAGAAAGTGTTTAGCTGATAAGGATATGATTGTACCACTGGAGGATCTTGAAGTGGATGAAAGACTCAATTACATGGAGCAACCAGTGACGATCATTGATCATAAGGAGAAGAAGTTAAGTATAAAATGGTTCCTCTGGTGCGTGTATAGTGGAATCACATGAATAAATCTGAGTCTACGTGGGAGACTGAAGAAGAGATAAGGTGGCATTACCCACATTTGTTTAAGGAATAACAGGTTTCGAGGACGAAACCTATATAAGGGGGTGGAATTGTAACACCCGGATATTTTAAAAGATGTAAAGAATAAAAATAAAGAAAAAAAAGAAATGCAATAATACCCAAGTTGAGGGTTAAAAGTGCAAAAAGGAAGAATAATATATATTATTTTGTACAAACGGTGATATGGCCGCCCATATCACCTTGCATATAAACTTTTCTGGGATGTTAGAGAGAGAAAGTAGAAAATTTCGGATTTTGGGCGATCAAAAAGAAGAAGGCTGAATTCAGGTAAGAAATCGTCATTTTTTGTTGTTCTTGGTCGGCCAATGCCTCGGTTATATGCTTATGTGTTTGTGTGTGTGTGTGTTTTTGGTGGGTTTCTAGGTGTTTGAACTCAATTGGTAATCGGGTTGAATAAGTCATACTCGAAGGTTGTCAAAGGTGAGTTTTAGAAACTCCTTTTACATGTTTTAACTAATTTTTGGGCTGGAAATACATATGTGAATGTTTTTATGTATATGGGTTTTATACCCATATGTGTGTGTATGTGTGTTTGTGGGTGGGTTGTGATTTTGGGTGTTCTTGATGTTATGATGTTGATATGATCATGATATGATTCTTAGAAAGTTAGAAATAAGTTTAGAACATGTTGAATTAATGAATTGGGACTGATTATGATGATTGATAGTATGAGTTGGCTGCCATGCGCCTGAAATAGGACCATGCGCCCAACGCTTGAATTTGCCTAAGTGTCCCATGTGCCCAAAACCCATGCGCCTAAATAGTAACCATTATCCTAGAATAGGCTGAAATTGACTAAGTGTTCATACGCCTACAACGGCCCATGCGCCTAGGCACTCATGCGCCTGCATAGTGCACATGCACCTAGAATTACCCAGAATTGCTAAGTGTTGGGCCATGCACCCCAATAGTGCCCATGCGCCTAGAAAATTTCCCATGCGCCTAAGTGTTCCCATGCGCCCAGAAGGCCATGCACCTCAATAGTGCCCATGCGCCTAGGACTTAGATTATTTTTCTAAATTTTGAGGAAAATCTAAAGTGTAGTCTTTGACTTGGGAGGTTCCTAGGGGGTGATTTAAGTTGACTTATGATGTTTTATATGATAGGATGGGTGATGTTATGATATGTGGCATGTATGATGATGTTTATGATGCTATGTATGGTTATGGTTATGTTATGTTCCTTGTTATGAATGTTTATTTTCCGTGACTTTGCGATGTATGAGTATGAAAGTAAATGGAAAGTATTATGTAATGTAAAGCGAAAGATAATAAAAAGAGGAACGTAAAGTATGAATGCATGCATAAATTAAAGAATGAATGAAGGATAAGTCTTGTCCGGTACTGGTGTCAGGCTTTGTGCGTAATGAATGGAGGTCTATTTATAGACTTCGGCCCAGTACCCGCTTTGTGCCTACATTTGGGTGAATTTTGTATTTGATCCTTGTCGCTTGCCCCGGTACTAGTGTCAGGCTTTATGCGCAATGAATGGGGTTTATTTATAGACTTTGGCCCGTTTCCATTTGTGCCTACATTTGGGGTATAGCTTATGACATTGAACCGGAAAGAATGAAAGACAGATGGATAATGAATGGTAATGGAAGATAATAATGTTATTATCTATGTTTACGTATGCTGTATGATCATGTATGGAAAGTAAAGAATGGTTTTAAAGGAAAGATAAGTATTTTATTTTTATAAACTAGAACTCACTCAGCAACATTAACTTTTATGTGTTTCCAGTTGGCAGGTAATGTTGCTGAAGATGGCACGTGGTAGCTACTTGACATTTTTGGAAGGCATCCATTTTGTTAAACGATAATGTTTTTGCATTGTAATGCGAACAAATGATTTTTGTAAGTATTATGAATGTTGTATTACTTTGCAAAACCAATGAATGAAATTATCTTAAATTATTCCGCTGCACTGTTTTAGTAAACTTAAAATATAATGATATGTTTTATGTATGATGATTGTCTAACTGTGAGCGTTCTGGGAATGAGGCCTTACATTGTGGAAACTGTTAACGTATGAATTGAAATGGGTTTTTTGTTTTGATGTGATTACTATTGAATGTTTGGGAGAATCAAGAGTGCAGCATGGCTTGTCGCTAACCCGATTGTGACCCTTGGTTTGATTAGTGATTTAGGTTTTCTTAGTAGTTTTGTGGTCGACCTGTTTCTTTATGTTCAGGTGATTTTTACACAAATTAATGATTGTGATTTTTTAAAGTGGCCTTTGAAGAATCTAGGTAGAAAAAAGAATTGGAACTTTTTGTCAAATTGATTAACCGTATGTTTATTGATATTGAATGGTATATTAGCGACTACCTTCGAAACAAATAAGAGAATACAACCACTTATTAATGAAGCCCTAAAGCTACCAAATATGGGACAAGAATGCATAAGTTTTTCACCTTTGCATATCAATTTACATATGAATAGTCGCTTCATTAAAATGATGACTAATAAGATCTCAGGTGGAGTCTTTTAAAGTCTTCATGTGTTACATATAAAGTCAAATTTTGTACAATCATCTTAGCTTCATCACTTTTAACAATTAAACACAAATTAGATTAAGAACTTTTCATGATCACCATCCTATCAAAGAATGTCTAGTGGATTTCTTGATTTCAATAGCAAGACCATCCTAAGTCTATTTTAGAAAGAGTTATTATTACGTGATAAAAAACGATCAGGTGGACCTTGTAACTTCTTTTTTTTCTCTAATAATAGAAAGTCTTTAGAACCTTGGAACATGATATTGATATTTTTCCAAAAGAATGATTGAAACATGCTCACTTGGTATTTTGTTGTTGAGATGGTATGTGGGCCTTTGTTGTAATATTTGAGGACTCTATGGCATTGGTAGAAATTACACTCTAAAATCACTTTATCATGATTTTTATAATAATTTTTTGGTTTTTAATTTCTAATCCTTTATGTATACACCAATTTAGTTAAAGGCGTCTTGGCTTGTATTTGTAGTATGATGGAGACGATACAGGGGGTGAGATGAGAGATGGACCATTGTTTTAACTATTTTATCATTTTTGAATACAAATTCTTGTATTACTGTATTTTTTCTAAATCTAATAATTTTTATATTTGTAATGATCTGGTCTACCCATGACGATTCTCTTGATTTTCTACGTATTTTTGGTGTGTTCATACAACGAGAAAAGCATAAAGATTGATGAATTCATCATTGATTTAATCACTACTAGAAAAGAGGGTATTTTGCTACGCGTATATGCGTAGCAAATAGGTAGGAAACATGTGTTTCCGATTCATTTGCGACACAAAATCAAAGTAGGAAAAAACCCCTTCGGAAATCATATGTAACGTTTTTGCGACGCAACATGCGACAATTTTCCAACTGAAACAAGTGTCGGTAACTTACAGCGCATTTACGACACAACCTTAAATACTTAATTTAACATTTATTATTTTTTATGTAATGTAATTATTATTATAAATTTAATTATGATTTATAATGTTTTATTACTTGCGACGCATTTCCGACGTGCCCTTAGCGACACATTTGCGACACATCCCGAAATCATTTGTGACGCATTTGCGACGACACCAAGTAATGTATTTTAATTTAAAATTTATTTTTTGTGACAAATCTGCGACGCATTTGCGATGTATTTTGATTAATACAACAAAAATAACAGCTGTATTTTCAGTACAAAAAACTGCACAAAATCATGCTTTTTTGCCCTAAAAACTACACAAAACCAATCTGAAAACCTGTAGATGAAAACTAAAAATGTGATTAAACTATATATACGATAAACCTAATAGCAATAATATTCATTAGAACCAAAGTTTTAGTAGCTAAACCTACAAAACCAATATAATTTAAACCATACATACGATAATCCTAATCAAAATGACTATTCATTGCAACCAAAGTTTCAGTAACAAAACAACACAGGAATTAGTACTAATTACTACGAGAACATCCATTTTTTATGAAATCTTCTAACTTTTGTTGCATTGCCTGCATCTCCTCCACCATGCATTTGCGATAAGCTTCACGTTGAGCATCCATTGCTTTCCTCTCAGATTCAAAACGAGCTTCAAATCGAGCCAGAATCTTGAATTTGATTTTCCAAAGCTCGACTAAAATAATAGAAAAACATATATCATTATTAATAAATAAGACAAACATCCAAACAAATATTTACACACATACATGTACATTCTTCGTAGATCAAATGGATAAATGCATTAAATATTCAATGAAGGTGATAAAAAATTTACATTAATAAATTCTTTATAAAAGTTATCCATTCGCATTCTAACACTAATAATTAAATATGACTAGATGTATAATAAGCTTATAAAAATAATAGTACCTTATCTTGATATGGTCCAGACTCAGAAAATGAGCATGTATTTCCGGTCATCAGGTAATTAATATCTGTAGATCCTATCCCAAATAAAAGACTCCTACTACCTTTGCACATGCACCCATACATCCGGATCATCCTTGGCAAATTCCGGCCGATACAACTTCGTCATCTCTCTTAAGTACTCCTCCTAATATTTATCAAAACAATATGATTATTACATAAAATATAAAATATTAGTTCATAATGTGCTTTTGACTGTTAGTTTTCTGTGTTAACATGTACAATTAATATAATGTCTATGAATCATTTTAATCGACATACGTACTTGTGATTGGTTTGAATCTTCAAAGAAGAATGTACATACCTGTAAACATAATAATGAAATCATCAAACGAGAACTTCTACAAAAATTCTAACCAATAACTTATAATGTGGGCTTATATTGGGGGGCTTATAAGAGGGATTATAAAATAGCACAAAAAAGATCATTGGAATTGACAACACAAAATTAATAAATTAGGGCTTGTTCACTAAAAATCAGTGTAATGAAAAATACAAAATAGGGATTTATCAAAAAGATCTAACATCATCTTCGAAACCTTCAAAACTATGAGAGACTTCATAAGGTCCAAGCATAAAAAAATTAAAAAGCCCTAACAGATTGAATTGTGAAATTGTGCAAAAAAACTCAAAAGAACTACTATGCAGGGCTCCCAAACATGAGTATTGAAGAAATTAAAACAAAAACCAAGAGAAAAGTCAAAGTTTGAACCTGAAAGATTGTTGGGTAAAGATCTGATGTGGGGTCCGCGAATAACAATGGAGGACTTCCTGTTTGAAGGAGTGCTGGTGGTTGATTCAACTAAGGTTTGAAATTTAATATTATGTATTTTATTTTGGAAAACGTGCCAAATTGTTTATTATTTAAATATATTTATTAGTTAAACTATTGAACATTATATCTATATTTTTATATATACTTTATAAATTGCATCGGGAACCAGGGTTGGCCTTAGGGCGGGATGAGCGACTACTTAGTGCCCGATCGCATTATACAAGTTATTCAATTTAAATTTTTTATACATGATATTTTAAAGGATCATTTTTGTTCTCGTCTTGAGTCGAGGGTCTCTTAGGTATTTTTGGGGCCTGCCTTGTCGGGAACTAATAAGTTATGCCTACGCGTTAAGAATGATAATACTAACAATAATTATGTGTTGCTACATCTATGTATATGTTTTTGTTAGTACATTTATGTTTGTGTATGTGTCTTGATATATACGCAAAGACACACATGTATGCTTATATAATTATAAAACAGAGTTCTTGGCAATGAATTGTGACAATGCACGTATTCATACATAAGTGGATAGTGTAAGTTTGTTTAAAAAAAGTATTCTTTGAATATATATAAATTGCTTAGGAGATAAAAATAAAAAAATAACATTTAAGCAACGAAAATTATATAACAATACATGATGGTAGTAAAATCGAATGAAATATGAAGCAATTTGCTACACATTTGTGACAAAACTCAAAATGAAAATATTTTTGTTACAAATGTGTAGCAATTTCGTTCACATTTGCTACAACAATATATTGTTTTTTTGTATTTCTCTACGGTTAAACATTATTTTTTTCGTTTCGTCTCCTAAACAACTTCATTATATATACATGGGATACATTTGTTTCACAAACTTTTACGTAACTATTATGAAAAATCTTTAGACAGACATTTGCAACGCATTTGCGACACAATCATTTTTCACTTATTTATAATTAATATATCCGTCGCAAATGCGTCACAAATTAGAAAAACAAAATATAATTAATATATGCATCGCAAATCCGTCACAAATTAAAAATAGTTATTCCGATCAATTTAGTATTTTTCAGTTACTTATATTGCTATTTACGACGAGTTTACGACGCAAAAGATGTTTTCCTTATTTAATTTATATATGAGTCGCAAATGTGTCACAAAACTAAAAACATATGTTTTATTATAGTAATTTTATCAATATAATATTAATTGTGATTATTTATATAAACATAACAGTTTAATTTGGAGATTTCCGACACTTTCGCGACGAGAGTTTCCTACTACGTCGGTAAGTGGACGCAAATTGCATCAAGAACTTAGGTTTGTTATTTTCGTCGCAAATGCGTTGCAAATAGGACGCAGTTTGCGACAAGACAAATGGCGTCGCAAAATTGCATACCAAACTATCCACTTTTCTAGTAGTGAATATAGTCACAATCAAGAGATGATGATTGCATGTAAACTGGTTATTTATGTATTCATGTGATAGATTATGGTCATGAAAATGCTATCTATTATCAAGACATAATTTCCGATCAATAGATGGGTTTAATCCACAATCAACAAGGAACGAAAGGATTCAACAAAGATCATGCCATTCTTTTCCAGGTTTCATTCTCATCTAAGTCTTTTCTATTTCTTACATTTTTGGTAAGTTTTAATTTATCTAATGTGACCATGTTATGTTGGGTGTTTCTCACAAGAGACGCTTTTCACCATAGAGTTATTAGAAATATCTATCACATAGAACAAGTTAACTTTAAATGGGTGTTGACTAGTTGAATTGTTACACTCCTAACCATATATGTTTGGTGTACAACGAGACTAGGCTTGTTTAATAGGTTGTTTTATGTGTCAGATATTGGTTGTTGGTGTGCTGGAAATTATGAGTGGAATTATCGATAATTAATTAAATAAGGATTTATTTATATATAAAACAATGTGATGCGTCTAATATTAGAAACATAATATAATATTTAACTTGTACCGGCCATAAGGAATTCACAGAAAGAGCAAATTAAGGAAACGACAGGAAAAGAAGCAGCGGTGAAGAGAGAAACAAGAAAAAGAGAAGGGTGTATAAAAACGAAACCAACCTTGATACCCTATTGACAATCCCTGGTAGCACCTGGAAGAAGTAAATCTCCTTCTTCTTCTTCTTCTTCCGGGTAGTTAGTTTAACAAAGTATTTCATCGATCTATCCATCTATATATACTCCGGGTGTCCCGGGATTGTAACATGGATACCCGAACATTAGGTTTTTTCAGTCTATTAATAATAACAACACTAGTGAAGGCTGAAGATCCTTATCACTTTTTCGAATGGAAGGTCACATATGGAAACATGTCACCCTTGGGTGTCCCGCAACAGGTTATTTTGATAAATGACAAATTCCCTGGCCCCGTGATTAATTG
Source organism: Flaveria trinervia (assembly GCA_025506515.1). NCBI lineage: Eukaryota > Viridiplantae > Streptophyta > Magnoliopsida > Asterales > Asteraceae > Flaveria > Flaveria trinervia. The sequence continues at coordinate 31,058,334 of CM046458.1, read as the reverse complement.
CACCAGTAACAACAATATTGTCGTCAATGTTTTTAATAATCTTGACGAACCGTTCCTTCTAACGTGGAATGGTGTCCAACACCGGAAAAATTCATGGGTGGATGGGACACCTGGGACCATGTGTCCCATCCAGCCTAGAACAAATTTTACATATAAATTCCAGGTGAAGGATCAAATAGGTAGTTATTATTATTTTCCGACCACCGCCCTACACAAAGCGGCAGGTGGGATTGGCATCATCCAGGTGCATAGCCGACCGTTGATCCCGGTTCCCTTTGATACCCGGCCGATGAGTTTGCTGTTGTTGTTGGTGATTGGTTTAACAAGGGCCACAAATCAATGAGGAGCCTCCTTGATGGTGGGAAGTCTATTGGCCGACCGGACGGACTCCACATCAACGGTAAGTCGGCGCAGGTTGGGGGGCCAGTTGAACCGTCATGGACCTTTGAGGCTGGAAAAACATACAGGTTCAGGTTCTGTAACGTGGGAATGAGGACTTCAGTGAATTTTAGGTTTCAGGACCATGACATGAAGCTGGTAGAGCTCGAGGGGTCTCACCTCATGCAAAACGACTACATGTCATTGGACCTTCACACTGGCCAATGTATGTCTGTACTGGTAACGGCTGATCAACCACCAAAAGATTACTACCTAGTGGTGTCAAGCCGGTTCACCAAGCAGCCGTATTCCACCGTTGCCACCGTCCGGTACAAAGGAAGCAACACCCCAGCATCACCAGAGCTTCCACCACCTCCTCCAGGAAACACTGTAGGGATCGCATGGTCTATAAACCAGTTCAGATCTTATAGATGGAACTTAACTGCGAGTGCGGCCCGTCCCAACCCACAAGGGTCTTACCACTATGGCCAGATCAACATCACCCGAACCATCAAGCTGGTCAATAGTCGAAATTACGTTGATGGAAAGCTAAGGTTTGGTTTGAACGGCGTCTCCCACATGGACCCCAAAACACCTCTCAAACTCTCAGAGTACTTTGGTGTGGCTGACAAGGAGTTCAGATATGATATCATCCCAGATGAGCCACCGCTGACGTAGAAAAGAATGTAAAGATGGCACCCAATGTATTAAACGCGACATACCGTAACTTTGTAGAGATTATATTTGAGAACCGTGAGAACACCATTCAGACGTATCATTTGGATGGATACTCCTTCTTCGCGGTGGCAATAGAGCCAGGGAGATGGAGCCAGGAGAAGAGGAAGAACTACAACCTAGAAGACGCAGTGAGCCGACATAACGTGGCGGTGTTCCCCGGGTGCTGGGCGGCAGTCATGCTCACGCTAGACAATGCTGGCATGTGGAGCTTGAGATCAGAGATGTGGGAGAGATTCTACTTGGGGCAGCAGTTGTACATCAGTGTACTCTCGCCGGAGCGATCCTTGAGAGATGAATATAGTCTCCCCGAAACCACACAACTTTGCGGCATTGTAACAAATATGCCTAAGCCACAGGGCTACCTTTAGATTCACAGCTTTTTCTTCTTCTTCTTTTTTTTTTTTTTTTTTTTTGTAATTAACTACTTTATTATGGATCTTCAGATTAATTAGACTTGCAAGGGGACATGTACATGATCGATCTCCATCCCCTATATATGAAATGATGTTGGTCATCATTGAATTTCAATACTATCTTTATTTAACTGATCGATCTACATATTAATTAGACAATTAAGTCATCAACAAAGACCAATGAGGACGTCAAAGAGATCTTCTTGTTGTAAATTTGTAATTATCAAAACTATTAGTTGGGCGACTGATTCATTCGCACATTTCCATTCGGTCGAATGGCTCATTCTGATAAGCCATTCGGGTGAATGGTTCATACTCATGTGCCATTCGGTTGTTTAGTGCATGAGTATGGTCCATTCACACGATAGGTCCATACTCATGGTCCAGTCGTGCGATTGGATCATACTCATGATTTTGACTTTATGACCATTTCTCACTTAACCCTTTTTAACTTTTGATGAAACTTTATGTGCATTTGATCATCTCAGATATGATCATTTTAACTTGAAAAACTTTTGACCACCTCAGACGTGATCCTTTTAAACAAATTTGTCACATCAGACGTGACCCTTTTTAGATGATTAAATCCCCTAATGAATTCCATGATACAGTCCAATATAAAACAAACTGAATTGAAACAACATAAAAGACTTAAACTGAAATACAAAACTAAACTTGTTTTGACTTTTTTTTTGTGAGGTATAAATCCTAAGATAGAAATCTAATGGATTCGGTTCTGGAATAGGCAGCTTCAATTACTTTTGACCATAACTGGACCAATTCAAATTGGAATCATACAGGCAAGTCAAATCATTTAGGACATGTTATCAACATCTTTTGATGCTCAGTTCTTGTTTTTCATGTAGAGTCGTTAGCAAGTTTAGGAAATCATACTAAAGTGCTATTAGATCCCCATAGATCTTCGTTCTTTGAACCGAAGATTATGTCATCGACATAGATTTGAACAAGCAGTAAATCTCCATCCTTTTCTTTTATGAACAGTGTATAGTCAATGACACCTCTGCGAAAACCATGTTTCACAAGGTGAGTCGAGAGTTTCTCATACCAGGTTCTGGGAGCTTGATGAAGCCCATATAGAGCCTTGTCGAGTTTGTAAACTCTGTCCCGATGATATGGATCCTCAAATCCCTCGGGTTGACTGACATACACTGTCTCTCTTATTTCACCATGAAGGAAAACACTCTTCACATCAAGTTGATAAACTTTAATCTTCATATAAGATTCATAGGCAAGGAAGATGCGGATTGCTTCCATTCTTGCCACGGGTGCAAACACTTCATTGTAGTCAATGCCCTCGTCTTGTCGAAATCCTTGGACAACAAGTCGAACCTTGTTTCTGATGATCGCACCATGATCATCTTTCTTGCATTTCAAGACCCATTTTGTGCCAATCACCTTAGCACCTTTAGGTCTATCTACCAGAGTCCATACACCTAACTTCTTGAATTAAAGAAGTTCTTCTTGCATGCCACTCACCCATGCCTCATCATTCAGGGCTTCACTAATATACTTTGGCTCAAACTGAGACACAAAGCAACGATATGCACCATCATGAATGTAACCCTTTTCCATCACTAAGGCATAATCAGCTGAATACAACTGATTTCTGGTTTGAACTCTTGATCTCACATCTCCAATGACATTATCCAAAGGATTATACACATTTAGTCGTGAACCAGGAGTGGTTGGAACAACTACCTCAGAATCAAGATTATGGACATTCGATTCAGTATCTGAGGCAGTAGGAGTTTGAGGTTCTAAAGACTCAGAGGCATCAATGTCAGATGCTTGTGGACTTGCCGTAGGAGGAACCTGTTGCACCTGGTTGTTCTGATTAGTCTCCACAACTTCTTCATCAGAGGAAGAGTCACTATCTTCAAGTGCTCCCCCTGAGTTGGTAGATGAATCACCTTGCACGTTAGATGATGTAGATTCCTGAGGTGGTGTGTTTAGAACATCATACATCATTTTTATTGCTAATTCATCGTCAGAAGAGGAGAGTGGTATGTTGAAGGACTTGAAGAATCCATCATAGTCGAAAAAGAAGGCGGGTCCTTTTCCAGCAGGTGGTGTCATGTATCTCTGAACATCAACATTGCACCATACTTCTACCTGACCTGTTGAATTGTTGAAGACCCTCTTGTTCGGTATGTTGTATCCTAGAAAGATGTGTTCATCAGCTTTCTCGCTGAATTTCCCTTCCTGAGTCTTCTTCAGTAGGGTGCATGGAGCGCCAAATGACTCGAGATACTCTAGATTTCGTTTATGTTGTTGTAGTAGCTCGTAGCACTTCTTCCCATGGCGTTTGACTACCAAAACTCTATTTAGTGTATGACATGCATTTGGAACTGCTTCATTCCAAAAGTGGATAGGCAATTTTGAGTCTGCTAGCATTGTCTGTGCCGTCTCTATCAAGTTGTGATTCTTCCTTTTAGCAACACCATTCATCTGAGGAGTGTAGGTAGAAGTGAACTGATGCACAATTCCTTTTTCCTTGCAGTAAGCCTCCATCCATTGATTCTTGAACTCGGTTCTGTTGTCTGAGTGCACTTGATGTACCTTCAACTTGTATAGGGAATCCAGAGTAGTTACTAACTCCTTGAATGACTCAAATGTTTCTGATTTGGATTTCAGAAACATCACCCAAGTGAATCTTGAGTAGTCATCAATAACTACATAGCAGTACAAGTCGCCTGCGATGCTTCTTGTACTGATTAGACCAAATAGATCCATGTGAAGAAGTTCAAGAGGAAGTTCGATAGAGTGAACTTTCTTTTACTTTGAGCCTTCTTCTTCTGTTTGCCCTTCTTGCACGCAACATAGAAATTCAGAAGTTGGAAGTTTTTGACGTTAACTCCTCTCACTAGATCATTCTGGATCAAGTGATTCATCTTCCATGGATTATGTGTCCCATTCTCCTATGCCAGGAGATCGATTCTTTTTCAGTAGCTTTTGACAAGAAGCACTGAACGTCATGATCCGTTGTGGAGACCTTTGATAGATCCAAGACATAAAGGTCCTTATATCTTGAGGCAGACATTAATACTTGATCCTCCGGGATGATGTAGTCCTTCTTCAGGACATAGCACTTCTAGTTGTCAAACACTACCTTAAAGTCTTTATCACAAATTTTAGAAACAAAAAGCAAGTTATTCAAAAGTTGTTGAACGTAGTTTACCTTGTCAAACTTCACTTTCTGATTACCTACTTCCCATTGAGCTGTGATGTACCCACCTTTGTTTCCAGCAAACAAAACGTGACCTCTTTTCATCTGTTTGACGTTGGATAAGAGATCCCTATTCCCTGTCATGTGCCTGGATGCTCCGCTGTCTATGATCCATGTGTTGGTTTCAGCATTATATCGAGCACCCTGCACATTCAATTTGAAAACATTAGTTTAGATTAGGGACCCAATCCTTCACTAGCTTGGGTTTCCCAAGGCATCACACATCATAAATGTTACCCATGACCGTTCGAAGGTGAGGGAATCTTAGATGTCTTCTTGTTCTTATTATCAGACACTGAGGTTGATTTCTCCTTCCATAAGCTAGCTTTGTGTAAGGCCTGTTTGTGATAAACAGACGCGTGGCTAATGTGTTAAACTTTAGGTTCACTATCTCTTTTAGGTAGCGTCACTGAGTTCCTCTTAAAAGAGCTAGGTTTTTGTTCAGAGAGTTCAACTCTCCTCCTCGGTGTCTGATAGTAAGGACAATGAGACACAATGTGTCCATACTCTCCACAGCTGAAGCAAGTTCTGCTTTCGACTTTACGATTTAACTGCTTTTGTGGAGATGTATGTGACACCCGGGTGACCTTACTTTGTTTGGGTTTCAACTCTAATTGTTTAGATGTTTTGTCTGATTTAACAAAGTTAATTTCTTTAATAGTTTTAACATCTTTTTCTTTTCTATTTTCAGGACTTAGACATGATGCACGTGATTGGTTAACATTATTGGTCCTTTTAGGTTCGGATTTGACAGTTTTTGAACCAGACTTAATACTAACCTTTTCAAACTCTTTCTCCAGATTAATACAAGGCATTTTACCTTTTGCCTTTGAAGTGGCCTCCTTTTGTTTAGTGTCAGATTCATTTGATGAACATGTGGAATCTGGATCACTTACAAGAGGAGTAGACACTACATGATCCTTGATTGGATTATCATTAATTGGTTTACATTTTGTGTTCATCAAGATCTCATGTGGTGGTGGAACAACTTTATAACCCAATCCCTCCCTATTGTTTCTCTCTCTCACTAAGTTTTGGACTATGTGTTAAGAACTAGTCCAACTATGCAGTTTTTGTTTTAGGGAATTAACTTCTACTTCTAAAACTACCTTTTTCTTCTTAGTGTCTTCTAGGGAGTTAAGATAGTACCTAATGTCATTAGTTTGGTTAAATGCTACAACTTCTGTTTCCCTAAGCTGTTTGTTCAAAAGGTCTATCTTTTTGTTGGACCAAAAGAACCAATGAGCCTGATCAGAAAAACCTCTAAGTCCACAGACATTACAACTGCTGAAGAAGATCACAACAGCTGAAGACATCAGTTGATTACAAGGTCTGAAGACAAAGTCTGAAGACAAGATCTGAAGATTTCTATTGAAGACAAAGTCTGAAAGTAAATAACTGAAGACAAAGTCTAAAGCTATCAGCTGAAGACAACGTCTAAAGCTATCAGCTGAAGACAACGTCTGAAATAGATGTCTGAAGAACAAAGACTGAAGACAAAGACTGAAGACCAGAGTGATCAGTATTTGTCACAACAGTTGAAGTTATTAACTTCAGTAGTTGTGATGGTTTTCCTTTTCAGTACTTGTAATTTATCTTTCAGTAGTTTATACTTTCAGTAGTTTTAGTTCAGTAGTTTTATCTTCTTGTACTTAGCATTCTCTGAGATGTGATCAGTTGTTGAGAATATTGTTAGTAGTTTGCATAATTTCAGTTGTTTGTATAATTATGTTAGATGTCACTATCAAGTGACATCAGCAGACGTCACATTCCATATATAAGGAATGTTGACCTATTTGTAACGGTGTGACTTTCAGCCACCACGAAAGCATTTGAATGAAATATTCCTTTTGCAGAATTCTCTCTCTCTCTCTCTATAACCATGTACTATTCCATTGAATATCAATTGAGTTCTTGCTAAATTTTCTAATTCATTGTTCGAATTCCGCTGCAATCTATTCTATTTGATCAAACTTAAATCATTGATCCTAACAAATGGTATCAAAGCTGGTTAATCATTGATCGATCTATCAATTGATCATTGAAACTGCTATTTCGATATCTAAGTTTGATCGAATTAGCATATTTGCAAGAATTCGTTATAGAGATTGAATTTCTGCTGCTTTCGGTTATTTGCTTTGAGATTCTCTTGGTTCGTATTGAGTTTGTTGTGTTTTGCGCTAAATCGGTTTAAACTTAATTGAATTTGATTGAATCTAAGAATGACTACTCCTTCTAATGACCCTCACAATACTGGCTCCTCAACCAAGCCTCCGATGCTGGTTGGGACTAAGTATAACATATGGCAACGAAGAATGCTCCATCACCTGTCTGTTAACAGTTTAGGTTGTTGGACATCTGTGGTACATGGTCCACACAAGCCTATGGTGAACAATCCGGAAACCAACCAAATGGTTCCGAAGAAGAAGGAAAAATACTCAGATGAGGATCGACAACTGTTTGAGATTGATGCTAAAGCCCATGGAATTCTGGCCATGGCACTGCCGAATGAGATCTATTCTGGGCTTATGCATCATGAAACTGCTCATGACCTCTGGAATGCATTGAAAGAACAATTTGGTAGAACAGATGAGGTCTTAGCAAACAACAGAGAAATCCTTGCCCAACAATATGAGACATTCTCTCATAGGAAGGGTGAGACACTGACTAAACAGTTTGAGTGTTTTTCCTGTTTAATCTCTGAGCTGAAAATGGTCAAACATGAATACACTAATAGCCAGATTAACAACAGATTTCTCAGATCACTGCCTGAGAGATGGGACACATATACCATTGTCCTACGCTCTAGTGCAAATCTGGATAGCCTATCTCTCACCCAACTTCATGGGAAACTGCTTACATTTGAAAGAGAGATAGAGCAGCAAAGGAAACTGGCATCATCAGGAAAGCTCACTGATGACTTTGTACCAGGGAACAATGCCTTGGTTGGTCATGAGTCAGAATATGCTGCATCAGAAAGCCATTATGATGAGCATATAGATTTCTCTTCAAACGGTTCTGAATGCATTTGTTAGTGTTGATAGTCAGTCAGGCTGTAATAGTGACAATTTGTGCTTCATTATGGATGATTTGAAAGGTATTGCTGATGATGACTTAGAAGAGATGGATATTCAGAGCCAAATGGCCTTGATTAATATCAGATCTCAAAAGTTATACAAGAGAACTGGTAGGAAATTTCCAGGACTCTCTGGTAAAACCAAAGTTGGTTTTGACAAGAGTAAGTTGAGGTGTCACAAATGCCACAGGCATGGGCACTTTGCAAGAGAGTGTAGATCAACTGGATCTAACTCCTCTGCACCCTTTGTGACTTTTCCAAGCAATAGTTCACAAAACAGAGGGCAACATCCTCCTAGTTTTGGTCATCACTCACAACCTCTATCTCCTGCATATTTTGTCCCTCAGGGTCCAATGCCATATCCATATCCCTGCTATTACATGTCACAGCCAAATCAAGTTCAAGTTCCTATTGCACAACAACCTTAAGCCTTACCTGAGCCTCAACTATCTCAATCACAACCTCATCACAGTTTCTTCACCCCTGGTGCTGTTGACTGGAGCAGTTTACCAGATGATCTTTCTGGTAATGAGCAATTATTTGCTAGTGATGGTCAACATAGTGGTGAACATCCTTTTGGGAATCTTGCTCTCATGGCCTTGGAGTCTACTGAGGGTTCATGCTCCAATGCATCTTCATCACAGGTAACCCAGGTATCCTCTGAGGCTAAGGCCAAGCTATGTTCTGAATTTTGCATAGCGGTATTTATCTCTATTAGAGAGGCAAATGTAGCTTAATAAATCAAAATCTTGAGCTTGATCAAAATCTTTCCAAAAGAAACGCTGAGTATGAGTTTGTCCTTAAAGATAAAGATGATGAGATTTATAAGCTTAAATGCCAATTAAATGATGAAAAGGCTAAGCTTGAGTTTATTCTTGAGAACCACAGAGATCTCAAAGAAACACTTGCAGCTACCAAGTTGAGTGTGACCGCTGGGTATCATCCTGCAAGGGATTTGAAATGCTTCTCAGCAAGCAAACAGCTTCGAATGTGAAGTTTGGAATAGGTTACAATCACATTGCACCACCTACAGATTTTACTCCAAAATCAATAGTAAAACCTGAAGGTGAAATTAATTTCGAAACCACATCATCATGTGTATCATCCTCAAGAGATTACTCAAAATCAGAAGATGAAATCAGTGTTGATACCTCAGCAAATCAATTGCCTGATGGGTTAACTACTGATAAGCACATGAAGCTGAGTACTTCAGATGTTGTCCCTCAAAGTACCTCAAGTAATGAAGGGCAAGTAACAACATCTGAAAAGCATTTCAAATCAACTAAAATAAAAGGATTAACAACTGCTGATGAATCTATCATACAGTCTTTCAAGATGGATAGAGAACAGCTGAAGAACAAGTCTTCAGTTGTTACAGATCCTTCTGTACTTAACACAAGTACTGAAAGGAGGAAGGTACTGAAGATCACACCTTTAGTAGTTTCCACTTCAGCAGTTGATCAATCCAAGATGAAGAACAAGCCATGTGACATATGTGGTAAGTTCAATCATCTTTATGTTGGTACAAAAAGAGTTCCAAACTCAACAGCGATAAGCTCATTAAAATGCAGATGGATGAAATGAAAAATGAGTTTGAGACCAAGTTTGTACCACAGTCATCCCAAATTGATAAACCCAAGGCTTCACCCAAACCCAAAAAGAAAGATAGGGTTTATTATAAAATAGTTGATAGTGTTCCTCATGATAAAAATCAGACTAAGTCTGTTAATTTCAAGGAGGAAATGGTGGGCCACAAGAACTCATCAAAAACAAGTACTGATGTGTCACAAGAGCTGAAAGCTTTAGCTACAAATCAGACACAACTTGTTATGATGGTTTAGCATTTGTTGGGGAGAGTTAACCAACTAGATGCACCTATGATCAAACCACTGAAAAGGTATTCCAAGCCCAAATCCAAGGAATCCATTTCAGCACCATCTCCACCTTCATCAGCTATTAATCATGAGAAACAAGTTATGGTTAAATCTGTTGATGAAAACAGACCCAAAACCAAAAAGTTTTGGGTCTCAAAACCTAACTAGTTCCTTGTGATGAATGCAGGGTTGTTCAGCATGCCAAGGAAGCATCTGGTATGTAGACAGTGGAGGATCTATGCATATGACAGGGAGCCGTTCTCTTCTTAATGACTACTCTCAAGGAAAGAAGGGATTTGTTTCATTTGGAAATGATGCTAAGGGTTACATCATCGGGAAAGGATATGTGTCCAATGGAGAAATCAGATTTGATGATGTTAACCATGTGGAGAATCTCAAGTATAATCTACTGAGTGTCAGTCAGATATGTGATAAGGGGCATGTTGCACTTTTCACAAGCCAGAACTGCAGGATTCTGTCTTCCACAGTTCTGAGGCTGATTGACAAGGTATTGGATGAACATACTCTCCTAAAGGCCAATAGGATTGGAAGAGTATATGCCCTGGATTTTTCAAAGAAGAATGATTTGAAGGGTCATCCTTGCCTGTTCTCCAAAGCCTCTCCTCAGGAATCTAAACTGTGGCACAGAAGGCTGGGTCATGTAAATCTCAAAAACATGAATCAACTGATCCACAATAGTTTACTGAGAGGTCTACCAATAAAGGAGTTCCACTGTGATGAAACCTACACTGCTTGTTTGAAAGGAAAACAACACAAAGTCTCATTCCCTCCTATTGAAGAACCTAAGTCCACTGCCTGCTTGCAGTTACTGCACATGGATCTATTTGGTCTTGTGAGAGTGATGAGAATGGCAAAGAAGAAATACTGTCTGGTAATTGTGGATGATTACTCCAGATTTGTGTTGTATGTTGAGAAGCAGTATTCCCTATCAGTCAAGTGTATGAGGAGTGATAATGGAACATAATTCAGAAACCATACACTTGATGATTTTTATCTCTCAAAGGGAATCAAGAGGCAGTTTAGCATCCCAAGGACTCCAGAACAAAATGGAGTAGTGGAGAGAAAGAACAGGACCCTAATTGAAGTTGCAAGGTCCATGTTGGCTAACTCTGGTTTGCCATTGACCTTTTGGGCTGAAGCTGTCAACACAGCTTGCTATATGCAGAATAGAGTTTTAGTAAATTAGAGGTTGATAAAGACTCCATATGAAGTTCTACATCATTTGGCTCCTCTAATTTCATTCTTCAAAGCCTTTGGGTGTCCTTGTTTCATTCTCAATACAAAGGATCAACTCCACAAATTTGATCCTAAGGTGGATGCATGGTATTTTGTAGGATATTCATCCACATGCAAGGCTTACAGAGTCTTCAAATGCAGAACAAAGATAGTTGAAAAAACCTTCATGTGAAGTTCAATGAATCTCCTAAGGATAAAATTCCACAAAACCCTGTGGAGTTGTTTGATCTGGATATACTACAATATGTTCCTTATCAACCTCCAGCTGTTGCAGATCATGTGAATAAATCATCTTCTGCAGCAAGTCTTCCACCCGGTGGTACTGAAGATGATGATGATATCAGTACTCACCTTTTCAAGTATAGTGATCAACTGCCTAAGTCCACTAAACTTGATGTTCCTGTAGCTTCAGCAGCTCCATCCACAACAAATGCTGATGAGATTTCTAACTCCTCTACATCATTTGAATTCCCATCTCATACTTGGTTTCAAGAGTCTGGATCAACATCTGTTGCTGCTGAACCTGCTACAAACACTTGCACTGATCTTATAGTGTACCAAGAGCTGAAGAATCACCCCATGTCTCAAATCATTGGTGATATCAAAGCTGGTGTCTCAACCAGAAGTCAATTGTCCAACTTTTGCTTCTATGCTCTCTTCATCAGTCAGCTAGAGCCAAAGAACTATCATGTTGCTTTAAGAGACAGTGGATGGGTTGAAGCCATGCATGTTGAGCTACTTCAGTTCAAAAAGCAGCAAGTGTGGGAACTGGTTCCTCTACCTCCAGGTAAGTGTGCAATAGGCACTAAGTAGGTGTTTAGGAATAAAACTGATGAAAATGGGCTTATTGTCAAGAACAAGGCTAGACTGGTTGTACAGGGGTTTTCACAAGAAGAAGGTATTGATTATGATGAAACCTTTGCTCCTGTAGCCAAACTGGAGGCAATTAGATTGTTCTTAGCCTATGCTGCATTTCACAATCTTAAAGTTTTTCAAATGGATGTCAAAAGTGCTTTTTATATGGAAAAATAAAAGAAGAGGTTTATGTGTGTCAACCACCAGGTTTTGAGGACAATAAACATCCTGATTGGGTGTATAAACTTGATAAGGCTCTTTATGGGTTGAAGCAAGCTCCTAGAGCCTGGTATGAAACACTTTCAAATTTTCTTCTTCAAAATAATTTCACTAGAGGCTCCAAAACTGTAAGCCCAGTTCTACTCCCATGTGCAACACCACACAACTGGATGTAGATCAGAAAGGTAAAGTTGTTGATGAAACACTTTACAAATGTATGATTGGGTCCTTGATGTACTTAACAGCTTCTAGACCAGATATTATGTTTGCAACTTGTGTTTGTGCTAGATTTCAGGCTGCTCCTAAAGAGTCTCATTTGATTGCAGTCAAAAGGATCTTTAGATATCTGCAAGGTACACAATCTCTAGGTCTTTGGTATTCCATTGGACACTCTTGCAAATTAGTTTCCTTTTCTGATAGTGATTAGCAGGGTGTAAGTTAACCGGAAAGTCAACTTCTGGTGGATGTCAATTCCTAGGCAACTGTTTGATTTCTTGGCAGAGTAAGAAACAAACATCTGTTGCTACATCCACTGCTGAAGCAGAGTACATTGCTGCTGCAAGTTATACATCTCAGGTATTCTGGCTTCAAAACCAATTATTGGATTATGGCATTACAGAGACTAAGACTCCATTGTTAATGGATAGTGCTTCAGCTCTGTGTATTGTCAAGAATCCAGTCTAGCACTCTAGGACCAAACATATAGATATCAGACACCATTTTATTAGGGATTGTTTTGAAAAAGGTCTGATTGATCCAAAGTTTGTGCCTAGTGCTGATGAGCTTGCAGATATATTTACTAAGCCTTTGGATAGTTCAACTTTCCAAAACCTTGTGTTAAGGCTTGGTATGCTGCAGCTAGAATAAGTGATAACTACTGATGATCTCAGTAAACAAGTATTGATGATCATTAGTAAACATGTCACAAATATGTATTAATTCTGTTAAAAGAAACTGATGCAGTTACAACTACTGATGTAGTTACAACTCCTGATGTCAGTATGACAGATAAGTACTGATGTCCTATGAAACAACTGAAATCAGCTAAAAAGTCTAATGAGTAAGTGTTGAGGACAGTATGAAACAACTGAAAAGCTAAGAATTGACGAAAACTACTGATGAGAATTTTCTCTTCAATCGTTTCCACAAACTGCTGTTTCACCTTAAACAACTGATGACAAAACCATGTCTTCAGTAGTTTCATAACTACTGATGACTAATACCGAGTCCTCAGTTGTTTCCTACACCTGAAGACAAAACCAAGGTTTTCAGTAGTTTCATAAGTATTGATGACCAAAACCAAGTCTTTAGTTGTTTCAAATGTCTGATAGTTAAAACCAAGTCTTCAGTGTTTTCATACAACTGATGACAACACCAACACTTTCAGTCATTTTCTTTTCAGCCTTTTCTTAACCTATAAATACCTGCACTTATAGCCAACGTTTCATTAGCCGTTTTCTATCCTTTTCTCTCTAACAATGGCGACCATGAAACTCAAACCCAGACACAACTGTGTTGCCTACCTCTCGAAATCAGCCTTTTGCAACAAATTTGATAATGCCATCGATCTTATGGTGGATTCCTAATACAGAACCGCCTTTCTTTTGAATCCTACCATATACCCCGATTCCTTAAACCAATTCTGGACCAACGTCTCTGTAATAACCGGTGAAAATGATAGCCAAATCACTCTCTAGTCGTTGGTTAACCAGAAACATGTGGTAATCACCCCTGACATCATTTGCAAAACCCTAAATTTGCATGATGCCACTTGTATTATAGAATACCCGAAAGGCACCATTGGTATGTCTTTCATCAACAACGGGTATGAAGGAGACTTAAGTGCTACAACCATTCTCAAAAAGCACTTCCATGATGCTGAAAGACTTATCTTCCACATGGTGAATGTCTGCCTTGCTCCAAAGACATCTTCATGGGATTAGATGTCCTCAAGATGGCAACAGGTATTGTACTCTATCTTTGAACGACAAACTCTAAATTTTTGTGAGATAGTGTTTATGGAAGTTAAGGATCTGGCTCAGAAACCTGTGACAAACAGATGGCTACTATATCCCAGGTTTCTGATGGCCATAATTTTAAATCAATTAAAATCTGAAGGCCTTGTTGGTCTTGGAGTTCCTGCTCCAGCTGTCTTAGCTGAGGTATACTCCAGGCATAACTCTGACCCTACTCTCAAAGGGGCTACCCGGCTGCTCAAACCCAAGTAGAGTGAACCCATAGCATCCACCTCCAGATCCAAAGTCCCCACCAAACCCAAACCCCAAAAGCCCAAAAAGGCTACTCAGGGAGATGAGTCCCCTGCGATGCCCCTGTACCACCAATACAAGAAACGCATACTGGTTCTAACCCCCCAGTCATGTTAGAGACTCAACCAGCTGAAACCGCACAGGTATCCTCTCCACAGGATCCTGTTGCAACCATATTTGGGGATACCACATTACCGGAACCTATCTCAGTTGAGAAGGTTACCATTGAAGAGCATCTCTCACCCCGGGTGCAATCTGCTTCTGACCAATCTCCAAATGCAGCCGCCCCTCAAAGCCCAACCCTTATAGTTGCTAAAGTGCTGAGTCAGCTGCATTCCTCACCCCCTCCCCAGAAACCAATTAACACTGGGAATACCTCAACAATTGAGGGGGAGGACCAAAATGCTGCTGATAACCCACAGCACAGGGGTTATAATGTTCAATCTCCAAGTGTAGAAGAGGAGGTTAGGACATCTGGTCAGGCTGCCACTTCTACTGATTCAGCAAATGAACAGGATGAAGTTGGTAACATATATAAGACCTCACCAGAGGCAACTGCTAATGAAGGACAAAGTCCAGAGGCTGGAAGTCCCCAAAACCAGAACAAGGGGCACATGCATATACTGATCTACACTCAGGGCATGTACATCCTGATTTAATCAGGAGGTCAAATGATTCAGCAAAGACTGATGATGACCTGGGCTTTTTCTTTGATGTCTTAGCCCATAATACAATCATAGAGACTGAGGTGAGCAGACTCAAAGAACTTCTAGCCAAAATGTCTCAGGATAAAAGTCCATCTGCCCCAATAAACCCACAGAGGGCACCTTCATATGAAGGTTCACTAAACACACAGCCAATACACTTAACTAAGCCACCAGCCACTGCTTTTGGCACCACCTCTCAGGGACAGAACCCCTCTGAGCAGATGGTTGCAACCTTTCAAAGCTCCTTACCTCTCATCACTCCCATCATCACTGAGATAGTACATAAAGCCATTGATGAGCGGATCTCCTCAAATCTCCAAACACTCATTGATGATGCTGTTCACAAGTCACTTTCTACTTTTCAAGCCCCTGATCCCAATGCACCCAAAAAGGGGGAGACTACTAAGTCTAAGGCAGTGAAAGAAATAAAACGGAAGAGAGTAGAAGATGAGATAGAACTAGAAAAAGAAAAGGAGTTGGAGAAAGAACAAGAACTGATCTCAGAGAAACAACTGATCACAGTGCAAGAGCTGAGCACAGACAAAGAGCAGAAAGATCAGCTGATCACTTACAAAAGGAAGAGAAGTGTTGAGTCATAGTCTGATGGAGAAAAGTCCTTAGAAGATCTAGTCAAGGAAGCTGATGAAGCTCACAACAGATCTATGGACAAAATAATAGATCAGCTCTTCAGACAGGGTCATGACACAGCCACATTAGATGTTGAGATCAGAAGGCTGGAGATAAATGAAATTCAAGCAAGATGGGCTAGTTACAGTGTGATGGATAGGGAAGGTTGGAGATTATGATTAGATTTATTGCCAAATATCTAGGAAGATCATTGATAGAGATGAAGTCTTGGTCCAGAGACAGTATATTGGAGATAACCAAGAAAATCTGTTCTACTGGAAGCTACAACAAAGGGTTGATCATTGAAGCACTGGATGAAGCAGGTGCTAGGAAGAGAACTGAGATGGCAAAGCTCTCAAATGCCAAACTCACCACTAAATTGCTAGATCAGCCTTCTCATACTCCCACTCAAAAACAACCCTCAAAGCAATCATCTCTAAAATATGCCAATTCTATCCCTAAACAAAAACCACCCACAAAACCAATTCCATTACCCCAAAAACCATCTCAAACCACACCCAGTGATACACCCAGAAGGAGGAGAAGGGTGTTGAGGGTAGAAAAAGAAGAAGAAGAGGATGAGAATGAAGATAGTCTGCCAATCTCTACTGTTCTCAAACTTAAAACACTTGAGCCCAGAAGTCAACAGATGATCACACCTGACTTGCAAATGCAAATGCTGAAAGTGAAGATTGAAGAAGAAGAACAGCAAAAGCAGCATGATGAGCAATTTCTCAAAATGGTTGACAAGGACTTCCCTCAGTCCTCATCCATTCAAGAAATGAAGAAACAAGCTCTAAGGCTGTACACTCTTAGGCATATATTCCAGCATCAAAGAGAAAGAGTGAGGATTTGGCCAGACCCCAGGGTAAGTTCCAGAATACACAAGAAGAACATACCAAGTAGATATCATGTCCAAGTGAAGAAGACTTTGAATACTACAATTATGTTGGCTATGGTAGTCTCACCCTGGGAGATTATAGAAGAATTCAAGAGAGCACACAACTCAAAGACAACCCCTCAATCTCTACTTGAGAACAAAATGATCAAAAAGGGGCTGTTATACAAGAGACTTAAAGATCTTCAAAAGAGTGAACTCCAGTTGTTGCTAGAAGGCTCTCATCCAGATGAATTTGCATACAGAGAGATCACAACTGTTGAGTTGAAGAACGCGAAGACAGTAAGGTATCTGTTTGAATATTATGGCCCTGAGTTCTTCTTTGAGGGAGAAGCAGAAGAACTCACCAAGGAGGAACAAGTTGTTCTCCTTGAGGCCTATGCAAGAGAGTCTTACAGACTCATCAATGGGAATTAGGTTTCATGGTTGGGACAAGACTCTGTGTCCGGTTTCCCTAAGACAGAGTTCCCTTCCACACTTAGCCAATCAAAAGATCAGAAACCTTTTCCCGGCCTGTGCTTACCTGATTACCTCTAAAGCTGATCAAGTGGGTATTTCTGCCAAAGAATAAGTGGCATTATCAATAAACTTAGAGGTTTTGGCTGCATTGGTTCAGGGGGAGTTTGTTGGACCAAAAGAACCAATGAGCCTAATCTGAAAAACCTCTAAGTCCCACAGACATTACAACTACTGAAGAAGATCACAACAGCTAAAGACATCAGCTGATTACAAGGTCTGAAGACAAAGTCTGAAGACAAGATCTGAAGATTTCTACTGAAGACAAAGTCTGAAAGTAAAGAACTGAAGACAAAGTTTGAAAGTAAAGTACTGAAGACAAAGTCTGAAGCTATCAGCTGAATACAAGGTCTGAAATAGAAGTCTGAAGAACAAAGACTGAAGACAAAGACTGAAGACAAGAGTGATCAGTATTTGTCACAACAGCTGAAGTTATTAACTTCAGTAGTTGTGATGGTTTTCCTTTTCAGTACTTGTAATTTACCTTTCAGTAGTTTATAGTTTTAGTAGTTTTATCTTCTTGTACTTAGCATTCTCTGAGATGTGATCAGTTGTTGAGAACATTCTCAGTAGTTTGCATAATTTCAGTTGTTTGTATAATTCTGTTAGATGTCACTATCAAGTGACATCAGCAGACGTCACATTCCATATATAAGGAATGTTGACCTAATTGTAACGGTGTGACTTTCAGCCAGCACGAAAGCATTTGAATGAAATATTCCTTTTGCATAATTCTCTCTCTCTCTCTATAACCGTGTACTATTCCATTGAATATCAATGAGTTCTTGCTAAATTGTCTAATTCATTGTTCGAATTCCACTGCAATCTATTCTATTTGATCAAACTTAAATCAGTGATCCTAACACTTTTCTTGTAACTATGCTCATTTTGTTTTAAAACTCTGTTAGCTTCAGTGCATAGTTCTAGGTCCTTTACTAAGTTATCATTATGATTTAATAACCTAGCAAATTTTAAATCAATGCTTTTCCTAGATTTATTACAATCAGAACAAGATGATTATTAAAGAGTTAGTCAGTAGTACTTACCTGAGAGGGTTCTGATGAATCAACCATCAATGCAGAATCTGATGTTTCTGGAGCTGGTGATTCTGACGTTGTAGTAGTTTTCCCATCTTCAGGCAGGTAGGTGACCACTGGTGTAGTTTCCTCTGATGTTGACATCGCAAGTTCGACTGCAATATCTCCTTCACTGGCAGAGTCATCATCTATATCCTCCACACTAGCAATATTGGATTCTCCCAGTGGGACAAACCGGAAGCTCCAGTCCTGTACTTCATCATCATAAGCAGTCAGGCTTTGGATCCTTGCTTGACGAAGTAGGACTGCTAGTGGGTTTATCCTGAAGATTGAAGGAGGAGAAAGGATTCTCGTTGCTAGTCTTCTTTGGCTTCATACACTCCCTTTTGAAGTGCCCTTTTTCACCGTAGTTGAAGCAGGTTACCTTTGATTTGTCGAAGCCGAAGGTAGTGTCCTTAGTAGCAATCAAATTTTGTCCGGTCTTTTTGACGAACTTCTTGGCTCTCCGGACTACACTTGCTAAGGCCCACGTTATGTCCATCCTCTCCAGCTCTATCTCATCCACATGCTCATAGTCCTCATCTGCCAGGTGGTAGTTCCCAATCATTCCAGCAATTAGTCCATCATAGGAGTGGACTACCGCAGCTAAGAGATCCATGGTGCTCTTTAGCTACCTTAACTGTCACATTGCCAAAGTTCTTGGCCTTTAGCTTTGCTGCATTTGCTTCAGGTGCAATATATTGGGTACAAGACAACCCTGACGTTTCTGACCCTAAAGTAGAAGCTGATGAGGGGCCAAACGAGCTTGATACAAAAGCTGTCTGAAGAGGTGCTCCCGATGTCTTGGCTTGAGGAGTCGTGTTGTACAATGATGGATTCTGATCATAAGAAGCCTTTTGAGCTCTGTACTTCATTCTCAGGTCTTCTTCTCTCAGTTTCAGAATGAAGTCATTTATATCTAACTTCGTTAGCATACCATTCTGTCTGAGATTGGAGACAAATGACACCCATTTCTCTGGCAGCCCGTCTGTAAAGTTGGACACTTTCTCCTCCATTGATGTTGATACTCCATGAATGTGCGTCTCACTTATCAAGTGGTAGAATCTATCGATCACATCATATAGGCTTTCTTTACCCATCGAGGAGAAGTTGTCAAACTCCCTTTAAAACCTTAGCCTTTATGGCCTTCAATGATGCGTTTTCGTCATGCCCTTTCTCCATACATCCCATAGCTTCTTTGCTTGAGTATATTTCAAGAATTGATGGAAAATATCCTTCGGATTGACTGTGTAAGCAAAGCATAACCTTTTTTTTCTGCATTGTATTTCACCTTTTGTCCATCAATCATCCACCAAGTGTGAGCTTGACACCATCAGCTCCTACAAGCATGCTGTACCCCGTCTCTATAAACTCCCACAGACTGGGATCTACTCCATCTAGTAGATCTTGAAACGTGTTTCCATTATGGATATTCATCTAACGTGATCAGCTTTGGGGGTTTGTTGTGATTGCCCACCTCATTCTCCAGTAGTAGTAAATTTTGTATTCAGAGTCTCTCCTTGCTGTAAAGGCTGAATATTGGTCTTCCATTGCTATAACTTTAACCTTAAACCAACCGTTTGTATTTTTTCAAATGAAGGTGTGCGATTGTGCTATTCGAGCGATTGAACTATGCGGAAGGTTCAATCATGCGACTGAACAAATACGGATGACTCAGCCGGCCGAATGAACTAATGCGGATGAACAATGCGAATAGTCTTCTTAGTCGGACGAATGGTAGTGCGACTGAGTCCAATCGTGCGTATGGGGAATGCGTATGACCTTAGTTGTGCGACTGAGTCAATCGTGCGACTGAACCTGCTGGATTTCAGAAATTTCTAGGTTTAAGGTGTTTGAACGCAAAAACATGAATTTTTTTTCTAACCCTAATTGCTGTATGCTGGAAAAACTTGACTTTACGATCAGGAGACGTCTAAAACCCAATTTGACACAAAGGATTGCATTTATGAGCGTAAAAACACAAATTTTATATCAAAACAATTGAATCACACATAAATCTAGAGCCAAAGCTCTAATACCACTTGTTAGGGATCGTGTACTCGATGAATACTAACAGATTTACGCGTATACCGAATCAAATAGTACAGAATCTATTGGATTGGCGATCCAATCAGTGAGAATGCACGTAGAATCAATTAAAGATTGAATCTAAACGTTAAGAACGATTAGCAATCGATCTACTGCGATCTTTGAAGTTGGAACAGGTTACTAGAGGTCTCTGGACGGCTAGGGTACGTCTGGGTATCAAGATATTCGAAGTGTCATGTTTTTCCACGAATTAAGTGGTATTTATAGGTTTAGGTTTCTCAATTGTGCGACTAGACCATTTGCATGGTTCAGTCGTGCGATTGAGTCATGCGGTTGATCCATTCGCATGACTGAATGTTCAGTCGTGCGACTGAGTCAATCTCATGTTTCAATCATGCGACTGATCCAGTCTCCTGGTTCATTTGTACGACTGGTTCATTAGCATGAAGTTGTTCATGCATATGGTCCATTAACATGGGCCGATCGCATGAAAACTTCACATGATTAAGTTTGAATAGGTTTCATAGTCATTAATTGATTTATATAGTTTCAAACAACCACAACCTATATAGTCAAGTCAATAAGCGTTATTACATACCAACCAATGAAATATTCAATATTAAGTACAACCACATATTGTATTTCATTAAGTACAACCACATATTTTATTTCATTAAGTACCCATACAATTACAATTACATAAGTGTAAGACAATACAAAGATATTACATTAAGATCAGAAACTAGGGACACGTGTATCTACATCATGACGGGTTGCTCAAAAAATAAAGGATTTAAAAATAGCAGATCTTTATTTGGTTATCTGATTTTTCTAATCAAGTAATCAACAAATCTTTGTTTTGCTGGGTGTTCTTACTCCGGCAACGATAACGACCAATGAGCAGTGAACTCCTCATCCTTATTAAGCACCTCTTGAACCACTACTGCAATTTAGTCAAAACTTATATTCTAATGGTAAGGAAGTTCACCAAAGACATTAAATTCGTCCTTAAATGAGGTAACTAAATTCAAAAACTTTAGCCTTTTCTCCGCCTTCAGAATCACAGCAACTCTGTCGTCACTGTTGTACCCTTGTCGTTGCTGTCGAAGTGCCCAAAATCTCTTCGCCATGAACAACAAAAGTAATATTGACGAAACGAGAGTAAAATCGAGAGTTTGATGGGTTTTTCATAGTCATGAAGTGTGGATAGTGAGTTGAGTTTTATACGTGGTTTTGGATTTTACAACAGCAATCATTTTATTTTTGTTTTTAATTTATCTTCTTTTATTAAAAAGAACTTGTAAGATTACAAAGTCTTTAAATTAACCCATCTTAACCTGAACCAAATGGACCTGTTTTTTATGGTGGCCCATTCTGACCCGTACCCATTCTAACCCAAACCCATCTTGGCTCAATGCCTTGTCGAAAACACCCGCCCAGATTGTTAGGTATAGTGTGTGTGTGTGTATATATATATATATAATATATATATATATATATATATAATATATATATATATATATATATATATATATTCTTGTTAGGTTCAAATGGATTGATCTGTGATTGTTATCAAGCAATTGACAATAATATGAACAATATAATCAACACAAAAAAGTATCAGAAAAATTTATAGAGTTTCTATTGATATTAGTAGGATTACAAAGTGCAATTGAGAGAATATGAATATCTACCAAGTCTAACCTGCACAAAACAAGCAATCCTATTTATACTAATAACAAGAAACAAAAAGGAACATATATTTACATAATAAGTCCTTATACTATGACAAAACTAATCTAAAGACTAAAATACTAATCTTTCTAGGGTTCCAACAATACTCCCCTTAAGATTTGCATTTGTCTTTAGCAAAAGAAATCTTCTGGTTCTTCTTTAATCTTGAACATTAGCTTCTCTTTGAATAGATCTAGTTCTCGAAGAGTTTTCTTGATTAAAGAATTAAACTTCTCAACTAAAATACCTTGCTCAGGCTTGGAGTCATTTGTCTTGACTTCCAATGCTTCCATCATCAACAATGTTTCTTTTGGTAAACCTGCAATATCTACATTTGCATACATCTCTATTGGATTTGGATTTTCTTTGGTGTAAATTTCTAACACTCCTTTGCTGGAAATTCTCATAAACTCTATATCTTTACTGCCTTTCTTCACAATATTAGCATATGCCATTTCCTTTCTTAAACAAATTCTTTCCATTGCAGCATTCATAACTTTTATAATAGTCAAAAAGTATCTTCTGTCATTCTCTACATCTCCCAGCGATACTGACTCAAAAGTTTGATTAGACAAGAACGAGATATAACTCGGATGAAGAAGTTTGAGTTCAAACACACCAAACAAAATTATCATATCATTGTCCCAATAATCTAAATTTCTTACAAGCTTCATATGAAAAGTGGATGAATCATAAAACCATCTCAAAATTGGTTTTGATGATTGAGTGCCATCAATAACTTTCAATCCAAGATTGGTTACTTTCTCAAGTATCTATCACTGAATGTATCCAAGTAACAATCATCAGTAGATTCACTTGATTCTCCTTTCTTTGATTTTTTCTTTAGCTTAGCAAAATAACTCTTGTCTTCTTGATCATAACGAGTTTTTAGAAAGGCCGGCATTCTTGCTATTCCCCTGTCAAGTAGTTTCATAAAGTTATCTCCCCTATCAGCCTTTGTAGGATTAATAAGAGGTAAGTTGTGTAATTCCTTTAGATCTTGCATAGGTAATGCTATGATGCTAGAGTAAAAATGATAGACATCAAAAATCACATTTACTCTTTTGATCAGAAAAGCATCAAATATTTCATCATACTTCCATGTTATAATCTTCACTTCCTTTGATTTGTCAGGCACAATCATGGCATTCAATAACTCTGATATTAATTGTCCTGTTTGTATCACATTTCTCACTAGGTCTCCGGTTGATCTAGCTTTATTCCGAAGCTGCTTTTGATCAATTGAAACTTTATATCCTTGTTTTTCAACATTAGAAACATATTCATAAGCTCTTTCCTGTTTTCATGAGATCTTATTACTAACTCCATTGATTTTATCTCTTGAGGCTTCAGCATTTTGGTTCTTTTGGTTATTTCTAGATATTGAGGATTATACATATCTAGAATGATCATTTTGTTATACATCTTTTCTATTTCTTGGAAACTTCTCACTAGTCTTCTAAAGGACTCTCCTTGAAGCTTATTCAATCTTTTTTGGATAATTCCTTGACTGCAACCACATTCTCAAAGCTGGTATGCTCATATCATCAGGGTTAGGGTGGTGTAATTCTATCACAGGAACATCATCAATATCAAGCTTTCATTTAAAGGTGTCCCTTCACCATGTTCAAGATTTATTTCATTTGGATCTATTGGAGTTGAGGACTCTGCAAGCATACATTTTTCATACTCCTCATTTATCTAAGTCACCATCAGTCCATCCAAATATACTATGTTATACTTTTTCCTGATTAGATAATTGTATATGTCCTCAAAGTCTATAGGAATGTCGTCTTGAATCATTTCAATAGGAGAATTAGCAACATCACATACATCTTCATCTTCTAGAACTTCATCATACCATTCATCTGGCAAATCTGACTCTATATCATCCAGTGCTTCAGTTCTTTGTTGCATGTTTGTTTCTTCTACATTCTCAACTATGTCAGTAGTCTTTTCAATTTTGGTACGATCTGAAGATGTTTCAACTTCATCCATCTTTCTCTTCCCTTTTTCTGATTCAGTGAATTTTCCAGTTGCAGTTTCTTGAGGTTCTTGAATAGTTTCTTCCTCAACAACTATTACCTCAGTTCTTTTTCAGGTTCCTTAAGACTTTCTTTTAACTTCTCTATCTCTTCAAACATTCTCTTCACTTTTTCTTCAAGATCAGTCATCATGATATTCTTATTTTCATCATTTACTTTTAACATTGCATTTTATTTCTTCAATCTCTCAATTTCTTCATTTTGAGATGCAATCTTAGACTTTAACTCTTCAAGTTCATCAGAATCATCATCAATTTCAGTTTGAATACAAACATCTGTTGTTTAATTCAACTCTTGATCTTTTTCCTTCACAATTACAATTTCTAGATTAGGAGATTGTACAGCAAAAATAACATTCTCTGTAATAGGCTCAAACCATATAGAATCAAAAGCAAACGCTTGATTAAAATCAACATTCTCAATATCTTCATTTTCAACATGATCATCATTTCTTTGATCATTCATTTCTGTATTAACAACATCATCAACATTCCTTTCATCTTCATTGCCATCTCTATCATCAGAAATTGTTTGCTCACTATCCATCTCTTGAATAGTTTCTTCATTATTTCCTTTTATTTCACCTCCTTGATCACCACCTTGATTGTCATCATCATCATTGTGATCACCATTATCATCATCATTATTAGAAGAACTTTCATCATCATGATCATCTTCATCATCTTCTTCAGATTCTTCAACAACTTCTTCCAAAACATCTTTAATAAGATCATTAGGATTCACAAGCTCATCCTTAGTCAAATGGAAGTGTTGCTTATTAATATCAACAATGTCATCAGCTACATTCCTCATATACTCAAACATAGGTACATTATCAGCCCCTGTAATCACTGCTAGTCTTTTATACACCACCTCAGACATATGCTCTAACTCAAGTCTATCACCTTGTACTCCATAAGTATGAATGTCTGGATATTCCTCATTTATGATCAATTGGAGAAATCTAGGATACATCAAGTACTTATTCCTCTGTCCTTTCTCCAAGTTGAATATGAACCCATTCATAATCCATTTAGCCATGTTAAATCTTCTATTAGTGGCTATGGCTACTACGGGAGATGCTATGTCTACTGGAAATGAGTTCCATCCTTCACTTCTCTTTGACATACAGTGCTGAAATATGTAGCAGAGCAGCTTCCACTGATTGTGGACTCTTGCCCTAAAGAATTGCTTCTTTCAGAAGTTATCTGGGTGACCCATTTGCATGAAAGTCTCTCTACACTCATTAAAAGCGTATTTTGATAAATCTTGATCATCATTTTCACCAGTCTTAAAGCAAATCTTATAGAATCTTCAGATACTTCAATCATTCTGTCATTTGTGATGAATCCCCTTAAAACTTTTCTTTTGTTGTTATCTAATTTAACTTCTGCAGTTCTCCAGAACTTCTTGATCAGCCTCTTATATATGGCTGGTCTGGCACACATAGCATAAACATATTTAGTCCTTAGAAGAAATCTGATCATTTCTTAATATCCATCAGCTTCTCTAACTTCTTCATTAAGAAAAGCAACAACATTATGCTTAGGCTCAAACTTCAAAGTATTCATCTGTCAATAAAAAAGAAACATGAATTAGTTTGAAAGATTATACTTAACTAAGTTTTTATCATGTGAAGTCGGTTGGATTGGTAAACATCCGAGCATGTTCTTGACGGAAGGATAAACAACAACAAACACCAAGAGAGAATCAATAACACGAACTATAATTTAATGGGTTCATTGATAAAACCTAATGACTACAAGCTCGTTACAACATAAGAATCAAGACTCTTGGCAAGGGGAGATCGAGCATGATCTCCCCTCTCATCCGGCAGCCCTAGGATCTAGGCAGACTCCTCTCAAAATCCTTAAACTCTCTACACACTGAAACTGGTATATATAGGCCTCGGCCCATATTAGATGCGACTGGGCCCATTCGTGCGATTGGACCATGCATATGGTTCAATCGTATGACTGGACCATGCGTATGGTTCAATCGTACGACAGGACCATACTTATGGTTCATCTTGCGAATGTCCCAATCGCATCTTTCAGTCGCACGATTGGTCCATTTGCATGGCTCAGTTGTACGACTGAGTCTCATTCGCATATGCTCCTGCGGATGACATAGTTTCATGTGTTTACAACATATCAGGTGTATTACATTAAGCCTAGACTATTCGACAAGCGACGGACAAACTATATATGACTATATATGCTCCAACAAATTCCCTGTTGGATGTTGCTTGCAAATAGTAGTTAACACCTCTTACAATCTTCAGTCAATCTTTGCTCTGGTTGCCAATAGAATCAAATGAAAACTATATTAGCCAACGTTGCCGATCTGTCAGGTTGCTACAATATCCCTGAAAATGAATTTAGGCACAATAGCTTTCGTTTACTTTGCAGAACACCATCCTAGCAGTAAGATTCCCCATATGTCTGATTTTTCCAGATAATGACATGAACAGTTTTCCATTGCTTCAATCTTCACACAGGCTAACCTGATTAACATCAACACCTGTAGAAATTCCCCCTCACATTCAGCATATCCCAATATATAGACATTGTGCTCTCCTGGCGTCTTTACATGATGTATTGGGCAAAAGGTTGAAGGTTCCAATCCACAACTGGCAATATCAAACAAATTAGCATGCACGTAGATTCATCATCAGAAACCTGCTCACATCATCACTTTCTGATTGCGTCTTCAATTTCTGTACACATGGATTCCCCTTAAGAATGAGCATCCTCTCTGTGCGGATAATATAACTTGATTGGCCCATAAGTAGTCAGATGCTCCTGACTACCCGACAAAAGCAGCACCATTGCTGACATCTTCTCTCTCTCTTTCGTGTTCCAACTACATTCACCTATTCTGGAAGTCCGACGAATAATGGGGTATACATCAAACTTATTTGACAAAAGAACCTCTGGGTGAATATGCTTTGCTCATCCTTAAATCTGTGCAAGAAGCTGTTCCAGACTTTTTTTTTTGGTCTGGAACAAATGTGGATGAGTCAATGCGGATGGCTCATTCGTGCGATTGAACATACGACTGGTCCAGTCATACGATTGAACATACGACTGGTCTAGTCACACAAATGGTTCATTAGCATGATCCAGTCATAGGAATAGTCCATTAGCATGGTCCAGTCGTACGAATGGACCATTCGTGTGGTCCAGTCGCATGAGCGCATTTGCACGCCGATTTTCAGATCTGCAGCCGCCAGGGCTGCCCAGAACCCTAATCTTACGAATTTAACATGAACCGAAACAAAATAGACATCATCAAATTCGAAAGGGTGATGGGAACATGGTTTCAAGTTTGATTTTAACATAGAAACAACACACTTAACAAGATCTGAGCAAAACACGAAGAACACGAAGTGGGTTTAACGTCAAGATCTAAAATTAGATCCAGAAATCAAGAGCTTGGGTTGCTAGAATGATTATTAGATCATTCCAGCACTAACCGGCTCTGATACCAATTGTGAAGTCAGCTGGATTGGTAGACATCCAAGCATGTTCTTGACGGAAGGATAAACAACAACAAACACCAAGAGACAATCAATAACACGAACAGTAATTTAATGGTTTCATTGATAAAACCTAACGATTATAAGCTCGTTACAACATAAGAATCAAGACTCTTGGCAAGGGGAGATCATGCTGATCTCCCCTCTCATCTGGCAGCCCTAGGCTTCGGGCAGACTCCTCTCAAAATTCTTAAACTTCTATACATTGAAACTGGTATATATAGGCCTCGGCCCATATTAGTTGTGACTGGGCCCATTCGTGCGATTGGACCATGCGTATGGTTCAATCGTATGACTAGACCATGCGTATGGTTCAATCGTACGACTGGACCATACTTATGGTTCAGTCTTACGAATGTCCCAATCGCATCTCTCAGTCGCATGACTGGTCCATTAGCATGGCTCAGTCATACAACTGAGTCTCATTCGCATATGCTCCTGCGAATGATCCAGTTTCATGTGTTTACAATATATCAGGTGTATTACATTAAGCCTAGACTATTCGGCAAGCGACGAACACACTATATATGACTATATATGCGCCAACATATCTACCTTGTAAAAACGTATAATTCTTTAATAGATTTATATTCACTTAAGAATTTTATATTTTAAAATTTGATCATTTAAAAAAATTCAAAAATATGGACTTACTGTTTTATTGATTTAATCAAATTTTAAGATATAGAATCAATTAAGTGATTTGTTTCTAGATGATTTGAACAAACAAGTTGAGTTTTAATGAAAAACGATAAATTTTTGTTTGAAAAATTCAAGTGTCGATTCATTTGAAGAATATTATTTTATTATTATTTTTACTCTGATGATCATTGAATCATCAAAAATTTTTGTGATCAAATTTGGTTTTGATGATGTCAATTAGTTCGCAATCCATTGTTATTAACAACATCAGGTTCAATTTTTAACAAACAATCACAAGAAATCAACAATTTCAGGCTTATTCAAGGTTTTTAGGGTTCGAACCTCTAAATAGGGTTCAAACTTACAATTGATTTTGATGATAATACACACTGATTTGATGATATAATATCAATTTGTTGATCGTATTCACTGATATTACATTAGAGAATCAATCAACCATAGAACAAAAAGTAATTAGTGAGTATTAGAGTGAGTCAGAACTGAGAGTAAGAGCAAAGTGAATATGAGTGAAATGTTCGAATGAAATGAAATCTATGCAAGTGTTGCATTTATATAAGTGTAAAAACCATTGGACGCATTACAACTGTTTAGGCCTATGACCACTGTTGAGGCGCATGAGGTCTAGACGTATTAGCATTTTGCAGGCATATTACCCCTGTTCAGGTGTATGACCTTAGACGCATGAGTTGCACTTGGTCAAATTTTGTTCAAGGACTTAGGCACATTGCACTGTTCATGCGCATGAGCACTGTTTAGGCGCATGAGCACTGTTTAGGCGTATGAGCACTGTTCAGGCGCATGACCTAGAATGAAATGCCTAACATTGTGTTTTTTTCAATATCAGACTTCTGGTACTATTTAGGGGCATGCGCTTGTACAAAATGCCTAACACTTAACCAAGAATTTTTGACTTATGACCCCTGTTTAGGTGTATGAGGATAACTCAAAACGTGCAACACTTATCATAAACTTGAAATTTCATCATGCATCTAAACTTAGACTTATAGACATTGTTTAGGCACATAAGACATCCATATGTCTAACACTTGTCAAAATTTTCACACAAATTTCATTCCTTGAATAAAGACTCATACCTTAACTAACACTTATTTTCACTGTTCTTCATAGAAATTTTCAAACTTTGGTCAAACCTTGAATAAAGACTCATACCTTGACTATTTGACCAAAAATTTGACTTTTTGACTAAACTTTAACTTTTTGACCAAATTTTGACTTTTTGGCCTTTTTTTATTAATTAATTTCCCATTATTTTAGTCTCAAAAATTTCATAAAAATACAAACACTCTTAATTCTTTGCAAGAAGCTTTTTCACATTTTAAAAAATTTGAAAATTATTGTTTTTTATGTTCATTTGTAAACATATCAAACACACACTAGCTTGAATATTTTGGCTTTATCCTTTTTCATCCAACATTTATTTTGATATTTTCTTTTTCATCTTTACTCCCCCTAAACTTTTAAGTTTCCAAACTTAGAAGTTTATAGAAGTTGAAAATTAAAGTAAAACCAGTCATTATTAACATGATTGGACATATAAAATCATGTAAAAATCAAAATAAAGCAAAATAAAATTCTACACATTGAATCACATGCTTGTAGTGAGATCATATCATTCAATAATCAGCACATTGAAATAAAGAAATTGTGAATAGTTATAGGCAATGATTATATCCTAATCAAGTGTGTTCCAGGTTAGTGTTACCACAGCAAAGGAGACACGAGATCTAAGGACATACAATGACTGCTTTGTCAAAAGAATCAGTACACTTATTTTTTCAATTCTTGGATTTATTAAGGTTGGATTAGAGATGCCATTATTTAATCCACACTTAGACTTAGAGAGTCTGACCCTCGTCAAGGTATGCAAGCAAGCACTTTTACGCAACTTAAAAACTTATCATATATGTATAACCAGATGTCATGTTTAGGTCAATGAGAGAATCATCATGGTTAAACCAGTTGATAATCTCCGAGAAAACCACCATGGATAAGCCATTAGGTAATCGTCGAATCTGTTTCATAAAGAAATAGATAGAGATGATTCATAAGAATCATAGGGCTTCCATTTTGGATTTTAGAAAGTGTTGTGCACATTGGCATCTTATGCATCGGGTGAGAATATCCAGGTCTGTAATGACTTACAACAGACGGTACCTCGTCACTTCAGGTCTATGATGACTCATAATAGAGAAGTGAATAGATGCGGTAAACAGATTTCATGGTTACACATATTATTTCAAGGTGTGGGATAGTGACTTTACAAGCAATCAATCAGATAAGTCAATACAACTCATTAGAACTAAGATGAACATACACAAATGCATAGATGATTTAGTTTAATCACAAGAATTTACTTTTTCAGTATAATTACATGATTTTGCCTACAAATCATAGCTGATCATGTCAGACTTGATTATCGAGTGAAATATGCAACTGATTAAAACCCAATGTACTATCATTTCTCAGATATTGCAAAGGCAGATTCAATCCTAAAAATTATAACAACTAAACTATATTTTTATATTTTCATTTTACAATCTTCTCTTTGGTTTTTGGAATTTTCTAATGTTGTATTTTCTTTTCTAGTTAACACATACACAATATACATAATCATACAGTTAACTTTGACGATTTAACTTTTGATTTGTTTATGAAATTGAGGGAGGGTTATTATCATTTGATAAAGATAAATCATTTTTCAACATGATTAATAAGACCAATTGACTCAACTAGATACTCAAACCTTCCTGGTAAGAAAGATTTGGTGAACAGTTCAACCAACTGTTTTGTATGGCCCCATTCCCGGGACACTCACAGCTAGTCGATCATCGCACATAAAACATATATTAACATTTAACTTAAATAAGCACTGTAGGGGAAACATTCAAAAATGATATTTCATTTCATTATAAAAGCTTGTCCAATTAATACATCGTTATCACATTACAAAATACTTGTTGCATTACATCACAAAAGCATTATAAAAATGGATGCCATCCATAAAGAGCCAAGTAGCTGCCCCGTACCATCCTCAGTAACCTTACCTGCCAACTAGAAACACATAAAAATCAACGTTGCTGAGTGAGTTCTAGTTTTATAAAAACATTACATTACTTTTCATTCATTAAAAAATTTTCTTTACTATCGCACGTGATCACACATCATACGTACATCAAGGTAATAATTATTATCTTCATCTTTGTTCATTTCATACATTTCGCACGTTTCGCACATTTCGCACATTTCGCACATTTCGTACTTACCGCAATTTTTGTACTTTCATTATCTTTTCACTTTTATCTAGGTCCTGTACTTAACCCCCCCTCTTGAGCACATAGCTATATCATCTAAGGTTAAGCAACAAGGACCCCATATCGCACGTATGGAGTAGTCACCAG
This sequence comes from Flaveria trinervia, assembly GCA_025506515.1. Taxonomy (NCBI): domain Eukaryota; kingdom Viridiplantae; phylum Streptophyta; class Magnoliopsida; order Asterales; family Asteraceae; genus Flaveria; species Flaveria trinervia. Next base: position 31,026,735 of record CM046458.1, on the reverse strand, counting down.
GACTGACTCCCCCTTTGTGTGTGAACTCTTATGGGTTAACCAAAATCGCACGCTCTATAACACATAGTAATTAGGAAATCTCATGTAATAGAGCAGTCACCAAGACTGCACTCTTACTATGTGTATGAACCCTTATGAGTTAGCAAAAATCACATGCTGTAGACACACACAGTTAAGCTAACAACTCTCAGTGAGTTGTATACCTCCTTTCATTTGCTTGCAAGGCTTTCATACTTTCATTCGTTCATTAATGCATGCATTCATTATTTCGTTCTTCTTTTCATTATCTTCCGCTTTACGTTACATCATACTTTTCATTTCATTCATTAACATTCAACGCAAAGCCACGGGAAGATAAACATACATAAACAAGAACATCAACAAGATCATGCAAATCTTCATACATATTAGCATGCATACATAACATACATCACACATACCATCATGCATATCATCATACATATCATCATCATCATACATCGTCAACATCATCTTACATCATTCATGCCCATCACATCATCTTTGACCTCAAAAACTCAACTTACATAGCCCCCGGAACATCCCAAGTCAAAGCCTACTTTTCACTTTTCCCTAAAAATTCAAAAAATATTCTAAGTCTTTAGGCGCCTGAGCACTATGCAGGCGCATGAGCACTATGCAGGTGCATGGCCTTTCAGATGCATGAGGAACACTTAGGCGCATGGGCAACTTTCAGGTGCCTCAACACTATTAGGGCATATGAGCAACACTTAGTCTATTCTGGGCAAATTTTTAGGCGCATGAGCACTATGCAGGTGCATGAGCTATCCTGGGCGCATGAACACTTAGTCAAATTTTGCCTATTTCTAGGCGCATGACCACTATATGGGAATATGAGGTTTCGGTCGCATGGGAACACTTAGGCAGTTTTCCATACTAGGCGCATGAACCCTATTTGGGCATATGAGCAGCCTACTTCACACTTAAACATCATAATTCAGTCCCCAATCATTCTCAAACTTATTCTAAGCTTAAATCATGCATTCTAAGCCTTAGAAACATATACATAACAACATCAAACATAACATAGCCTAAATTCACACCCCAACCACAACATACACACATACATACATACGAGTACAATACCCACTTTTATAAAAATGTTCATACATGCATTTCCAGCCCCAAAATCAGTTAAAAACATGTAAAACACCTCAACAGCCTCTTGGGTAAGACTTCCTTTAAAACCCATTTGCTACAAGTTCACACCTAGAAACCCACTTAAAACACCCAAACGAACACACACAACATGCATAAGCACACACCCAAGGATAAAACTGGTTAAGAACACCATAAACACAAGAACTCTTACCTTGAATTTGCACTTTTCTTTCTATTCTTCTTCAAACACCCAAGCTATGCTCTTTCTCTCTCTATAATCCGTATGCAGAAAGGTGATGTGCAAGAAGTGGGTGGCCATCACCTTTACTTACCAACTTTTTCAAAGTTTTGTCCTTTTGACACTTTTTACCCTTCAACTTGGGGTAAAATATCTTTTCTTTCTTTTTCTTCATTTTATTCTTCTTTCTTTGTCTTTTATAAATAACTAGGTGTTACAAGTCCACCCCTTTGTATAGGTTTTGTCCACGGAACCTGTTATATTCCTCAAACCATTATGGGTAATGCTGTCTCATTTCCTCTTTAGTCTCCCACGTAAACTCAGATCCCTTCCTGCGCTTCCATTGTACACACACAAGAGCAACCACTTTATTCCTTAACCTCTTCTCTTTACGATCAACGATCGCTACTCGTTGCTCCACATAATTGAGCCGTTCATCTACCTCGATATACTCTAGTGGTACAATCATATCCTCGTCTGCTAAGCATTTCTCAGATGAGATACATGGAATGCCGGGTGAATTCCACTTAACTCGTCTTCTAACTCCAATTTATAGACCACCTCTCCTACTCGAGCAATGATTCGGAAAGGCCCTATGTATCTTGGGCTCAACTTGCCCCGCTTTTTGAACCGAATGATACCTTTCCAAGGTGAGACTTTCAACATAACTCTATCACCCACCTCGAACTCAGTCGGTCTATGTCGTTTATCAGCATACGACTTCTGTCTATCTTTGGCTGCCTTCATGAAGGCTTTGATCTTTTCAAGCTTCTCAGTCGTAGCCTTGATCTCCTCGACGCTCCCTAACTCTTTCTGACCAATATCATCCTAACACACGGGTGTTAAGCATCTCTTACCATATAGCATCTCATAAGGAGACATACCAATGTTGGCATGATAACTATATTAAATAAGAACTCAGCTAATAGTAAGTGGTCATCCCAACTTCCTCTAAAATCGATGACACATGCAAGAAGCATATCCTCCAGCGTCTGAATGGTCCTTTCCGACTGACTATCTATCTGAGGATGATAAGCCGTGCTAATATGAAACCTCGTCCCCATTGCATCGTAGAATTTCTTCAAAAATTTAGATGTAAACCGGGTGTCACTATCAGACACAATAGACACCGGCACACCATGACGAGTTACTATCTCCTTGATGAATAGATCTGCCAACCTTTTGCATGAATATGTCTCGCGGATCGGTAGGAAGTGAGCACTCTTCGTCAAACGATCAACAATCACCAATATGGCATCATACCCTCGCGCGGTACGTGGTAGCTTCGTTATAAAGTCCATGGTGATATGTTCCTACTTCCACTCCGGTATATCCAAAGGTTGGATCTTCCCATACGGCTTCTAATGCTCTGCCTTCACTTGCAAGCAAGTAAGACACTTACTCACATACTCCACCACATCACGCTTCATACCGACCACCAATAATATTTCTTCATGCCTTGGTACATCTTTGTAGGACCGGGATGAATAGAGTATCGAGTCTGATGAGCTTCATCCATAATTTTTCCTTGTAGATTTCCATAACGAGGAATCAACATCCGCCCGAATCGGGTCTTAACACCAAGTGTGTTTTCACCCAATTCCGCGACCAGACCTCTCATTCTTTCAGAGTTAAGATGATCTTCTTTCAATGCCTCATCTTGAAACTCTTTGACTTGCTTCATCACATCAGAGGTCATGATCAGCTCGTAAGCCTTCACCCGAATCGGTTCGGGTCTTTCTTTCCGACTAAGGGCATCCACCACCACGTTGGCTTTGCTCGGATGGTAATGGATCTCACAATCATAATCCTTTTTGAGCTCCAACCATCTCCTCTACTTTATGTTTATGTCTTTCTGCTCGAAGAAGTACTTCAAGCTCTTATGGTCCGTGAATATGGTGCACTTCATCCCGTATAGGTAGTGCCTCCAAATCTTTAACGCGAAGACCATAACTGCTAGCTCCAAGTCATAAGTAGGATAATTAACCTCATGAACTTTCAACTGTTGGGATGCATAGGCTATAACCTTTCCTCTCTGCATCAAAACACATCCCAACCCCGAGTAGGAAGCATCTGAATAAACCACCAAATCTTTTCTTCCATCGGGTAACGACAAGATAGGAGCTTGAGTTAACCTCGTCTTAAACTCCTCGAACGCCTTCTCTTGAGCTTGACCCATACGAACTTTACATCCTTACGTGTCAACTTGGTTAGTGGTGAAGCGATCTTAGAGAAGTCTTGGACAAACCTTCTGTAGTAATATGCCAAACCCAAGAAGCTACGAATCTCAGATGGTGTCTTTGGAGACTTCCATTGCATCACCGCCTCAACCTTTACCGGGTCCACCATAATCCCCTCAGCATTCACTACATGACCCAAGAACTGGACCTCGCATAGCCAGAATGCATATTTGTAGAATTTAGCATATAACTTCATCCTTCTCAAGGTCTCCAACACCTTTCGAATATGACCGGCATGCTCGTCCTCACTCTTTGAATAAATCAGGATATCATCAATAAACACAGTCACTGATTGATCCAACATCAGCTAACACACTCGATTCATCAAGTCCATAAAAGCAGCTGGCGCGTTGGTTAAACCAAAAGACATAACAAGAAACTCGTAATGTCCATAGCGCGTATGAAAAGCTGTTTTTATGGACTTGATGAATTGAGTGTGTTAGCCGATGTTGGATAAATCAGGATTGTGTTAAACCGCCAACCGATATGATGCCTTAGCTATAGGTTGGGCACCTTCTATCAAATCAATCTGGAACTCAATCTTAAAGTCTGGTGGCACTCCTAGTAAATCTTTGAGAAATACATCTGGAAAGTCACACACCACCGGTATGTCGGTCAATTGTGGTGTTGGCGTATCCGCATCCTTCACATAGGCCAAACAGGCACTGCATCCACGTCTCATGCACTCTCCCGCCACCGCCATCGAAATCACCTTCGGAATTGTCTTGATTCGATAAACGTAAACTGTCACCGAACTCCCATCAGGCACTGTCAATCGAATCATCTTCTTTGACTGGGGTTGAATAAGAGTGATATTCTTACTGTGAATCGAATATGATAATCAAGTCAATGATTGAGTGGCGGAAACAAACAATCAAAGAACATTCAATGCAAGAAAAATACTCATAATGCTGTTTGTATTGATATATGAAAGTTGATAAAATAGAGAATAATTACAACAAAAATTCTCTATCTATCAGTCGTCCCCTCATGTACGAGGTATCTATTCTATTTATAGGCAGACAAGATGCCTTTTACAAAATGACTAAACTGCCCCTGACCTATTACATCAGAACGAGTCTAAGTCTTCATCCCTATCTTTGCTTGTTCATCCGCATTGACAAATGCGGATGAGTTAACTTGATCAGCATTTCTTCACTTGATCAACCGTATTATTATGTTGGTCATCCACATTGGTTAATGCGGATGAATAAATACTTGTGCGCATTTGTTCGGTCATCCGCATTTGTCAATGCGGATGAGCAAAGTCTTGTCTGCATTTACTTTGTGGTCTTCCGCAGTTGTCAATGCGGAAGAACAAATACTTCTCCATATTGTTCTGTGCCTTCCGCATTGACAAATGCGGGAGACGATACTTTATTCTTCTAAGCAGATTGTTCATCCACATTTCTTCTTGGACTTGAGGGATTTCAGCAGAACAATCATCAAATCACCCATTGAGTTGGCATGTATGATCCTTTCTAGGGTCCAACAATACTCCCCTTAAGGATTATACAACCAAGTTTTCCTCAATGTTTAGGTGGTGATTGATGTTGTGAAGATTCTACTGGGTCTTCAGGGGGTAAGATGAATGCAGCTTTGGTAGGATCTAGTATAGCTTTGATCATATTCACGAAGTCTGTAGCTTCTGACATCCTTTCTCTGCTTAACACATGAATTTTCATCTTGATCATATTGTAGATGGCTTCCATTGGCAGTCTTTAGTGAAATTGGATCTCATATAGAAATTGTAGAAAGTCCATCTGTATGTATCAGTAAGCTCCCCCCACATCAACCTCTAGTTTTACAATGTTGCCAAGGTGCGGTGGTGTCTTTTTCTTCTTTCTTTTCTCTCTTTTAATTCTTATTTGATCATATGCCAACTTCAGCAGCTTGATGCACTTAAGAAAGAAGTGCATGTCCAACTCTCCCAATTTATTATTCAGTTCCCTAAAATGTCTGGTGTATATGTAATGGATATATGATTCATCAAGCAGTCTAACCTCATATCCACTGAATAATCTGATTTCAGCTCCCTCCTTCCTCCCCACTTCCTTTCAATTACATCTCATAGGTTTTCTCATCATAGTATACATTTGAGATGGGGTGGAGGAATGAGTAACAGACACCATTTTCCTTTTTAATGATTCTATAGGCTTTACCTTTAGCTCAGGGAATACAATTTATTCTGCTTGCACCTTTTTGTTCTTATTAAGGGGATTGAAAATGTTTTATCTTTTCTCAAGCATATTGTCTTTAATGAATTGAAGTTGTTTGTTCTTCTGAACATCTTAAGTATGTTCTCAAATTCATATCCCTTGAACATAGCTGCATGATTGATTAGTTCAAGTTGAGCTAGCTCCTTCAAATCATGAATCTCCAGGGCATTTACAAGAACTGAGTACTCTGTAAAGAATTGTACTAGCCCTGAGATCCTCTTCACCATGAACATATTCCATGTACTGTCGTACTTCTAGGCTATTATCTTTTGATCTACCTTACCCTTGGGAGTAGACACCCCTCTGATAAGTTCTGCGGTAGTCGGCCCTTCTTGCAGTTTCAACTGAGATGGTTCTGCAAACCATTCAGGGTACTTGTGGAGCACAGGGCAAGTAGTTCTTGGTCTGTCTGGTTGAACATCATGTCTTCAGCTGATATTCTACTTCTTGGTTTGGTGCTTGCTAATTCTTCTTCTAGCTTCTTGATTTTTCTTTCTTCTCATTAGTCAATTGAAGAGTTGCAGCCCTTAATGAGTTTGTCTTCATGTTTCCAATCCTTCTTCTCGTGAACCCCTAACTTGAGAGATATTCCTTCATTTCCTTATCAGACATATTATAAGGATCAGGAAATAATGGTTCATGGGATGGAGATGATTTCTTCATTGAGACGCTTGTGTAGGGGACCCTTTCTTGGCAATGGTCTTTCATGCCCGGTTGATTTCTTCAAAGAGGAATCTTTATGCTTGGAGTATCCTTGATGATTGCTTTCTCATATTTGTTTCAATGTTGGATCAAGCAGCCTTTTCAGTTTGTTTCTTCTTTTTCATCCCTTCATATGTCATTCAAACACTTCATCAGGATCATATCCTTGATTGATCAGAAACATGGCTTTAATCATCAAGTCATTAGTTTGTGCTTTGGATACCATGTCTTCCACTGCTTGTTCTGCTTTCATTGGATTGTCCATAAGAAATCCTTTTCAGCTTCATATCCACCATCAATCTCACCTTCTACTAAATCAACTGCACCAGCCAATTCTTCAATTGAGCTTCTGCCTGCTCATGTTCTTCCAAAAATTCAGCAATTGCTGCTAGACTTCTGGGGTCATCTTTTTGTTTCTTAACTAGTTCTTCTTCAACTATTGGTCTCTACCTTTAGCTTTTTCAGCTAAGTATTTCCTTTTTCGTGAGTAAGTTTGAAGTTGAGGGCTAGAGGTTTTAGCTTGTTCTACTGCTTCAGGTACATTTTGGTGTGCTTGGCTCTTGATCATTCAGTTTACTTTTTCCTCCTCTTTCTGTTCTATTCTGTTTCTGTTTTTTCTTTCCTTTCTTTTCGTACATTTCCTTTATTTTTTCTTTTTGTTCTTCAGATAAAGAGATAGCAGGGACAATTTGCAAAGTCAATTCCTTCTCCAAAGGCACTAGTGATTTAGGGATAAAAACAATATGCTCTGAATAACTTCTTTGGTTGTTTACAAATTCCCAAAAGTCATCATCAATGCTGAATTTTTCAGATGAGAAATTATCCAATGCACTGAAGGTTCTTCAAATTAAGCTTTTTCATAGTTAGAGTCATTTGTGTTTCCAGAATACACTACCATATCTAGACCTTGATCTTTAAACTCTGTTTGACTTGCATCACCTCCTTTCTTCATTTTCAGACACATACTTGTTATCATCCACATCTTTCTTTTCTTGTTCTTCATCTTTCTTTTCATCATACACTTTACTTCTTTGACTTTCAATTATCAGTTCTAGTTTAGAGATTCTTCTGTTTTGACCTTGAAGCTCTTTTTCAGGACTAGAAATGATTTCTTCTTGTTCCTCAATGATGTTTTCTTGTTCCTCCATTGCTATAGTCTGAATAGCAAGAGTGTCCACATGACCACTGATTTCTTCTCTAGAATGGTTTAGTGCAGCTTTTAGGTACTCAATCTCCATGTCTTTTTCTTTTCGTTCAGCTGCATATTTCTCTTTTAGTTCTTTCAATTCACTATCTTTATCATATAGTTCTAAAATTCTATCATTGATGATTCCAGCTCTCCTGTTTAAGGTTCTTTCCATCCTTTCTACTTTAAGTAAGAGCTCAGAGATTAGTTCATCCTTTTCATCAGGCCTGTTGATGTTAGAGTTAGCATAGCTCTCCGAAGGAGCAGCCTCGGAAGGTGCTTTCATAGCAGGGATTTGATCATGATGATCCTCCTCATCAGAAGATGATTTGGATGATTTAGATGCACTTGTTGATCCTTTTATTTCAGCAGGGTGATCATGGGATGATGGTAAAGGTTGGTAAGGTGACATAGGTGATTGATGTGGTGGTGATATTGGAGATTGATAATAAGGTGATATAGGTGTAGGTTGAGGGGGGTTTGTTGTTGTGGTTGTGGTAATGTTTGTGGAGATGGTTGTGGTGAAGGTTGTGGTGAAGTTTGTGGTAACGTTTGTGGAGATGGTGTGGTGAAGGTTATGGTGATGTTTGTGGTAATGTTTATGGAGACGGTTGTGGTGAAGGTTGAGCTATTGGTTGTGGAGATGGTTGAGCTTGACGTGCTTGATTTAATTGTTGAATCATCAAAGGAAGAAGGGGTGAGTGGGCACCACTGTAAAAGTTTCTTGGGTCCTTCTTATTGATGTACTTATAGGATCTTGCATCATAGTGAGGGATGTTAAGCACATGTCCTTCATTAACAATGTCATGAAATGATTCATTGATTAGACATTGAATAAAAATAGGATACATCATAAACTTGTATCTTAATCCTTGTTGAACATTAGAGATTAGGCCATTGAACACATATGCAGACATATTAAACGGTCTGTTGGTGCAGAGAGCACATATTGCAGAAGATGTGAGGACTAGAATGTCATTCCATCCCGTTTTCTTTTTGACACACAGTGTTGGAAGATATGAATTAGGAACCTCCAAGGCAGATCCACTAATCTTTGACTATCTCTTTTGCTTCATAACTCCCTTCATAACCAATTTAGTGAAAATGTGGTTATTTCTTCATCATCTAATTCAAGAGGATCATTAGCATTATCACCGAATTTTAGACATCTTCTAACAGACTCTTCTGTGATCCTCAGAGTGAGCTCATTATTGATTCTCCCAGTTAGTGTTCTCACACCATCATCTTCAATTGCCTCAGCTGATTCCCAGAAGGACCTGATGGGATTCTCATAGATTGTTGGTCTCACAGTCATGGCATATGCTACCCTTGTGGTAGATAAGAATCTTATCACATCTCTATGTCCTTCAGCTTCAGGCACATTAGGATTTAAATAACCGCTGACGTTATGGAGCTTGCTCCAGGTAAGATTTGCCATGTAATCTGCACAAGACACATGTGTGTTAGTTATTAGTTTTGACTTTAAATTGACAAGGAAGTCTGCTTGTTATTTCTGTTGAATTGTTATCATGGCAAATGGTGAATTTGTCATTTAACAATCACATTTCAATGTTTGAACCATTAGAGAGGTATTGCTTATTGATTTGTTTCAAATGTGTAATTTCATCATGCTTTGTTCTTACAACGAACATGAATATCAAGATTTTCATGACGACAAGAATTTCTATTGGTTTTCATGCTCATTGAAGTCGAAAAGGTGTATTATGTTACATCAACGAAACATGTTTTTGTGTTCTTCTTATCATTTGTCTTGACTGATTTAGGTTTATCATTCTGAAACTTAGGTTTTGATTAAACTTTTTATGAAAATTTCACCTTATTCTGATGTGAACGTTGTTTCAGAATCGACATCAAAAGTCAATTGAGTAGATTCACACGAAAATCTTTGAATGTTTATGATGATGATGATGATTGAAGATGGTGTACTGTATGTTTGTGCTCGTCTCACTATAAAGTCTCTCAAATTTGAAAAGTATTAAATGACCCGTGTGAATTCTTTAAATAGTCAAATAATACATTTTGAAAAATTTTACAAGTTTAAAAGCAGATACAGTCACCACTATAGCAAATACTGAAGGTTAATTTGTTTGACGTTTGGTCATCCGCATTTGTTGACTGTAGCAAATGCGGAAGACAAACCTTTGACTAACAGTCCACATTTGGCTACTTTTCTCATCCGCATTTATTAATTGTAGCATATGCGGAGGAGGACAAACTTTTGACTGACTGTCCTCATTTCACAACTGTTGCAATGCGGAAGTTTTGTTCTTATTTTTATTCTTTCCGCATTTGTGTACCGTTGCAAATGCGGAAGCTAAACTTGAAACCTTTGGCTGTCCGCATTTGTGTTGTAGTAAATGCGGAAGAATAACTTGTGTGTGTTCTTCAGCATTCACTGTAACAAATGCGGTAGAGTTACTTGTTTTATCCTATCCGTATTTTTACACACTAGCAAATGGGATAGAACAAAGTCAATCAACATTTGTGCAACAATACCAAATGCGGTTGACAACACTTGGGTCAACATTGCACTATAGCAAACGCGAGATACCTATTCATCCGCATTTGTTAACTGTAGCAAATACGGTAGAGTAAATTCCACATCTACTTCACAAACTAATGCGGTAGAGTAAAATCATGTCCGCACTTAAGAAAATATTGTTACCCGCATTAGTTACATGCATGGGTTACCTTCACCGCATTAACTAATGCACTTACCTGCATTAGCTTTTGAACTTAATGAAAAGTTAATATGATTGAATTGATTATCATCTTATGAAGAGGTGTCCTTGATTGATTTTCTTATGAAGTTGGCTGTTGAAGTTGTCAATTCTTGCTTGGATTGACTTGTATGTCACCATTGATACAAGTTTCCCAATTTGATAGATCTTTGACTTATCATGCTTTTAAGAATCTACATAAGCTGAGATATAATGGTATGACTTATTGCAACAACACCAACTAAAATTCTTTTTGTTTTGTTTTTCAAAATTTAGTAATAAACAAAAATTTGGACTACTCAAAAATTTTAAATTACTCCCCCTAAAGTTTATGTCCACATTTGAGAGAGAAAATTTAAAGATTTAAAACTTTTTGAACATTATTTTGATGATATTAATAATGAAGAGAGAAAAAATCTCTTTGTGGGATCATATCAGTCTTACATACACTTGTGCAGCCTTTATGATTAAATGGACATGATCATGAACTTGAAGATTGAAGGTATGTTTGTCCTCTTAAACCATACCTGGTTATATTTTGATGCAAATGACTTTTATCATGTTGGTTGATAATTATTCAATGTGTACCTCACACACATAAGCTGAAATGATCAACCCTCCTTATACAATGCATGGTAGAACTTTTTCACAACTTTTCTTACCAGGTTACTTAAGTCACGAAATCTCATTTTCACTGATCCTCATTGGGATTCTTTTAATTTGATCCTTTTTCATGTTGATCCACATTGGGATTCTTTTTACTTCACTTTGGAAGGTGATCCATGATAGGATTCTTTTGTTCATTCACTTGGAATGTATTACTTTGTTGTTTCATCCAATTTTGGATGTGTTCCACATTGGGAATCTTTGGATCATGACATCTGCACTATGTGCAAGATTTTAGGTCTTTGCTCAGCAAAACAAAGATGAAACATGATGTGGTGAAAGAGATTCATAAAGTATCATTACTTGGTGTGTTTAGGCTACTACACACATATGAATTCAGATAAGCCAGTACATACATGTACTTTGTGATGAGTCATTTCACAATTGAATATGTCTTTAATTCATCACCGCATGTATCTTTTCTTCCTAGTTGAGCCTACCAACATATCTGGTGAGTCATTTCAGTCTTTTACATTTTGAAATTAGGCACAGTGAATGATATAATGACTGTAATTATATCATTTCCCAGGGATTTCTTTTCTTCATCAAACTTGATTTCTTTTTGTGGTTTTATGATGTTTTAAATTGTTTTTGTGACGTTTTTCATAGTCTTTACTCAAGGTTATCATGCCATTGACTGAACCAGAAATTCAAACCTACCAGGTTCAAATGCCTTGGTAAACAAATCAGCTAATTGATTTTCAGTTGGTACTTGAATCAATTTGATTAAACCCTTTTCGGCACAGTCTCTCAAAAAATGATATCTAATCTTAATATGTTTTGTTTTTGAGTGCTGAAATGATTATTAGTTATAAAGACAGTAGTTGTGTTGTCAATAGAAATTGGTGTGTGCAAGAAGTTAAAACCATAATCAAGCATCTGGTTTTGAATCGAGAGAACTTGAGAGCAACATGTATGCAGCAATATACTCAGCTTCTGCTGTGGACACAGACACATTTATCTGCTTCTTGCATTGCCAGGATACTAGTTTGGGACCAAGAAATTAACAACCGCCAGAAGTGAATTTTCTATTGAAGTTGCATCCTCCATAATCACTATCTGTGTAGGCATAGAGATTAAATTCTCCTTCCTTTGGATACCATAATCCAAGAGCTGGCTTGCCCTTCATATATCTGATATCCTTTGACTGCGTTCACATGTGATTCTTTTGGATCAGCTTGATATCTAGCACACACACAAACACCAACATAATGTCAGGCCTACTGGCTGTTAGATACATAAGTTAACCTATCATTAATCGATAGTGAGTCTGATCCATTGATTTGCCTTCAGGGTCCGGTCCAATCTTCCCTTTAGTATCCACAGGAGTTCTGATAGACTGACAATCAGCAAAGTGAAATTTTTCAACATGGTTTCTACATATTTTTATTGGTTGATGAAGATTCCATCTGCTGTTTGTTGGATTTGCACCCCTAAAAAGAAGGTGAGTTCCCCCATAGCACTCATTTGGAACTTTGAATGCATAAGGTCTTCAAATTCTTTGCAGAGTTGCTTGTTTGTTGAGACATTTATAATGTCATCCACGTAGATCTGGACTAACAACATGTCTTTTCCTCTTATTCTTTTGAAGAGAGTCTGATCAATCTTTCCTCTTTCATACCCATGTTCAAGAAGAAAGGATGATAGAGTCTCATACCACTTTCTTGGTGCTTGATGAAGACCATACAACGCTTTGTCAAGCTTGTAAACTCTGTGAGGGAAATCTGGATCTTCAAAGCTAGGTGGTTGATTTACATAGACTTCTTCAGCAATCTTTCCATACATAAAGGCACACTTTACATCCATTTGATAAACAGTAAATTTCATGGACGCAGAATATGCAAGAAAGATTCTGATTGCTTCTAGTCTGGCAACAGGAGCAAACACTTTGTCGTAGTCGATTCCTTCTTCCTGAGCGTATCCCTGTGCCACTAGTCTTGCTTTATTTCTGATGACTATCCCTCTATCATCAGTCTTGTTCCTGTACAGCCATCTGGTACCGATAGGGTATTGTCCTTCGGGAAGATCTACCAGTTGCCATACTTCTTGCTTCTTAAATTGGAGCAATTCTTCCTGTATTTTTTCAATCCAACTAGTGTCTTGAGGTGACTCTTTGATGTTTTGGGTAATGTTTGACATAGAAAGCATGAGAACAAACAAATGTTTGCTATACTGGACTTGCTTCTTGTCACCCTCTTATTAAGATCACTAATAATGGTTTCAACTGGATGATTCTTGTGTATTCTTGCGGTTGGAATGGTGTCACCAGCAATAGTTACATCAAGATTGGAGACATTCAGTTCATTATGGTCAGAGGCACATTCATCTAGTATTGTTGTTGTATTATGAAGATTGTCAACTTCTGTTTCGGTAACTGCTACATCTTCAGTAGCATTAAGATTGCTTGCATCATTTGATGTACCTTGTGTTTCTACTGGATGAGAAGCCTGTTTTTGATTTCTGATCTCATTTGACAAGTCATCTGAGTGAGATGATAATAGGCTGGGACCTTCTTCAAAAGAAACACTAAGGTTTTGTGACAGTTGTCTAATAGGATCAGCTTGAAGAGGAACATCTTCATTCATATATTCATCAGATGTAGGTGGAATCAATGGATAATTATCTCTTCTTTCTACAATTGATGAAGTATCACCTGAATGTATATTTCCTGCATCAGACAAGTGAAATTGGTCAAATGATTTTGTAAATGTGTCAATATCAAACAGCCAGTCAAGACCATTTGTAGATTTGGGAAATGAATGTTCTTTGAATTGAACATTTGTAGATTCATCAATAATGTTCAGTCTAGGATTGAACACTTTATAAGCCTTTGAGACAGAAGAATAACCTACAAAGAATCCTTCATCAGACTTGGATGAAAATTTTCCCAAATGATCACAGGTGTTTAATAATGATACTGGACAACCAAATGATTTGAGGAATCCAATAAATGGTTTCCTATGAAAGATCAGTTCATAAGGTGTCATTTTACTTTCTTTAACAATCAGAGTTCGATTTTTCACAAAGCACGATGTGTTAACTGCTTCTGCCAGAAGGTGATTGGTAGTTTAGCATCGGCTAGCATCGTTCTTGCTACTTCAATCAATATTCTATTTCGCCTTTCAGCTACCCCATATTGTTGAGGAGTTCTAGCTGCACTGAATTGATGAGCAATGCCTTTGGTTGCACAAAAGGAACTCATATTTTCATTTTTGAACTATGATTATCACTTCTCATTATTTTGACCTTAAGATCAAGTTGATTTTCAATTTTTGTGATAAATTCTTGAATGATTTGGGATGCTTCATTTTTATGAAGTAGGAAGAAGAACCATGTGAATCGAGAAAATTCATCAATGTTCACTAAACAATACCGTTTCTTTCCTATACTCATTACATGAATAGTCCAAATAGATCCATGTGAAGTAACTTCAATGGAGTATTGTTAGTGTTCACCAGCTTGGTTTTGTGAGATGATTTGTGTTGTTTTCCTTTGAGGCACGCTGAACATTGATCAATAAAATTGAATTCTTTTTTAGGATGACCAATGACATGGTTTCCTTTGACTAACTTGTTCATATTTTTACAGTTAGTGTGCCCCAAACGTCTATGCCAAAGTTGTGACTCATCAAATGATGCTTTAGACAAGAGACATGTTTCTTCTTTAGGTGATGCAGAACACAGGTTTAAGACATATGTATTATTTTTCCTTGGAGTCTTAAAGACAACCCATTCTTCAGGGATCTGAAATCCAGGTTTCAAAATGTAGTATTGAGTGTCTGTAAAGTGAGTGGAATATTTTTTTTCGTAGATCTGAGACACGCTTAGCATATTGAAATTCAGTTGTTCACAGTAATTCACTCTGTCAAAGCTCAGCATCCCGTTTGTCACCGATCCTTCTCCTGTAATTCTACCACCTTCTGAATCTCCACCAAATGCCACAGTAGTTCCTTGTATGTACTTGAAATCATGGAGGAGGGAATGATCTCCAGTCATGTGTCGGGAGCATCCACTGTCTACATACCATAGGCTATTAGACCTGTGTGGATGAACCTATAAGCAAAAAGAACTAATTAGAATAAGGAACCTAAGCCATGATGGTCTTGGGTTTCCCATTCCTATTCATGATAGTCACCTCCTGGTATTTCCCTCTGAATTGTGATTTGGGTGGAGGTGTTCTGGGAGATTTTTGATGATGGATTGGTCGAGTCATCTCATCAACATATACTAAGGATTCAGATGACTAATGAAATCGTTGGTCTCTATTTCTTTGTAAAAATTTAGCCCAAGTTTCATTATCAAAAGTTGGTTTTTGCTTAGGAAGGTCAAGTTATGTTTCATTGTGAGATGATTTATTTGTCCCTTCCTTAATTCTTCAAGTTATTTCTATCATTTGTTGACCTAGGTGTCCTAGATCGAGTATTATGAAGATGAGGTCTGACAGAGTGCATCACAGTAGATGTTTTTGAGATGGGCTTGTGTTGTGGAATTCTCAACCACAATCAGTTGTATTGTGATTGTTCATCTCACAGATTGAACAATACTTGTTGAAATAGCAATTTTTGGTGGAGTGATTATTCATATCACAGATAGAACAATATTGATTGAAGAAGCATTTATCTGTCTTATGATTGAACATGTCACAAAAATCACAATACATTTGTTTGTTTCTTGAATTAGATTTTTCCTTGTGTGAGTCAACTGATATTTTCTTTTGATGAATTACTTTCTTTCTTTAGGTGATGAATCAGAATCAGCCCTTTTAGTAGTTTGCTTCACAACATTACTTTTGTTTGATTGTTTGGGCTGTTTCTGTTTCTTCAACCTATTTCTCACTTCCTTTTCAAACTGATCAACATGTTCCTTGTTACAGATATCAAACCCAACTCCTTGCCTTAACCCTGATGACTGAGGGTCTGATGATGTTTTATATGTTGAACTTAGTTTTATAGTTTGTTTCTTTTTCAGTGAAACCTTGTCTGATTTGCTTGAATTCTGTGGAGATATAATCTCATTATCAGAACTACTCTCAGTAGTGGGTTTCACTGTCTTGACATATTTCTTTTTGCCTTGTAAACAGATGGTATGAATTTTATAAAAGGTACAATTGCTTTTACAGGGCTTGTTGGTTTCATGACACTTACTGTCTTGTCTAAACACTCTTTGATTTTGATTGGGTGACCTAACTTGATTTTATCCTCATTGGTTTCAATATAAACATCAGGTTTGTTTTGAGGATTTGTCACCTGTTTCACTACAGATTTAGGTTCCATAGTTTCAGGTTAAATTGCTTCAGAGAGTGAGATAGAGTCAGGCATGACAGTGTAGTTGTCATTGTATGGTGGAGGACATGAATTATACCCAATCCCTAACATGTCCTTTGGATCCTTTTGGGAATCCAACATCTTTTGCAGCTTGACTGAAGACATTTGAAACTTTTCAAGTTTCACTTCAGTCATAGATTGTTGAGCTTTAGCTTGAGCTAACTTTTCAGTAAGTAGCTCATTCTCAGCTGCAAGAGTGTATTTCTCACCATGCAGTTTTTCTATGTCAGAAATAAGAGATTTGATTTTGATTTCAAAATTTTTCAGTTCTCTCTTCATCGTTTCTGACTTCACTTTTTCTTCTTTGATTTTATCTGCCATTTTATGGTTGTTTTCCCTATACTCTTGTAATTCATTAATGCATTTTTCACTACAACGGTTAGTTTTTACCTCAGTAGGCATTGGAGATGGTCCATCATTGATGTGAGCCATAAGAGCATGATTTTGGAATTGAGGCTTGACTTCCTCAGCATACACACTCCAGTCACATATCCCATCTTGTTTAATCACAAGGGCACTGGCAGAAGGCTGACTACTTGCATGAGCTTAATTTGTCAGCTGTGGTTGATTTTCGTATGTTTGTTGATGATGGGAATGATGATATTGTTGTTGTTGGTTGTTGGAGTGATAGCTTGAGTTAGGCTGTGATGATGATTGACCTGGAGAGTTCCTTTGATAGTTGTTTTTTGGGGGCACTGCACTCTCTCGAGAAATGGCCAGTCATGCTACAGTTAAAGCATTTCACCTTGGATTTATCATATCCAAGTTTTGTGTTCTCATTCAGGCTCAGCTTTCTTCCTTTTCTGAAGAATTTCTTGGCTCTCATGGCAATCATTGCCATTTGCCACTATAGATCCATTTCCTCAACATCACCGGGATCCATTTCTACCAAATCTTCCTGAATTAGGTGAGCAGAAGTGAGTCTTCCTCCCAGGTAGGCTTCAAAGCTCGCAACAAAGCATTATAAGTTGCCTTTTGCTCTTTTGATCTTGAGTCTTCAGGAGAGATTTGAGGAGCAGTAGAGACTTTAAGTGCTTGTGATGAAGTTGATGGATGATTGATTGGTGGAGTTGCAATGAACCCAGTATTGCTCATTTGATCTCTTGATAAGATGAAATCATCTTCCTCAGTGATGAAAGCATTTTCAACAGAATGAGATTCTGAAGGAAATTTGTAAGCCTTAGTCCCTCTTGGTCCACCTAGGTTTCTGCTTCTTTAATAAAGTTCCAAAGCATCAATTTTGGTTATCATAATGTCTAAAGTGGTACTCTCAAGATCAAGAGTATTTTTCAGCATGGTTACATTCTGTTTCCAGCTTTCAGGGAGACTGTGAAGCATTTTCTTGTTAAGTTCTTAATATTGTAAGTGACTCCCATGATTTCCAAGTCATTTACCAACTGTACAAATCTATGCAGTTGTTTTGATATTGATTCTCCTTTGGTGTGGTGGAATGTTTCATACTAATTGACCAGCTTGTCTTTGTTGATTTCAGCCACCTCACTGCTTTCTTCACACATAATTTTCAGTGCATCCCAAACAGCTTTAGCAGTTCCATACTTTTACAATCTTTTCAGCACATCCATCTTGAGTGCTTGAGTCAAAATTGAGTATGCTTTGAGGTCAATCTTGATTTTCTTATAGTCATCTTCATCTAGGGTTAAGTCTTCAATGGGTATTCTAGCAGTCTTGTAAAGTGCAGCTTGAGCTGTTGATAGAATAACAGGGATGTGTGGACCCTTACATATTGAAATCTAAAAATCCGGATCTACACATGTGGTATAATTTCTAAACCTTATTCTCCACTGTTTAAACTCAGATTTGTGTTTAAGCATAGGAGGTTTAGTTGTATGACCAAGTTCAGAGTAACTGTTAGAATCCATTTTGATTTGTGTAAGTATAGATTTAGTTGATTTTATGATTGATTGTGTTTGATGAGTCCAACTTGTTTAAGAAGTTCTTTCGAGGTTCAGAATGGTTCTGTAATGATTTTCTTGCTGTTTGACAGGAGTATTCTTGCTGATTACTAAGTAGATATGATGATATCCACTACTAGCAACTTGATTACCAGATCAATCGAATTCTATTCAGTCTGTGCGCAGATCTGAAAGAGAATCGAGAGCCAAAGCTCTGATACCAATTGACTGGGGTTGAGTAAGAGTGATATTCTTACTGTGAATCAAATATGATAATCAAGTCAATGATTGAGTGGCGGAAACAAACAATCAAAGAACATTCAATGCAAGAAAATACTTAAAAATGTTGTTTGTATTGATATATGAAAGTTAAATTACAGAAAATAATTACAATAAAAATTCTCTATCTATCAGCCGTCCCCTCATGTACGAGGTATCTATTCTATTTATAGGCAGACAAGATGCCTTTTACAAAATGACTAAACTACCCCTGACCTATTACATCAGAACTAGTCTAAGTCTTCATCCGCATCTTTGCTTGTTCATCCGTGTTGACAAATGCGGATGAGTTAACTTGATTAACATTTCTTCACTTGATCAACCGCATTAGTATGTTGGTCATCCGCATTGGTTAATGCGGATGAACAAATACTTGTGCGCATTTGTTCGGTCATCCGCATTTGTCAATGCGGATGAGCAAAGTCTTGTCCGCATTTACTTTGTGGTCTTCCGCATTTGTCAATGCGGAAGAACAAATACTTGTCCGTATTTGTTCTGTGCCTTCCGCATTGACAAATGCGGGAGACAATACTTTATTCTTCTAAGCAGATTGTTCATCCGCATTTCTTCTTGGACTTGAGGGATTTCAACAGAACAATCATCAAATCACCCATTGAGTTGGCATGTATGATTCTTTCAAGGGTCCAACATTCTTGCGACACATAATGTTTTCCTCGTAGTCCGCCAACCAATCCATTCTTAGGTCTACGTCAAACATTCCTAAGGTCATCACAAATGGTCTAATAGGAAACTTATGACCTTGTAGTTCTATGTCATAACCCTCTATCTTCTTTAAAATCCTGGTAGACTTACCTATGATAGTTTCTACATCGAAGGGCGTATCTATATTCTTACTACTAACAGGCAATTTAGCATAGAAACCAACATAAATAAAACTTTTACTAGCACCAAAATCAAATAACACAGAGACTAAAGTTTGATTTACTAGAAACGTACCTGACACAACATCGGGGTCCGTCCTAGCCTACTCATGCGTCATTGTAAATGCTCTGGCACTCGCCCTCTGCCTTTCTCTTCCAGCCTTCTTCACTCCTGAACCTTCAGCCCTTGGCTTCTTGCAGTTCCTACTCATATGACCAGTCTCCCCACAATTATAACATCTTACCACCCTACAATCTCTAGCCATATGACCAAGCTTCCCACACTTAAAGCAGATGTTTGATCCCTACTTGCATTCTCCCGAATGCTCTCGCACTTACAACATCTCTTTGACCCCGCACCAGGTGTGACCACATGGCGGTCATCCACCTGTGCCTTCTTGTTACTCGTCGGGGCACCAACCTGACCAAACCTTTGCCCATTCTAGTACCGGTCGCTACCACCCTTCTTGCTCCCCTCAACCACCATCATAGTTCTTTCATCATACAACCTCCCCGCCAAGTCAACTGCCGACCTAAACGTGCTCGGTTGGGTAGTGATCATGTGCCTGCTGACATCCACCGGCAAGCCTAGAATGTACCTCTTAATCTTTCATGATAGAGGTGTCACCTGATCACGCACCAGGCGTGCCATCTCATTAAACTTCGTGGTGTATTGCTGATGAGTCATTGTTCCCGCCTCTAGCTATAGGAACTCCCTTTCCACCTTATCCATTTCCCTATGAGGACAGTCCTCGATCACCACATCTTCAGTTCTGCCCACTTCATCCTCCCAATAGCCCTACTACCCTCAGTTTGGACAATATTGTCCCACCAACAAAGAGGATGGGCAGCGAACTTCACCTTCTGATTCTCCCGGACACTCGTTGATATCAAGAATGGCTTCCATCTCTCTCACCCACTGGTTAGCAGCAGCAGTAGTGCCATTTCCATCAAATGATGGGGGCTTGCATCTCATAAATGCCCTATAGTTACAGCCTCGTGCTGTCTCCTACACAGGCTCTTCTTCTTCCTCTTCCTCTTCTTCAACATCAAAGAGAACCGTTTCAGGCTCCGGTCGTGCCCGTTCTCCCGAGGACCTATTTCTCTCCTTTCTTTCTTCTTTCCTTACAGCCTTTATCACTTCAGTCACTACAGACAGTAAGATCGTCTACATGACCTGATGCACTTCCTCTACAATATCCTCTTTCACTGAAGCTCTCAAGTTAGCACTCTTGTCTCCGCCCTCTGGATGAGGGGTCTCGGGTTCTTCATGAACCACCTTTTCAACTCTAGGCCTTCCTCTTTTTAGCGTCGGTTCGGCATAATGCACACCACGACCTCCACCCCTTGAAGCTTTCGATGATCTATCACCGGCCATCCTCTACACACACTATAAGATTCAAACACGAACACGGTCATTCAAGGGAATAGCTCAGTTTATGTCAAGTATAGTAAGTCCCTAATTACAGTGGCCAGTTGTGATTAGCCACTTACTTTACTCATTATACCTCAAGCATTTCCTATCCTGACTACATTAGTATCTAAATCTACAAACATCACATAAACCACATAACATACGCACATAATGCCGGTTAACTTTAAGAAAATACCTGATGGCACGCAACTACTCGGACTAGCATCCCTTCCCTTTCTGTCCCATTCTCAATTTAAGTTTAGGTTTATTTGAAAATTTACCCGTTTCACTTAAACTTTGGCTCTACTACCAACTTGTAAGGCCCCGTTCCCGGGACGCTCACAGTTGGTCGATCATTGCACATAAAACATATATTTGCATTTAACTTAAATAAACACTGCACCAGAAACATTCAAAAATGACATTACGTTTCATTATAAAAGCTTTCCCAATTAATACATCATTATCACATTACAAAATTGTTGTTGCATTACATCACAAAAGCATTATAAAAATGGATGCCATCCAAAAAGAGCCAAGTAGCCACCCCATACCATCCTCAGCAACCTTACCTGCCAACTGGAAACACATAAAAGTCAACATTGCTGAGCGAGTTCTAGTTTTATAAAAACATTACATTACCTTTCATTCGTTAAAACATTTTCTTTACTATTGCACGTGATGACACATCATACGTACATCAAGGTAATAATTATTATCTTCATCTTCGTTCGTTTCATACATTTCACACGTTTCGCACATTTCGTACTTATCGCACTTTTCGTACTTTCATTATCTTTTCACTTTTATCTAGGTCATGTACTTAACCCCCCTCTTGAGCACATAGCTATATCATCTAAGGTTAATCAACAAGGACCCCATATAGCACGTATGGAGTAGTCACCAGGACTGACTCCCCCTGTGTGTGAACACTTATGAGTTAGCCAAAATTGCACATATGGAGCAGTCACCAAGACTAAACTCTTACTGTGTGTATGAACCGTTATGAGTTAGCCAAAATCGTACGCTGTAGACACACAGAGTTGAGCTAACAACTCTCACTGAGTTGTGTACCTCCTTTCATTTGCTTGCATGCCTTTCATACTTTCATTCGTTCATTAATGCATGCATTCATTATTTCATTCCTCTTTTCATTATCTTCCACTTTACGTTACGTCATACTTTTCATTTCATTCATTAACATTCAACACAAAGCCACGGAAAGACAAACATACATAAACAAGAACATCAACAAGATCATGCAAATATTCATACATATTAGCATGTATACATAACATACATCACACATACCATCATGCATATCATCATACATATCATCATCATCATACATCATCAACATCATCTTACATCATTCATGCCCATCATATCATCTTTGACCTCAACAACTCAGCTTACATAGCCCCCGAGAACATCCCAAGTCAAAGCCTACTTTTCACATTTCCCCAAAAATTCAGAAAATATTCTAAGTCTTTAGGCGGATGAGCACTATGCAGGCGCATGGCCTTTCAGACGCATGAGGAACACTTAGGCGCATAGGCAACTTTCAGGCGCATCAGCACTATTGGGGTGCATGAGCAACACTGACTCTATTCTAGGCAAATTCTAGGCGCATGAGCACTATGCAGGTGCATGAGTGCCTAGGTGCATGAGCGATCCTAGACGCATGAACACTTAGTCAAATTATGCCTTTTTCTAGGTGTATGACCAATATATGGGCGCATGAGGTTTCGGGCGTATGTGAACACTTAGCCAATTTTCCATACTAGGCACATGAACCCTATTTGGGCACATGAGCAGCCTATTTCAGACTTAAACATCATAATTTAGTCCCCAATCATTCTCAAACTTATTCTAATCTTAAATAATGCATTCTAAGCCTTAGAAACAAATACATAACAACATCAAACATAAACATAGCCCAAATTCACACCCCACCCGCAACATACACAATACATACATACAGGTACAATACCCACTTTAATAAAAACGTTCATACATGCATTTCCAGCCCCAAAATCAGTTAAAAACATGTAAAAGAGGGGTTCTAGAACTCACCTTAGCAGCCTATTCGGGTAAGACTTCCTTCAAAACTCGTTTGCTACAAGTTCACACCTAGAAACCCACTAAAAACTCACAACCAAACACACACAACATGCATAAGCACACACTCAAGGATAAAACCGGTTAAGAACACCGTAAACACAAGAATTCTTACCTTGAATTCGCACTTTTCTTTCTACTCTTCTTGAAACACCCAAGCTCTGCTCTTTCTCTCTCTAGAATCCGTAAGTAGAAAGGTGATGTGCAAGAAGTGGGCGGCCATCACCTTTACTTACCAACTTTTTCAAAGTTTTGTCCTTTTGACACTTTTTACCCTTCAACTTGGGGTAAAATATCTTTTCTTTCTTTTTCTTCACTTTATTCTTCTTTCTTTGTCTTTTATAAATAACCAGGTGTTACATGTTTTACTATTAATATCTGAATCAAAATGATTAAACTTTTTCAGAGTTGTCTTTGAGAAAATGATATTGAATCTTGATATGTTTTGTTTTAGAATGTTGGACAGGATTAGCTGTAATAAACATAGAAACATGTTGTCAATGTAAATAGGAGTTTTAAGAAAATTGAACACGTAATCAAGTAATTGATTTTGCAACCAAAGGATTTGAGAACACCTTGCTGAGGCAGCAATGTACTCAGCTTCTACAGTTGAGACTGAGACATTTGTCGGTTTCTTACATTGCCATGAGACTAATCGAGGACCCAAAAACTAACAAACACCCTTGGTAGATTTTCTCTCTTGACAATATCCCCCATAATCACTATTAGTATATCCATGTAACTTGAAGTTTCCTTCATAAGGATACCATAACCCTAGAGCTGGTTTTCCTTTGAGATATCTAAATATGCGTTTGACAGCAATAAGTTGAGATTCCTTCGGGTTTGATTGATACCTGGCACAGACACAAACAGCATACATTATATTAGGTCTAGATGCGTTAAATATATCAAATATCCAATCCTAGATCTATATAATATTTGGTCTATTGATTTCCTTTTGGATCAGGATCAATCTTGGTGTTTATGTTAGTTGGAGTTCTGATGGATTGACAATCCTGCAGCTTGAATTTCTTCAATAGTTTATCAACAAACTTCTTTTGATTGATGAAGATGCCATTTGCAGATTGTGTAAATTTCAATCCAAGAAAGAAATTGATTTCTCCTATAGAACTCATCCAGAAACAAGATTTCATGATTTCTTCAAATTCTGAGCAAAGTTTTTGACTAGTTGATCCAAAAATGATATCATCCGCATACACTTGTACACACAAATGATCATATGCATCCTTATTAATGAATAAAATAGGATCAATCTTGCCTCGTGTATATCCATGTTGGATCAAGTACCGTGACAATGTTTCATACCAGATTCTTGGGGCTTGATGTAGCCCATATAAAGCTTTGCTGAGCTTGTACACACAATGAGGAAATTCAGCATCTTCGAAAACCTTGAGGTTGCTTAACATACAAATCATCGGTGATTGGTCCACAAAAAAATGCACCCTTAACTTCCATTTGATACACTTTGAAGTTCATATAAGAAGCATATGCCTGAAAGACTTGAATTGCTTCTAGTCTTGCAACTGGAGCAAACACTTTTCTTAACCTATTCCTTCCTCCTGAGTGTATCCTTGAGCTACTAATTGAGCTTTGTTTCGAATGATTATTCCTCTATCATCTTATTTGTTTCTAAATAACCATTTTGTGCCAATGGCATTCTCTCCGTCAGGCAAATCCATTAGTTTCAACACTTCTTGTTTTCTGAATTGTAGTAATTCCTCTTGCATTGCTTCAATCCAACTGTTTTTCTTCAAAGCTTGAATAATGTTTTTAGGGACAATATGAGAAAGAAAACAAGAGTACAAGCAAAGATTTGCTCGTTTCAAGTGACTTCATATTGTTTTTTATTCAAAGGACCAATAATCTTAGAAATGGAATGTTTCTTGTGAATACGAGTAGTTAGAATCTCATCTTGTTGAACATTCACATCCAGATTAATTTGGTTCAGTTTAGAGAGCTCGTGCAATAAAGTGAGGAATGTGTAATGAAATTCGGAACTTGAGTTGGAGAATTGACAAAGTAATCAAACTTTTCATTCACATCTATATCTCTGGATATAGATGAAGTTCTAGACTCAGGATGGTGAATTTCTGGTCCATCATTTGGAATAGGTTAAGAAACATCATAATCTTCAGGAACTTGTTGATGCTTATGATTTTGTTGCTCATGATTCTCTGTAAAAAATAGAGGATCTCTTGCAAAAGAGAAAAATGGATAATCTGGACTTGTATAATCCATATCATCAGAATCAGATTCCTCACTGAAGGTTCCAATATCTCCCGCTTGATTCCTGTTAACATGTGAAGATTCAACCATATTAGAATTAAATGAATTTGTTAATGAATCTAAATCAAATAACCACTTTGGACCATTTGCAACTGATGGAAAAGAGTTTTCAAGGAATTTAACATTGAACATTTCAATGATAACATTTGTCTTAGAGTTACAAATTCTATACGCTTTCTAATCGCACGCATATCCAATAAAGAATCCATCATCAGACTTTGAATCAAATTTTCCTAGATGGTCATTTGAATTTAAAATCAAAACATGACATCCAAAAGATCTAAGAAAATCAATATTGGGTTTCCTGCCAAACATTAACTCATAAGGAGTTTTCTGTTTGTTCTTAAGCAACAAAGTACAATTTTAAATAAAACATGCAGTTGATATTGCTTCATCACAGAATGTGATAGGAATCATTGCATCAGCTAACATTGCACGAGCTGCTTCAATCAAAGTTTTGTTCTTCCTTTCTGCAACTCTGTTTTGTTGTGGAGTTCGAGGAGCACTGAACTAATGAGCTATTCCTTTGTTTGCACAAAAACTGTCAATACTAATATTTTCAAATTCGGTTCCATTATCACTTTTGATTATTTTAACTTTTTGATCTAATTGATTTTCTACTTTAATGATAAATTTTTTTAGAAGATCAGTTGTTTCAGATTTTGCATGAAGAAAGAAAACCCAAGAATATCGTGTATGATCATCAATGTTGACTAAACAATTTGATTTCTTCCCGATACTCTGTATGTTTACAGGACCAAATAGATCCATGTGTAACATTTGTAAAGGTTTTGAGTTTGAGTTTATTTGTTTGGTCTTATAAGAGGCTCTATATGTTTTCCCTTCAAACATGCTTCGCAAAGGTCTGATGTTGCGAACTTCTTTGAAAGAATTCCAATAACATGATTTCCTGCTGCAAGCTTGTTCATGTTCTTAAAGTTTGAATGACTAAGACGTCTATGCCATAGGTGACTTTTATCATTAGATGCATGAGCAATGAGACAGGTTGTTTCTATACACGGATCAACTTGAGACATGTCTAGTTTGTAGACATCTCTATCATGAATAGCTTTGACAACAACACCTCTTTGCTGATCTGAAATCCTGGCTTTAAGATATAACAAAAAGAACCATCAAATCAAGTAGAGTATGATTTATCGCATATTTGTGAAACACTCAAAAGATTGAAATTCAATTGTTCACAGAAGTTGACTTTGTCAAAACTTATTAATCCGTTAGATACCATTCCTTCACTAGTTATCTTTCTTCCTTAATCTCCACCAAACGCCACATGAGTACCATCTTTTAGCTTAAACTCTTGAAGCAAGGCTTGATTGCCTGTCATGTGCCGGCTACACCCACTGTCAACATACCATGTGTTTTCTAGTTCACGTTCAAATCATCTTAGCACCAAGAAGAAGGTTGAGCTATTGTGTACCACTGCTACACAACCTGGACCATCCAACTCCAACAATAGTCCTCAGCCCAAAAGGACTGTCTCAGCATCTGCAAAGATGAAAGTGGAGAAGGGATGTGATCAAAGTCAGTCTTGTTCTTAGCAGAAGTGTTGGTCCATGTGATCGATGACAGTACAATTGATAGGATAATTTGATCAATATCAAACACCAAACCAAATAACAACAATTGAGAAGTGAATATGATGAATCAAGACATAATTGGTACTCAAATGAACAAACTCACTCAATAACAATAAGCACAATTGTATTTCAATGAAGTAACTGCTTAGAAATGGTAGCTTGCAACAGAATTCCACGATTAGGGTTTTGCAAGCTTACCGAACAAAGTGAAATGACAATAGTATATATAGCAGTCATAGATTCGCTGACAGTTTCGCTACCAGCGAAACTGTCATGCCGAAACTATAGTTTCGCCCGGCAGAACACAAGTTCGCCGGGTAAACCAAAATAGCAAACTGTGAGTGAATGTATAGATTCGCTCACAGTTTCGCTGGACTGCCAAAACTGCTAATTACAACAAAATACAAAATGAAACTAACAAAAGTCCTATTACAATGTAAATTAAACATCTATACTAAAGTGAGTCCAACCTAATATGATCTTCAATACTCCCCCTAGGTTGGACCTCACTATCTTCACTTCTCTTGATTTGACTCGTCGGCTCCGGTTTCCTTTGCTGCTGTTGTGCTATCTTCATCACCTCCTGCAGCAACATCTTTAGAAGCTTCAGCCACTGATCCTCCAAGGTTAGTTCCTGCATCACCAGCTTCCTCAAAATGACCACTAGCTCTAGCAAACTGCCTGGTCATGTCTTGAACATCCATTGCAAAGTCATCTTGTGCTCTCACCTTTTCAGCCAACTCTTTACCTCCGCTCGTACTCCTCGTATTTTATTTGCCATATTCATAAACAAGCTTGCCTCTTTTCATGTTTCCTCTCCTGCCCCAGCCTTAATATGATTTTCACAAAGAGTCAAGAGATCTTCATCACTGAAGCTGAATAATTCCATCGGGTCAAACACCCTAAACTCTTTTCCGCGTTTGGCTCTAATCACCGCCGCCAGTGTTATTATCATAAAACCACTTTTCAAAGTCCTGTAAACGTTGGGGAAGAGGATCAGCCAATCTTGCCCTGTTTATAGTCTTTGGTGGTTTGACTCTCAAAACTATCCTCCATTTGCCAGTCTCCCAGTCTATATCTTTCTTTGATCTTTTTCGTTCAGCCTTCATGTATCCAAATGATTCAAAATTATCATTAAGTCCATTTTTAATTACCTTCTCAAGAAATACTGCTTTTTCACTTAAATGAGCATTAATCAAAGGCAAAGTGGCCAACCGTCTCAGATCCCATTTGGGCAAGGTCTTAAAAGCCTTCCTCTTGTGCATGTAGCTGATATGACCTCCTCTTCTTTTAATCATAAACATCTTTAAACTAGGATTATAACACCAACTTATTATCCTCTTATCTGCCTCTTTCCTGCTTAAACCTTCCATATTTTGAAACAAAGGAGTAAGTTCTTCAGCCTCCTCTCCTTCACCAACCAGTCATTTTTATCCATCTCAAACACATCAGCTTCATCATCTCCCTTCTTAGAAACATACACCATGGTCTCTCATCTACTTCATAAAACTCTGGTTCAGAATCATAATCACCAATTGCTCATCCTCCTCTTCTTCATCAATCAAACCTTTTCTTTTATCATGCATTCCTTCAGTGGTAGCAGTAACAACCACTTCTTCACCCACTCCTATCCTTATCAATCAAACTGTAGGTTAACAAACCCTTCTTCAATAATATCATCATCCTCATTTCTTCCAGCATCTTCTCTTGGATCTCTTGTTCCCCTGCTCAGTATTAGCTGCTCTAGAAGTGTCTTCTCCTACCTTGGATGAAGTACCCATATTCAAGAATGAGTACTTAGATATATCAGTCATATCATCTAACTCAGATTGAGTTAGTTGACTAGGTAGGCCAGCAGCAGCTTTCATCTGAGAGATTTCTTCAAACAATCTCTTAATCAAATTATTCTGATCAACCAACATCTTTTTCATTCCTTCAATTACCTCATCCTTCTGTTTTGCCTAATCTCCTGATTCGTCAGTTTAGTCTTTATCATACTCAACTCATTGGCCAATGAAGTATTTAGACTACAAATAACATCCTCATCAAGACCAGCACTAGCCTCTTTCCTTACTGTGAAACCCTCGTGTCGATGTTTTGATCTCCGTTCAGGCTTAACAAAGTCTTTTCTTTTTAGATCTCCATTCATTCTCCACCTTATCTCCTCTGCTTGTGCATCTCTATCTTCTTCATCAATCAATCATAATCTTCTTTTTGCATATCTCTTTCTCTTCTTAGCTGCATCAGCTTGTTGCACCCTTGTTTCCTCAGTCCTTTTGTTTTCAGACTCAACGACCCGTCTGATATAATTCCAGCGTTCTGGAGGGTACATATTTTCCCAGAGATGAGTGATTTTACCACTGAAATCATGGCGAATAGCACAGCAATCAGCAAATATCCGAGGGTTCATATGCACTAATCTCTTGACTTCACCATGTTTAGGAACATCAGGAATAAGATCATCAATAATCATTTGAATAAAGCGAGGATATAACAACCATTTATCCTTCTTCACAGCCATCACATTCTCTGCCATACACACAAAGATCAGTCTAGCAATGTTTGCTTTCTCCCCTTTACAACATATCACCATAGCTTTGGCCCAGTCAAGATTAAGTCCATCGGATCCACCCTTACGGTGATCTAAGCACATAATAAAAACATGAGCTATATATCTCCATTCCTTAGATAAAAAAGACTTTTTAATCTCCTTCCTCGAATCAAAAGCTGGTCCCTCATACCCCATTTGTCTGAAAGCTTGGAATACTTCAGACTCCTCCGTATCCACTTCATCACCAATATCATCTTCTAGTCTAAGAATCCTCGACACGCTCTCAGCAGTAATAGTATATCATCATCAAACACTCTAGCTGAGATTCTCTGTACATCTCCTCCAGTGTTGTATTCTACTGATCTCCAAAAATCTCTAATATGAAGATCATAGATAGTGGGTGAGTGGAGATAGCATATGCAATGGGTGATCTCTGAAGCCATCTAATACAGTCACGAAATCCGGCCGCCTTTGGATAGTATCGTCTAATATAGCAGTGATGTTATTCCTCTCATCAAACTTGAGATTCACCATGATAACCTTGAGAAGAACAACAAATAAATTTGAATAAGAAATATTGAAAGAAGAAAAATAAAACAAAAACAAAAGAAACAATCAATTTCGGCAAGCGAAACAATAGTTTCGCTCACTAAGACATGATAGTTTCGCTGACTCAAAGACAATTTCGACAAGGAAAACAAACAGTTTCGACAAGCAAAACTATAATTTTGCTCATTGAAACTTGTTATTTTCGCAGAACAAAAATTAGTTTCGACAAGATAGAATAAATTAAAGTAGTTTCGCATTAGTTTCACCAAATATTAACTTAGTTTCGCTATTACAAATTAGTTTCGCTGACATAAGAAAATACACGCGAAACTGTGTAAGTTAAAGATCAGTCATTGCGAAATTAGAAAAGATATGGCGAAACTGTTAAATTTGCTCGGACAGCATAACATTACAGTTTCGCAGAAAAGATGTGAACTTTCGTTCAATTTCGCAGAGAAATTAGTAGTTTCGCTGAACGAACAGCGAAACCACCGAAGAGACACAATCTAGATAACTTGAGAATAGACTATTTAATCAGATTAGAAGGTGAATCAGTGTTCGAAACTCACATACGAAGTGAATCTCACGAAAAATTAGACCAAATCACAAACACAAATCAAAATCGCCTTAAAAGTTACGGAAAAACCCTAAAAGAGAAACTGAGCGAATTGCGAATATGAGAGAAAATTCGCAAACTGACTTATAGCAAATAGTTTCGCAGACAGCGAAACTATAAATTCGTCTGGCGAATTTACAGTTTCGCGCAGTGAAACTGTAATTTCGCTAATTTACAGATTCGCCCAGTGAAACTATAATTTCGCTAATTTACAGTTTCGCCCAGTGAAACTGTAATTTCGCTAGGAGGTAACTGATTAACAACTTATTATCCAACCTAGCGAAATTGCAGTTTCGCTTTGCGAAATTATTAGCGAAAGAATACTTTCGCACCATTAATTTTATTATTTATTATTATTTTATTTTTAATTTTTATTATTTATATATATATATATATATATTTTATAATACTTAAAGGAAGCACATCTAATAATGAGATCTAAAATAATCAGAGATCACATTCTCTAAATATTTTAGAACATAAAGATGATCAAAAAAATCATCTACCAGTCATGAGATCATACTGAATACAAGATCTGATCACAATCTGCACAGAAATAACTAAAATTAGAAGAAATCAATAACGATTGCTGATATAATTGTCCACTTAAACTCATGCCTTATCCTTTTTCGAACAACAACTTATGATTCATTTAAGGTTCGATTAGATGCTTTAAAATGCAAGACCCCACAATCATTTGTAAAACAAAAACCCTCACCCAACCTCAGGATTTCTTGAATTATGAATCAATCTTCAAAGAACAAGGTTTGTGAATTAGTGTGCAAATGATTATCAACAGAATATTTCATTCTGAGAGAAATTCATCGATAAGATGATTTGACATAATTATATTAAAATGATGAGAGCTCCAGATCTATACTTACGTATAACAGGAGATAACCATTTGAACATGTGCTGATGAGAGCTCCAGGTCAGTACTATCGTACAGCAGAGGAGATCATCACTCCAGGTCTGTACTCACGTACACAGAGGAGATAAGCACAGACACAAGACATCTTGACACTAAATATACCAGCAGAGGATAATGACAAAACAAAGCAAAATGAACGAAAGATTCATTCTCAATCCTATTTTTGTCGGGACTCAGTTTTTGTGCAATCCAAAACGATTGAGTAAATCCAGACATTCTTAAGCATAAAGTTTAATTTAATCAAAAAGCTGCTGTCTACTTCATTCGTCAGGCAGAGTCTATCAAGCATATCGTTAAAGAATCTGATCCATTTCTTTTTTTTAATGTGAAACAGAATCCAGTAACAGTTACTATCATTTCTCATAGAAGTAAAAATTTTTTAGAGAATATACAATCATTTCTCATCATGTTAAATTCCAATCTCAGAATAATGATATTACTCCCCCAAATTTTTATTTTCATATTGCGATTATTATCAATGAATTGTCATTTTAAATAATTATTTTATATGTTTGTTATATTTTTTGTTAATAAAGAAATAGAAAATGAAAATTTTTAAAACGATATTAACACAAGCATAGAAATCAATTCATAAAAACGAGTTTATCAAATGTTTTTGTGAAAAGATCAGCTTTTTGATTTTTTGTATCGATGGATATAATATTAATGAAACCCTTCTCTTGAGCATCACGAATAGCATGGATTCGTGTTTCAATATGCTTTGTGCGGGAATGATGAATGGGGTTTTTAGCAATTCCAATGGCAGCCTCATTGTCACAGAATAAAGGTGTATGAAGGAAATTAATGCCATAATCAATCATTTGATGTTGGATCCAGAGAACTTGAGAGCAGCAGCTGGAGGACATCATATATTCAGCTTCCCCTGTAGAAAGAGAAACAGTAGTTTGTTTCTTGCTCTGCCAGGATACCAGACAATTTCCCAAATATTGACAACCTCCAGACACAGATTTTCTGTTTAACCTGTAACCATTGGAATCACTATCAGAGTAAGCATGTTAATCAAAATTTCCACCATACGGATACCACAACCCGAGACGATACGATCCTTTGAGATAACGAAATATGCGTTTGACAGCTTTCTCATGAGATTCCTTTGGAGCCGACTGATATCTAGCACAGTAACCAACAGCGAAAGTGATATCAGGACGACTTGCAGTAAGATACATGAGAGAGCCAATCATAGACCGAAAAAGATGAGGATCAACTGGTTTTCCATTTTCATCCGGAGTTAGACATGTCTGAGCAGTAAAAGGAGTCATCTCAGTAGACGCATCATCCATCTTAAATTTCTTCAGAATATCTGTAATGTACTTTTCTTTATGAATAAGAATTCCTTCTTTCTGTTGTTCAACTTGCAACCCAAGAAAGAAACACATTTCACCCATCATACTCATTTCAAACCTTTGGCTCATCACTTCTTCAAACTCTCTACACAATTGAGAGTTTGTAGATCCAAAAATAATATCATCGACATACACTTGAACAAAGATCATTTCACCATTCACCTCTCTTTTAAATAAGGTCATATCAATGGTACCACGAGAGTAACCATTGCTTAGAAGATATTGCGTAAGAGTCTCATACCAGATTCTGGGTGCTTGATGAAGACCATACAAAGATTTATCAAGTTATACACTTTATCAGGAAAATCAGGATCTTCAAAGCCTGGTGGTTGGCACACATATATCTCCTCATTATGTCTCCGTAGAGAAAAGCACATTTCACATCCATCTGGTAAACTTTGAATTGTTTATGAGCAGCATGAGCAAGAAATATTCTGATTGCTTCAAGACGAGCAACTGGAGCAAAGACTTCTGTATAATCAATTCCTTCTTCTTGAGCAAAGCCTTGCACTACAAGTCTAGATTTGTTGCGCACCACCACACCCCGATCATCTGGTTTGTTCTTAAATACCCATTTTATGCCAATTGGATATTTGTTGGAAGGTAAATCAACTAAGGTCCAAACCTGAAGCTTTCTAAACTGTTGAAGTTCCAATTGCATAGATTCTACCCAACAAGGATCTTGTAGAGCAGCATGAACATTTTTTGGAACAATTTGAGAAATAAAGCATGAGAAAAGACAAACATTAATCAGTCCAGATTGACTTCGCGTGCGAACACCATGAGAAACAGATCCAATCACATTATCGAGCGGATGATCTTTCAAAGTTTTGTAATCACTTGAAGAAGGAAACATAGTTGAAGAAGTATCAGCCATGTCCGGAGAAAGATTAGATGAAGGTGTATCAATGACAGGTGTGGAAGCAGGTAAGTTAGGAGATGTAGGAGATAAAAAATCAGATAATGGAGCTTGATCAGGCATTGGAGACGATGAGCTGACATCAGTTGAAACAACATCATTTACTAGCGGGATGGATGGAACAGACGATGGAGATGATGGAATAATATTTGTTTGAGTACTTGGAATGGATGTATCATCATCGAAAACTGGCAAATTAAATGAATTGAACACAGTATTGGAGTCAAAGAACCATGCAGGTTCAGATTTCACTTCAGAAGGATTGGATTCTTGCCAATCAACATAGAATGATTCTTGAACAATACGTGTTCTCTTGTTATAAACTCGGTATACCTTTTGTGAAGAAGAGTATCCAACAAAATAACACTCGTCAGAAACAGCACCAAATTTTGTCTTTTGAGATTGAGTATTCAGAAGAGTACAAGAACATCCAAATGGTCGAAAGAAATCAATTAGTGGCTTCCTCTTATGAAAAAGTTCATAAGGAGTCTTCACTTTATCTTTCACAATTAGCACCCTGTTTAGAACATAAGATGCACAATTAACAGCTTCAGCCCAGAAAATAATGGGTAATGAGGATTCGATCAACATTGTACGAGCAGCTTCCACAAGAGTTCGATTCTTTCTTTCTGCAATACCGTTCTGCTAGGGTGTTCTTGCAGCACTAAATTGTCTCACAATCCCTTTTTGAGCACAAAATGAATCAAGAATATGATTTTTAAATTCAGTGCCGTTGTCACTTCTTAATCCCATAACTCTTCTCTTACTGACTGATTCAATAGAAATGATTAATTTCTGCAATTCCTCTGCAACTTCACTTTTGTGTGCAAGAAACCTCACCCATGAATAACGTGAGAAATCATCTGTAACAACAAGACAAAAAGATTTTTTAGCAATTGATTTAACACTAATTGGCCCAAATAAATCAGTATGTAACAACTCAAGAAGACTTGATATGCTTTTTAAAAGTTTGAGCTTATGAGGTTTTTTATGTTGTTTCCCTTTAGCACATGCCATGCATTTTTCAGTAACAGAAAAATCTTTTAAAGGAAGTCCTCTAACAAGATTGTTCTTGACTAATTTGTTAATTATCTTAAAATTGACATGGCCTAAGCGACGATGCCACAAGAGTGACTCAGAGGTTGATGCTTTTGAGAGAAGACAGTTGCAGTAGCCTTTGACTCATTTGAATTCATATCAAGAAGATATGTATGATGTTTCCTTGGAGCACACATGAGAATTAAATCCTCCAGAATAGCTATCGCTGATTTTAAAAATAAACATTCGTCAGATTTAAATAGAACAGGAATGTCTTTATCACAAATTTGAGAGACACTTAGAAGATTAAAAGCCAATTCAGGAACATGGTTGACTTTTTCTAGAGTAAGAGAACCATTGGTAACTTCTCCTTGTCCAATCATTTTTCCACCCTTCTTATTTCCAGCAAATGCCACATAACCTCCATCTATAATCCGATAATTGGTCAACAAATCCTTTAATCCCGTCATATGCTTGGAACATCCGCTATCAACATGCCACAGACTGTGTACAATCTTTGAAGAGGATCCCTGAAATGAATTAACAAATCATTTAGACAGGAGCAATAGGGACCCAAGATTGAAGAACTTTTGTTTTTAAAGAAGCAGATTTTTTACAAAAGAAATTATTAACCAATTTTGTCAATTTATTCCCAAAACAATTCCTATTAGAGGATCTTTGAATGAAAGGGCAATTTTTGATAGATGATCCTCTCCACCACACCTGAAACAATGATGTTTGAATCTAGGTCGATGATGTGATGAGGTAAAAATAGGATCAATAATAATCTCCTCATCACATTCAGACAAACTAGAATCAACATCACTGAATGTCTCATACATCTCATGATGTTTTTGTTTATTTGAATCAGAGTTCTTCTTGTCAAAATCAAAACATGATTCTTCTAACAAATCAGTAAAACTCGTACCATTGGTAGTGTCAGATAAAGACGAACTACATTTTTCTGATGATGTCATATTTAATGGTATGAAAGATGGAATAGGTTGAGAAAAGAACTTTTCGAAAGAATTAATTTTGAGTTGCTCAGTTGTTTTAGGAGAAACATCAGATTCATTGCATTCATTACTAGAACAAAAATTATCACTATCATGATTTGAAGTACAAGATGAAATAGAACTATCAAGAGAACATGAGACATTCAAGTCTGTTACATTTGAACTAGAAACAAACACTGAATTTAAACTAGACTTATTATCTAAAACAGACTGCTGATTGTCAGGTGTACTAGAACTAGTGCATCCAATTCTTTTCCAACATGATTACTACCACTCGAGAAATTACTTGTATTGCTCCCTCCTTGAATTGGATTTTGAATGTGAGAGTTTGCAGCGGATGACAACAAGGCAGCATTTTGAGAAAAACCAGATGTGGGCATCATAGTCCGATTGAATTCTCTTCTTTTCATATCCAACTCAAAAGATTTCAACTTGTTAATGATATCCATCAGCTTATAATCTGTAAAACCTCTTTCTTGTTTGAGCATCCTCACTTGAAGACTCCACTGTGGTGGAAGAGAATCGAGAAGCGTGTTAACTTGTTCACTGTTGGAGAGTCTTTCATCATACTTCTTCAGAGTGCTTGAGACGGTTAAGAAACGATTTGTCAGATCTGTCAAACTTTCATTCTTGTATCCTACAAACGAATTGAACTCCTTTTCAGCTTGAATACTCTTGTCTTTCACCAGATCTGCATTCCCATCATAGAATTCATAGAGAGCATCATAAAGAGATTTAGCATTTTTATGCTCTGCAAAATGATTGTAGATATCTGGAGCCAAGCAGAGAGTTAGAGCACCAAAAGCTTTTTGATCACGATTAATCAGTTTCAGATCTCTTTCAGTATAAGAAGATGGGTCTTTGTTCTGAGAAACGACATCACCAACCGTAACCGTAGGTATATGAGGACCTGAAATAATCGATTCCCATTGATTATGATCTGTGTAGAAAAAGAAAGCTTTGAGACATCTCTTCCAATCTTCAAAATTATCTCCATTAATGAGTCTTGGAGGTCTATTAGGAGCAACACTTTCAAGATCCGCAAGTGTAAGAGTAGTTAATTTCGACATGATAGTTTCGGCAGAAAAATTGATAATTTCGCTGACAAATTCGCTAACAAATTCGCTGAAAGAGGTGACTTGGCTAACAGTTTCGCTGAAACAATACTATCGCAGATACTTTCGCAAAAAAAAACAGACACTTTCGCTTGCAATTTCGGCAGCACTTTCACTTGAACAGAGACAACATTGCTTAGTTTCGCTGCTAAGTTCGCAGGAAACAAGCTTGAACTTTCGTTTAAAAATAGATTTGGCAGCAATTTCGCTTGATGATTGGTCAAAAACACTAATGAACTTTCGTTCAAGGGAATACTTTTGCTGAAACTCTAGAAAACAACTTCTGATTCAAAATAACTCATAATTTCGCTGAATGAAGATGACAGTTTCGCTGTAAGAACAGTAATTTTGCTGGTCGATCTCAAAACCCTTTTTCACCTCAAAATCAATCTGAATCATCCAAATCTTAATGAATTGAGATATGATGATTGTAGAATCTTCCTCAATCAAGAACGAGCATAATTCAATCAATTTCCATGCCAAAAACAGCTGATAATCCACTGAAAATTGATTGAAACTAGATATTGACCAAAACCACAAAAACTCAACAAATCAAGAGCACTAAGGCTCTGATACCATATTGTTGGTCCATGTGATCGATGAACAGTACAATTGATAGGATAATTTGATCAATATCAAACACACAAACCAAATAACAACAATTGAGAAGTGAATATGATGAATCAAGACATAATTGGTACTCAAATAAACAAACTCACTCAATAACAATAAGCACAATTGTATTTCAATGAAGTAACTGCTTAGAAATGGTAGCTTGCAACAGAATTCCACGATTAGGGTTTTGCAAGCTTACCGAACAAAGTGAAATGACAATAGTATATATAGCAGTCATAGATTCGCTGACAGTTTCGCTACTAGCGAAACTGTCATGCCGAAACTATAGTTTCGCCCGGCAGAACACAAGTTCGCCTGGTAAACCAAAATAGCAAACTGTGAGCGAATGTATAGATTCGCTCACAGTTTCGCTGGACTGCCAAAACTGCTAATTACAAACAAAATACAAAATGAAACTAACAAAAGTCCTATTACAATGTAAAGTAAACATCTATACTAAAGTGAGTCCAACCTAACATGATCTTCAAGAAGGCTCTTAGGAAGATGAAAATGGAGTGTTTCGTGTGTGAAAGTACTGCTGATCTTGCTAAGGATTGTCCATACAATCCTAAAGGTACTCTTCACATGACCAGGACAAGGACTTCCAAGATTTCCAAGAAGATTCAAGCTTCGGAAGGAAAATCTATTCCCTTCGGAAGCTGCAGAACTAAGAAGAAGGCAAGTGGAAAATTTCCTTCAGAAGAAAATTTGGTCTCGGAAGGAAAGAATACTTCTGAAGTACTGAAGTTTACTACAGTGACTGCAGAATCTTTCGAAGGTCTAGTCATCAAAACTTCCAAAGTCTTAAAAGCTTCCGTAGTGTTAAAGGTCAAGTCCAAACTTCCAAAGGTGGTGTGGAAGTCAAAGAAAGACCAAGTGACCAGAAGTTTTATATCAACAACAGCTAAAGATCCTCAAAGCAGTACTATAGGATCTATTACTATTGTATTACCCTCTGTTTCTCTTAGTGAGCACAAGACAAGTAAGGCGGGGTTTCCAAATATAACTAATCATTTTCTTTGTGCAGGGACAGCTCAAGACAAATAAGAACCTCAAGTAGACAGAGAAGAAGACATGATCAAGATGATCAACCACCTGAGTGCCACAGGCCTCTGTCAGGCACATGCACTTCTTCCCTTATCCTATGACTATGTTAAGCTTGAGTATCTCAAGCAACTTGAACTTGAGATAGTCAAGGAAAGAAAGGCTACCAAAAGGAAACTAAGGGAAGAAGCTGCTAAGTCAAGAGCCATCATCCAGAAGAGCATGAAGAATTCTCCAGGCATGCAGAGGATGATGAACTTCTTGAAGTTGTATGAATTCTCTAGAAGGAGACTTGGCCCTATGTCTCTATCCACTATGGATGAGCATATAAGGGTAATCAAGTAGAAGATCAAGAGTGGAGAGCTGATTGACTTACACTCCCCTCCAAGTCAAGCTCCACCTGAAGTGGAGGTTAAGGTTGAACAACCAGAGACAACACAAACTGAACCTCCTGCTAAATCTTAGAAAGCTTCATTTTGTGATCCATAACAGGGTTAGACTCCCTCTCCTTCTGAACCTGTGAGAGAGGAAGACCCAACTGAGCAAGACAAAGAAGATCAATAAGGTGTTGCACGCCAGTCTTCTCAGTTAAAAGGAACAAAGAGAATGAAAAGGTTGGCTTCAAATCCAAAGAAAAAGAAGAAGAAAGATACATCCTTTTCTGAACCTCAGGATGAGTCAGAACATCCTGAGGATGTGCAGCCAGAGGATGCTACATCAACTCCCAATCAAGCAGCTCCTCTAGCATCAGGAAGACCCATCTTGTCCTGGACATACACCACAAATCCAGAAAGATGGCATGTCATTAGAGAACAAGGCATTAAGGATTTCTACACATGGCAAGATATGTTCAATCTGCTCTGCATGATCTCTTTGACATGAGAAGATATTTTGAGAGTCTGAGTGATCCTGATCATCTTATAAAGAAAAGGATGGTCATCATCATAATGAGGACTGTTGATATTTGTAGTCTTCAAAGAGTTTTTGTAAGCATCAGCCTAGGGGGAGTTTGTAAGGAATACATGTTAAGGTCGATGCAACTCAAACACTTCAAGTCTCATGCATGCTGCACAAGTGCATTGAAGAAGAATGCTTCGGAAGTTTCACGCATGCAACTGAAATATTCTAAGTGTGAAATCTTCCGAAGCAAAGGCCAATATCTTCCAAAGCCAAAGATGAAGTCTTCCAAAGATTCAGAGACAAAGTTTTCCAAAGCCAACTCTTGAAGACAGATTTCTTTCAAATACTTTTAGTATACATGCTTTATCTAATGTACTTTACATAAAGCTGGACCCCATTCCTCTGCAACTCTGTAAAGTCACCAACTTGCATGAGTTGGTGAAAAGGTCCATGCTTTAAGTAATTGTACATTGAAGTCTTGAGTTTGTAACTTTCTATTTCATGTACTTTATCCTTTTTTGTAATATATTAGGATATGAGATATGGTATGTCATAGTCACAAGTCAAAAGGCAATTTGCCTTTTGACTCTACAATTGATTTTGTGTTGTGTCTAGTCAATTGTATCTAGCTGGCCTTCAAAGTATGGCCAGTAGGATGTAGTTATATATCTCAAGTACTTCTAACTTTCTTTTATGTTTTTTAACAGTTGTAAAAGAACTTGAGAAGGCGATATACTACAATCTTAAAAACCATCTCCTTTTGTATTTTGCTATCTTGTTCTCTCTCTTATTTACTAGTGTTCTTTGTATAATCTCTTGTAGTTAATCCAGTCTCACTGTTTGATTAGTCTAGTTAATCTCCTATTTGTGTTGTTGTGTTGTAAGTGACCACCATTCACCGGTCCTGCAAAAGAACATAAATGAACAAATCAAAAACGGTGTTACTATACATATCCCTCCCCCCTTTGACATATTTTTATTTCGTATACACCTCCCTTTAAACTTTAAGATAAATACAATTTAACTATTTTGCTTTTTTTGTCTTTTTTATGTCTTTTATCATGAATTTTTTTAATAATTTTAATTTGTTTTTTCTAGTATCTAAAATACAAAATTTTAAATTTATTCGAACTCTTAATATAACTTACAATATGTATGCTTTTTAACGGTTTATTCCTTTTAAAAAAGTTAAGATGTTATTATCATGATTTTAATATGATTTTTTTTCTTATGTAAACATTGAATGTTATCACGTCACTACCATTACGGTAGGCTTATTTTTCTTGAAGTTCATACATAACTTTTTAAACCGACTATTTTTTATATAAGCTTTATATCATATCATCACTGCACTTGTTGTAAACTTGAATTTACATAAAGATTTTTACATTCTTATTTTTATCAACGTTTCATTATGAAATTTTTTTATATGTTGGTTTTTATATGGACTTCCAAGTATAGTCAATGCATTAGCTCTAATGTTGTTTTACGTAAAGATTTTAATTGCATGCCGCAATGAACAAAGCCTTGGTGCTAGTTGAATTCATTATTTATATATGTATTGTTTGTTGAGTCATGTACTAATTTAGTTTAGCATTATCTTTTAATTATTTTTTATTTTATAAATGAACATCTATTTAAATTGAAGTACCTAACATCATTAAGTATAAGAACTTAAACATTGTTTTATCAAATATATAATCAAACATTGCTTCTCCATTGCTCTGGCATCCTCCCGGTTTTGATGATAGTGTTAAATAAGTCTATTAGCCATTCCAGGCCCTCGTCTCCTAGGCACTTCCACACTTCAATCGGTATGTTTTCTCGCCCACTGCCTTAGCCCTTCCTATTTTCTTCAGCGCCCTCGTAACTTCGTAGACAGTGATGCTTCTACAATAACACTTGTTTTGTTGGTTTGGTTGGGTTGTTTTATCGATGGCAGATTGTTGATTAGGGTTCGTTATGTTGAAAAGGTTATCGAAGTAAGTTTTCATCTAGCCTTGATGTCGTTCTCCTTCACCAAGACCTTTCCATCTGCAGCCTTTATAAACTTTACCATTCTTAGGTCCTGTCTTCCACTTTCTCTTGCCCTGGAAATCTTAAACATGTCATATTCTCCTTCTTTCATCTCTAATCGCTTTTACATTTTCTCGTACGTTGTGTTCTTTGCCTCTGACACAGACTTTTTCCCCACTCGCTTAGCCTCCTTATATTTATGTTTTAGCTCTGCTCATTCTTCGTCATTATTACATTATAAAAGGTCTCTAAAACTTAGTTGTTTAATTTTTACCTTCTCCGGTACATTTTCGTTCCACCACGAGGATTCCTTATGACCTACTGTCCTATTTGTTGCAAGTCCAAGAGTTTCTTTAGCTGCTTGCATAACTGTAGTTGCCATGTCTTCCCACATTTGATTTGCGTCTTTCTGTGGCCCAGTTTGGATCATTGGTATGACCTTATCGCTAAGGTGGTAATCTTTTCTTCTTTGAGCTGGCCCCATCTGATCATAGGTCTAGATCTCTTAATTGGCTGGATAATTGCTCTCTTCACGCGTAGATCAGCCACCAACATATGATGTTGAGTCACTACAGTCTCTCCCGCGATTGCCTTACAGTCCTTCCATGTGTTACGGTCTTCACCCCTCATTAGCAGATAGTCTATCTGCGTGTGTCTCCCGCTGCTGCTAAACGTGATTAGATGCGAGTTTCTCTTCTTAAAAAATGAGTTTATGATGCCTAGGTCATGCGCTAAAGCAAATTCAACGAGCTCCCTTCTGCCATCATTCCTCAAACCAAACCCAAAGCCTCCATGAACCGATGGGAATTGATCATTACCCTTACCTATATGCCCATTAAAATCACCTCCTATGCATATTTCTTCTTCTCTAGGTATGTCCCCTATAACATGATCTAAAGTGTAACACCCGGTTATTTTTAAAAGACAAGATATGAGGAATAAAAAAAAGAGAAAGGCAATAAAGCCCAAGTGGAGGGACTAAAAGTGTCCAAAAGGACAAATCTTTGAAAAGTTGGTGTAAAGGTGGACATGGCCGCCCACCCTCATTTCACATCACCATTTTCACTTGGTTTTAGAGAGAGAGAGCAGAGAAACTCTCGGTTGAAGAAAGAAGAAGCAGAGAGAGTGAATTCAAGGTTTTATGCATCTATGACGGGTTTTGGTCCCGGTTGTATGCATATGTGCTTATGTGTTTGTGTATGTGCT
Organism: Flaveria trinervia; assembly: GCA_025506515.1. Classification (NCBI taxonomy): domain Eukaryota; kingdom Viridiplantae; phylum Streptophyta; class Magnoliopsida; order Asterales; family Asteraceae; genus Flaveria; species Flaveria trinervia. The sequence continues at coordinate 30,983,887 of CM046458.1, read as the reverse complement.
CAGGTGTGTGTGTGTTTGGTGTTGTTTTTTAGGTGTTTGAACTCATTGCAAGTGGGTTAGAAAGGAAGAAATACCGAAGTTGCATCAAGTGAGTTCTAGACCTGGTTTTTACTTGTTTAAACATCTTTGGGGCTGAAAATGTATTAAAACGATTTTCAAAGTTTATGTATGTTTACCCGTATGTATTATGCATGTTTAGAATAGCCATATTAAGCTTAGAACAGATGGGTTTGATGATTGGGTTTGAAAACATACTGGAAACATGTTGAACAGAAGGTCCATGCGCCTAGATAAGGCTCATGCGCCTGAATTTGCCTTAGAAAGGTTTAAGTGTAATCCATTGGCCTGAACAGTAGCCCATGTGCCAAAGATTACCTTAGAAATGTTTAAGTACAGCCCATGCGCCTAGAAATGTTAGCCGGACGACTAAGTGTAGGGCCATGCGCCCTAATAGTGCCCATGCGCCTAAGTGGCTCATGCACCTAAGTGTACATGCGTCCAAATTATCCATGCGTCTAAGTGTTCATACGCACAAATAGTGCCCATGCGCCTGAATAGTTCACGCGCCTAAAGTGATAAATGATTAAGTGTTGGCGGATGCGCCTACATAGTGATGAAATGCCCGAACAGGGCTCATGCGCCCAAATAGTTCCCATGCGCCTAAGCCCTTAGAAATTTTTACAGAATTTTCTGGGAGTCTGTGCTTTAGGGTTTTGACTAAGGTTGACTAAGGGCTTATTAATGATGATGTTTCATGCACGATATGATTACTTTTGATTGTTCCTTATTATTGTTATTGCTAATATTATTATTACTTATAGTGTGTGACTTTACGTGGTATGTTATTATCGTAATGTAAAGTTGTTAACTGCTCAAAGAAAGATTAATATGTTGTCTTTATTTGTATTTTGATAGTTTGTAATAGTATAGGGACTATTTGTGTAATTTGTTAGTTCCTTTACTTTTTGTTTTCAGTATAAATAGCTTAGATTTGCAGGTAGTTAGAACGAATACACAAGATATTCGAATGTGCTTTCATACTTGTAATTGTCTTAGCTTGATATTAATGAAAACTTGAATTTTATTGATATCTTGTTTTGATTTGATTACTTTGTGTGAATTTCATTGAATTGTGTTTACAAATCATCATAGATTTATTCATTTGATCCTATCAAATGGTATCAGAGCTGTTGGTAAGTTGTTAGTGATTGATTTTCTTTTTAAGTTCATCGAACTTGAAAACCTAAAAATCTCACTGAATCTATGATTGAGATACAATTCAATTGAAAATTTGTGAATTTCAGTTGTGTTTCATCATCAGAAACATGATTTGAATCACAATTAGCAGATTTATTCATCAAATTCAAGTCAATTTGTTGAATTTGTTATTCGAAAAAGGTTTGAAGTTTCGAACTGAAAATCTCAAAATTGAGTGATTTGTTGTTGAAATTGAAGAAATTGATATTAAGAAGAATGTTATCGGCATAAAACTCTTCTAATTGAAAAGTTTCAATCGAATTCATCAACATTTGAAGAATTCAGAAGATTTGAGTTTGTTACATTCATTTGAAGATGATGAATGTGTCGCATGAGCTGAGATTGACTGAAAATTTGTTTAAGTGTTAGTCGCATTAACACTGTGTAGACGTGTTTAGTCAGTCGTTTGAGTACTGTTGAAGAGAAAAATCTCAGACGTATCACCTTTGTTGAGTTGATAATTGTTAGGCGTTTGACAACTGTTTAGACGTTTGACAGCTGTTTAGACGCTTGACAACTGTTTAGGCGTTTGATAACTATTCAAGCGTTTGACAACTGTATAGGCGCTTTAAACCTTCCACACGCATTAATACTTAGACGTTTTGGAAAATTTTCTAAGGCATTCCCTTAGACGTTTCTCAACTTAGACACATCAACTGTTGAGGCGTTTGAATACTGTTCAGACGTTTTAACCTTGATACTTAGAATTTTTTTTAGAAAATTCTTTGAAAACTTTTTCAAATTTTTTTTAAAATTCAAAATATAAGAAAACAACAAAAATATTAGAATGGTAAAATCTGAAGATTCTGAAAACATGGTTCCAAAACTTAAAAATAGAGACGATTTCAAAAATTGGTCTCTTAGACTAAAACAACACTTTAATTCCATTGACACTGATCTTTGGAAATCTATAGAAAAAGGACCATACATTCCTATAATAACTGATGGACCAGATAGAGGATTTGTGTATACTAAAGATTCTCCAGAACCTTATCCAGAAGATGATCTTCAAGGAGATGATCTGAAAAGAGTTAAGAATGATATTAAAGCCTATCATTGATATGTAAAGGACTGCCTTTGGAAGTTCTTAAAAGGCTTGATGCATATCAAACTGGATATACACTATATAAAGCATTGAAGATCATTTGTGAAGGAGGTAAAGAGATTCAAAATCTAAAGAAACAAAAGCTGAAAAGACAATTAGAATTGTTTCAACATTTGTCTGGAGAGACAATAAATCAATGATGAACAGATTTGTTCAACTCATAACTGAGATGTCAATAGCTGGTATCAAACCTGATCTTGAAGATTTAAATCTCAGACTACTCAATGCTTTACCATCATCATGGAAACAAACTGTAACTCTACTAAAGCATAGTGAGAAGTTTCCAATGGATCTAGATCCTTATTGCAAAAATAGAATCAGTGGAGATTGATGAAAGCTCAAGGAACAATGATAGAGCAGCATCAATGTCTCAATATCAGTTTGTTACTTCTCTTGCAACCACCATAGAAAATGCATTCATGGCAAAGAGTGAGAAAAGTTTTGAAGAAGAAGGAGATCTGTTTGTTGGAGCAGGATTTTTCACTGACTCATCATTTACCAATGCACCTGCATATACAACTCAGTCTCATTCTCAATCTCCTCATAAACCATAGTCCCAATCATCAAATATTCAGACAGAGACTTCTTCATCATCTAACTCTGCTAAATCTAGCAAAGTTAAAGATGTGATTAACATCCTATTAGAGGATGAAGAGTCCAAAACTGCATTTACTGCATTTATGGCCAACTTTCAATCATATCAAGGTAGCCATTTAACTCAACTAGATTTGTTTTGCAGGATTTATTTGAAATGGATCCTGAAGATGTTGAAGAGATGGACCTGAACTGGCAGATGGTGATGATTGCCTAGAGGACTCAAAAACATTCTTATGTCAACAAGAAATACAAGCCTAGTGCAAACAAGACTGTTGGATTTGACAAGTCAAAAGCTAGATGTTTTAACTGTAACAGTTATGGACATTTTTCAAGAGAATGCAAAGCTCCAAGGAATAATGGAGGAAGTGCTCAATCAAGCTCAAATAATAAAAGGTTTCAATAAGCTCAGAAAACTTTTCAAAAGCCTTATCAAAGTCTTCCTATGCCAGAGCTTAAAGATGAAACCAAATCATTTGATGAAACAAAGAAAGCACTAGTAGTCAGCATAAAAGATGGATATGATTGGAGTGCATATGCAGATCAATTTACAAATGAATTAACATCAAGTTTATCTCTTATTGCAGAAATTCAAGAAGAAGATTGGTCAGAAAACAATAACCCAAAAGTGGAAAGTGATGAAGAGGAAGATGACTATGATTGGAGTGACAAGTCTGATCCTAAAGAGGATACAGAGGAACTAGCTCTAATGGTTTAGTCCGATCAACCAAAGGTTAACTCTTCTACTTCAACACCTGAAACCACAGTTCCAAAATTTCCTGAAATACCATCAGAAGTAAGAGAAAAGCTTTGCACCAAATCATGCTATGAATATGTTGAACACTACAAAAACTGTTCATTCAAAATCTGTGAAAAGCTAAAACAAGAGGAATCTATGCATAACCAACTTAAATCTGATCATAAAACTGCAGATCAAAAGATTATCGCTCTTCAAACTTCATGGAACAAAACAATCAAAGATTTAGAAATTGTTACAAAACAACTAGAAGAGATGACCAAGAATCTTGAACAAGAGAAAATAGCACATGCTGCTACTCAAGTTGATCTGGCAAAAGTAAAGAGTTCAAAAATGATAGTAGAAAAACTAATCAGTGAAAGAAAAGATAAACAAAGGCAGGGTTAGGTTTCACTCATGAACCTATGCCCAAATCTATCACAAACACACTAACAGAGAACTTCAATACTCATGATCATTCACCTAAAAATAAAGCAAAGCTTAAAGCCTTCCAGATCAAAACCAAGAATGCAGAAGAAGAAAAGGAAAATGTTCAAGTGTTTGTTGAAAAAGATCAAGAAAAAATCAAAATGGTCATCCAATCAAGATAAAATCATATGAACCAAAACAAGCAAAAGAAAATATATCTTCTGATCAAATTCGTAATGTAATAGAAGAAGTCAGAGTTCAAATCAAGGATAAACAACAGATAGGAACATCAGAAGATTCAAACACCATCAATATGAAATAATTACAATCAGAAAAGGAATCTTCTTCTGATGATGTTCAATCTAAAATAAACCAAGTTCTTCTAAATCAAAGAATCAAAGAAGAAGAAAGAAATCTGCAAAAGCATCATCTGAACAAAACAAAAGTTCAGAAAATTTGATTAAAGCAACAAATCAAGCATCAAAACTAAAACCAATTAAATTTGTGTCAGCAGGTATGTTAAATATGAATTCTCTTCCAAATAATAAAGCAAATATTATGAACAAATCAAACTCTGATCTGAAATCTAGTTCAGATTCAAAGACTTCCGCTGTAGCAAAAAGATTTGTTTCTAATACATTCAAGAAGGAAGATCATGTTAAACAAATAAAAAATAATCTGACACAAAATCAAACTGTGAAAAATGAAAGACAACAGTTTAACTATATGACACCAAAATCAAGATTATGTCATTGTCAAAAGTTAACAAAAAATTGTTTTTAATTCCAAAAAAGTACTGTGAAATTTGTGATATGAAAAATCACAATACCACTGAGTGCTACTTCAACAAGTACTGTCACATATGTGACATGAGAAATCATTCGACAGCAGATTGTTATTATAACAAATATTGTACTTATTGTGATGAAAAGACTCACAACACTACAAATTGTTACTTTAGAAATAGATCTCTCACTAGAAACTTTGCAAAATCAAACATGAGCAAAGGATTTGCTAATCCACAATATTTGAGAAATCAAACTAATGGATTTCAAAGAGACATTAATCAACCTAATGTAGGTTTGAGATCTTTTCCTAAGAACAATAATGTGAACTCAAAACATAACATGCAAGAACACTTCATACCAAGACCTGTAAGGATGAATAATAAAATTGTTAGTCATCAATACATTTCAAAAGATGATCAATCAAATGGTATGAATGTTCACAAATATAAATCAAACAATTTTCAGAATAAAATGGTAAATTCATCAAAAATAAACCTGATTTGAACAATCTCCATTATAAACAATTTACAATTGTTGATAAATTGGAAAGCCCAAGACCATTTCGGCTTGGGTAGATATTTCAACTTAACTTTCTTGTAGTGCAGGTACGCCCAAAAAGACCAATCAATACATGGTATGTGGATAGTGGGTGTAGTCGGCACATGACAGGCAATACTGCCTTGTTACAAGACTTTAAGTCAAAAGATGGAACTCACGTCGCCTTTGGTGGTGATGATGGAGGAAAAATAACCGGAGAAGGAATAGTATCCAATGGGATAATAAGCTTTGATAAAGCCAACTCTTGTTCATAGTTGAACTTTAATCTTTTAAGCGTATCTCAAATATGTGACAAATCTTATTCTGTTTTGTTTGATGATTCATTTTGTTATGTTTTGAAGCTAGGTTTCAAGATAAGCAAAGATTGGGTGATTGTTACAGCTAAGAGAGACAGAGATGTATACAAATTGGATATGTCTCAAGTTGATCCTTCAACTGAAACAACATTCCTAATTGCAAAGTCATCAAATGATGAAAGCCAGCTTTGGCATAGACGTCTCGGTCATTCAAACTTCAAGAACATGAACAAGCTTGTAGCAGGAAATCATGTCATTGGACTTCCATCTAAGAAGTTTGCAACAAATGATCTCTGCCAGCATGTTTGAAGGGAAAGCAACACAGAGCGTCTTATAAGTCCAAGCCAATAAAATCAACATCCAAACCTCTGCAGATGTTACATATGGACCTTTTTGGACCAACAAACGTCAAGAGTATTGGACGAAAATCATATTGTTTAGTTATCATTGATGACTTCACAAGATTTTCATGGGTTTTCTTTCTTTATGGCAAATCTAAAACAGCTGAATTACTAAAAGAATTTATCATTAAAGTTGAAAATCAATTAGACAACAAAGTGAAAATAATAAGAAGTGATAATGGAACAGAATTCAAAAATGATAACATTGAAAAGTTTTGTGCACAGAAAGGGATAGCTCATCAGTTCAGTGCTCCCATAACTCCTCAACAAAATGGAGTTGCTAAAAGGAAGAATAGAACACTGATTGAAGCTGCTCGTTCTATGTTAGCTGATGCAAAAATCCCTTTCACTTTTTGGGATGAAGCAATATCAACTGCATGTTTCGTTCAGAATCGAATCTTAATCGTCAAAGATAAACTGAAAACTCCATATGAGTTAATGTTTGGCAGAAAATTGAACATAAACTTTTTAAAATCATCTGGTTGTCCTGTTATGATTCTTAATTCAAGTGATCAATTAGGAAAATTTGAAGCAAAATCTGATAATGGATTTTTCGTTGGATATTCATCGGCTTCAAAAGCCTATAGAGTCTACAACTCTAGGACAAATGTAATCCTTGAAACATTCAACGTTAAATTTCTGGAAAATTCTTTTCCATCAGTTTCAAATGGTCCTGCATGGTTATTTGACTTAGATTCATTATCAAACTCTTTTCTGTAGGATTCTGTATGCCCAAGACACGTAGAATATTGATGCGGTTAGTATGTCATGATCCAAGTCGGGTTATACCCAATAACAAGCTTAGCAAACACCAATTAATATTTAATTGATGATATGATCATGCAATTAAATATATACACCAATTTAGAAAATGGGATTTCTAAATAATTTGCATATGAGATAGAACAAATTATAAGGATAATTTGTTGATGAGTTTATTGTTATTCTTGTCATTTAAAAGGGGTTTAAATAACACTAATAACATATGTGTGTACTTTAATTAAATTGTTTAATTAAAGAACACATATGTCACCATTATAAAATAAGTCTAGATGGTGACCTTTTATTGTCTGATAAATGACTAGTTAAAATATGTTGTGTGTTACAAAATTTAAAGGAGGGAAACTCTTTTAAATCCTCTTTTTGGCCGCCCCCTCCTTAGCTTTGATTGGACCTTTTTTTTCTTGTAAAACACACAAACATTCAACTAGTCTTTGGGTCTTACACAATCTCATCATTTTGATTTTGTATGCAACAAAAACACCTCCTTCTCTCTCTCTAAATTTCGAAACAAGGCAGCAGCCTTTAGAGGTCTTTGGAGAACAATTTTTGGTGTTCATTTGGTGGTGTTCTTCCTAACAAGAAGGGGTCTTGCAAAGAGCTTGGGGTATACATACTTGAGGGTTCCTCCTCTTGGAACCTTGGTCGTTTTCATCCTCCCATTTCTCACGATTTTGAAGGCCTGTTGGCAGCTTACCTTTTGGGTTTTGGTGTCCAAGAACAAGCACTAAGATGCCTACTTAGAGCCTTGTGGGAATGAGCACTTGAGAACTTCTAAGCTTGAAGTTTTGGCCATATTTCAGCCTCCTATCTTCTATCTTTGGTCGACTTTTAGCTGCTGAAAGAGGTAGTTTGGCAGCCCCTTTGTGGCTGTCATATTGTGTTGTTTTATATACATTTAGCATGTTTATTCACATATAATGATCCTTTGATTTATGAGTTTGTTTTTACACTTGTATGGTCACTTAAAGAACATATTTTTCAGCTTATAAAATCGGTTTTAAAGCTATATATCCGCTGCGTTTTCTGAAAGTTTAAATGGTTAAACTTGGTTTTATGTTCTAACAAACCCGTCAATGGCATCAACTACAGAATCAGAATACGTACTTAAGATGAAAAGTCATATTGACCGCCTCGAGAGGCTTAATTGTCCTGTCTCGAAGGAATTGGCCACGAATTCGATCCTTAATGGCCTTACCAAGAAGTTCGAGACATTCGTATTGAACTACAACATGAATGCTTGGGACAAAAGCATTGGTGAGCTTCACTCAATGCTCAAAACGGCCGAGGCGGCCATGGGTAAAAGGGTTTTACCTGTTCTCACCATCAATGAAGGTGGGAACAAGAAAAGGCCTCATCCCGCACCCAAGGCAAAGGTTGCAAAGGGTAAGGGATCCGTTTGGGGAAAAGGGAAAGGGGTGGCAAGGGTGCCACCCAAACCACAAGAGAAGAAGCAAAAGGTTGCTACCAATGACCCATGCTTCAAGTGTGGGGAGATTGGACATTGGGCAAGAAATTGTCCTGTTCATCTCCAAGAGTTGAAAGCCAAGAGGGATGCCGGGCAGACCTCAGGTACAATATACATGATTCATATTGATCTTAATGTTACATCTTCAAACACATGGGTATTAGATACCGGATGTGGAACTCATATTTGCAATTTGTTGTAGGGGTTCACAAGAAGTAGGGACTTCAATCAAGGGGATGTAAGCCTCTTCATGGGCAATGGAACTAAAGTCTTAGTTGAAGCTCGTGGGGACTACATCCTAAAACTTTCAAGTGGCTTGGAAGTTATTTTGAAGAATGTTTTGTATGCTCCTAGTTTGACTAGGAACATTATTTTTGTATCCCAATTAAGACATTATGATTATGTATTATCTTTTATTGAAAATGATATTCATGTTTCTTTAAATGGTATGTTCTATTTTAAAGCTATTCCCATTAATGGTATTTATGAATTGGTTCATGAAAATACTTTAAATAGTTCATTGTACCAAACTAACACCAAGAAACTCAAGTTGGACTTGAGTGATACCTATCTTTGGAATTGTCGTCTTGGTCATATAAACAAGAAACGTTTACAAACACTTCAAAAGAATGGTCTTTTAAAAAACAAATGAATGTGATTCATTTAATGTTTGTGAATCTTGTTTACAAGGTAAGATGACTAAGGCACCCTTTAGTGGAACTACCGAAAGGGCAAAAGATTTATTAGGAATCATACATTCAGATGTATGTGGTCCTTTTAAACCAATGACTAGGAATGGTGAAAGATACTTCATTACCTTTACCGACGATTATAGTCGCTATGGGTATGTGTACTTATTAAGGCACAAAGATGAAGCTTTTGAAATGTTCAAAATCTTCAAGAATGAAGTAGAAAATCAACTCAACAAGTCGATTAAAGTTCTCCGCACCGATAGAAGAGGTGAATACCTAAGTGATGCTTTTCAAGATCATCTTAGGAATTGTGGGATTGTCTCACAACTCACTCCACCTAGAACACCACAACATAATGGTGTGTCTGAGAGGAGGAATCGAACCTTATTGGATATGGTTCGATCTATGATGGCTAGAAGCACATTACCTCTATCATTTTGGGGTTTCGCTTTGCTCTCCGCAGCCCGTATTCTAAATATGGCCCCAACCAAAAGGGTGGAAAGGACACCTTTTGAGATATGGCATGGAAGAGTTCCATCCCTATCATACTTAAGGGTCTGGGGTTGTGAGGCTTATGTTAAGACTCCCACCCCAAACAAATTGGAAGTCCGATCCACCAAGTGTATCTTTGTTGGATACCCTAGAGATTCTATGGGATATTATTTCTATGATCCACTGGAACAAAAGGTGTTTGTTGCCAGAAAGGGTGAGTTCTTAGAAGCAAAGTTCCTTATGGAAGGAACTAGCAGTAGAACAGTGGATCTTGAGGAGGATCAAGAACCACAACCCGATGCACGTTTGGTTGAAACTAGCACTCAACATGAGGATGTTGAAGATGATCAAATGGTTGATCAATACACACAAAACGTTCGCAGAAGTGGTAGAACTAGTAATCCACCTGAAAAATACGGATTTTTCATGGATGGATGCTATGTGGTAGATTCAGATGAACCAACCACATACCATGATGCTGTGTCCAATTCGGATTGTGACAAATGGCTCGAGGCCATGAGCGTTGAGATGCAATCCATGCATGACAATCAAGTATGGGACTTGGTTGTTCCACCTCTTAACTCTAAAGTAGTTGGAAGCAAGTGGGTTTTTAAGAAGAAAACCGATATGCATGGAAACTTGGATACTTACAAGGCTAGACTTGTAGCAAAGGGTTTCACTCAAACGCAAGGGGTTGATTATGATGAAACCTTCTCACCTGTTGCGATGCTAAAGTCTATAAGGATATTGTTTGCCATAGCTGCTCATTATGATTATAAGATTTGGCAAATGGATGTCAAAACCGCTTTCCTAAATGGATATCTTGAGGAAGATGTCTATATGGTTCAGCCTGAAGGTTTTGTCGATCCAAAACAACCCAATAAAGTATGCAAGTTAAAGAAATCAATCTATGGATTGAAGCAAGCGTCGAGAAGCTGGAATCATCGTTTTGATAAGGAGGTAAAGAAATTTGGCTTCATCAAAAACGCTGATGAGGCTTGTGTGTATAAGAAGGCTAGTGGGAGCATAGTAACTTTCCTAGTATTGTATGTTGATGACATACTACTATTTGGAAATGACATTCCAACCTTGGAAGGTGTAAAAACCTGGCTTGGAAGTTGTTTTTCCATTAAGGATCTTGGAGAAGCCGCTTATATTCTGGGAATAAAGATCTATAGGGATAGATCAAGGCGGTTGATTGGTTTAAATCAAAGTGCGTATATTGATAAAGTCTTGAAAAGGTTCAAGATGGAGAACTCTAAGAAAGGTACCGTACCTATTCAAAGAGGAACGATATTGAGTATGACTCAATGTCCTAGCTCAAAGGATGAGCAAGATAAAATGAAGGCAATCCCATACACATCTGCTATTGGATCCATCATGTATGCAATGATATGCACTCGACCGGACGTATCATTCGCCTTAAGCATGACAAGTCGTTACGAGCAAAATCCTGGAAACAATCATTGGATGGCTGTTAAGAACATACTTAAGTACCTAAGGAGGACAAGAGATATGTTCCTAATCTATGGATCTGGTGATGAGGAACTCGTTGTAAAAGGTTACACGGATGCGAGTTTCCAAACCGATCGCGATGATTCTCGGTCACAATCGAGATATATTTTCATTCTGAATGGAGGAGCGGTCTCTTGGAAAAGCTCCAAGCAGGATGTGGTGGCCCTATCAACTACATAATCAGAATACGTTGCCGCCTCATTGGCAGCTCAAGAAGCTGCATGGTTGAAGAAATTCATTGCCGATCTGGGGGTTGTCCCTTCCATTCAGGACCCCCTAGAGATCTTTTGTGATAACGAGGGTGCGATTGCTCAAATCAAGGAACCTCGTGCTCATCAAAAGACTAGGCACATTGAGCGGAGATTCAACTACATACGAGATGAAGTTGAAAAGGGAAAGATATGTATTCGCAAAGTTCACACGGATCAGAACATTACGGATCCTCTCACGAAGCTCCTTGAAAAGGCAAAGCATGAAGGTCATACTTGTGCCATGGGACTTCGATATTCTAGTGATTGGATTTGATCTGTAAATTTTATATTTGGATATGTGGAACTCTTTATTATTTGAATAAAATTATTTGGTTATAATGTTTCAATTAATGTTCCAATTTAGCGTGTTTAATCCATGAGTAAATTGTTTACTCTAAATGTCCGTTGTCGTTCATACTTGTGGGAACAAGTGTGAGGGTAAGATTATTATGAACTTGGATTGGTTGATATTCATAAGGGTGAATATAGAGCAATGGGTTGCTACCAAGGTTCATAGATATTTGTGGGATACAAATATTGGACTAACCCGCATCTTAAATTTTACTACATGGAATCTTATTGATTGATCATAAGTAAATTTGAGTAAAGGCGAATATCATTGGTATCCTCAGACCTGAGATACATATTGGGTTTTGATATTCACCAAGTGTTATACCTTGAGCTTGTTCTTCACTATCCTGAAATAGTGGACAGTACATAAGGGTATGTTCAGGTATGACACGAGGTGTTTGTGAGAAACGTATGTGGTCAAGATGGAATTTGTTCCTCTTATTCGTAAGAGTTAGATATCTAAGGCCTGATTAAGTTAAATCAACAAGGAATGATCATTCTATGTCCTTGGATTTAACATGACATCTGAAACAAAAGAATATATGATTGATTCACCTAAATCATTTCAAGTAGGGTACTTGAATGGGATGATGTTATTGAATGGCTATAAGTCATGCGTATTAAGGGTAGTAAACCATTGTTAGGAGGTATTTACTGCTTGCATCAATCTTCTATGAATCTTGGGCAAGTGGGAGATTGTAGGATTCTGTATGCCCAAGACACGTAGAATATTGATGCGGTTAGTATGTCATGATCCAAGTCGGGTTATACCCAATAACAAGCTTAGCAAACACCAATTAATATTTAATTGATGATATGATCATGCAATTAAACATATACACCAATTTAGAAAATGGGTTTTCTAAATAAATTGCATATGAGATAGAACAAATTATAAGGATAATTTGTTGATGAGTTTATTGTTATTCTTGTCATTGAAAAGGGGTTTAAATAACACTAATAACATATGTGTATACTTTAATTAAATTGTTTAATTAAAGAACACATATGTCACCATTATAAAATAAGTCTAGATGGTGACCTTTTATTGTGTGATAAATGACTAGTTAAAATATGTTGTGTGTTACAAAATTTAAAGGAGAGAAACTCTTTTAAATCCCTCTTTTTGGCCGCCCCCTCCTTAGCTTTGATTGGACCTTTTTTGTCTTGTAAAACACACAAACATTCAACTAGTCTTTGGGTCTTACACAATCTCATCATTTTGATTTTGTATGCAACAAAAACACCTCCTTCTCTCTCTCTAAATTTCAAAACAAGGCAGCAGCCTTTAGAGGTCTTTGGAGAACAATTTTTGGTGTTCATTTGGTGGTGTTCTTCCTAACAAGAAGGGGTCTTGCAAAGAGCTTGGGGTATACATACTTGAGGGTTCTTCCTCTTGGAACCTTGGTCGTTTTCATCCTCCCATTTCTCACGATTTTGAAGGCCTGTTGGCAGCTTACCTTTTGGGTTTTTGGTATCCAAGAACAAGCACTAAGATGCCTACTTAGAGCCTTGTGGGAATGAGCACTTGAGAACTTCTAAGCTTGAAGTTTTGGCCATATTTCAACCTCCTATCTTCTTCTTTGATCGACTTTTAGCTGCTGAAAGAGGTAGTTTGGCAGCCCCTTTGTGGCTGTCATATTGTGTTGTTTTATATACATTTAGCATGTTTATTCACATATAATGATCCTTTGATTTATGGGTTTGTTTTTACACTTGTATGGTCACTTAAAGAACATATTTTTCAGCTTATAAAATCGGTTTTAAAGCTAATATCCGCTGCGTTTTCTGAAAGTTTAATGGTTAAACTTGGTTTTATGTTCTAACAAACCCGTCATTTTCAATCTAATTTGTTTGATCAACCAAATTGTCTTAATTCTACAGATAAGAAAAACTGAAGAGGAGATCTTGGATCTTTTAGTGAAGATTCAGATTCTGATGACCCAGATGATTCAAGCTCAGACTACCCATTTTTGTCATTTGTCAAGGATTCAACAATACAAAACCATGAAAATACAGTTTCAAATCATTCAAGTCAATTAATCAGGAAGAATCACAATATATCCTAATGATGGTAATGAGTTTGTGATACCTGAGTCTGGAACATCATCCATTTCAGGTGATGTAGTTGATACAGGTAACTTTGATTACTTCGTCAATTCACCTACTCAAGTTCCAAACTTCAATCCACACTCTTCTACTTTGATACATGAGTTTTCCAACTTGAATCAAACAAATCTAGATGTTAATGTTCAATGTGATGAGATTACTACATCTCGCATTCACAAGAATCATCCAATTTCTCAGATTATTGGTTCATTGAATGAGAGAACAACAAGGAGTAAATCAGAACAAGCAAACGTATGCTTATACTCTTGTTTTCTTTCTCAAATTGTTCCTAAAAATGTTACCGAAGCATTAAAGGACAATGGTTGGATAGAAGCCATGCAAGAAGAATTACTTCAATTCCGCAAACAAGAAGTGTGGAATTTGGTGGATCTACTTGAAGGAGAAAATGCAACTGGCACGAAATGGTTATTTAGAAATAAGACTGATGATTGTGGTGTTGTAATAAGGAATAAAGCGAGACTTGTTGCACAGGGATACACACAGGAAGAAGGTATAGATTATGATGAATGTTTGCACCAGTTGCAAGACTTGAATCAATTCGAGTTTTTCTGGCTTATGCTTCATTCATGAAATTCAAGGTGTATCAAATGGATGTAATGGGTACATTTCTATATGGTCCAATCCCTGACGATGTGTTTGTGAAGCAACCTCCAGGCTTTGAGGATGCACAATTTCCACATCGAGTATATAAACTGAGTAAAGCTTTATATGGACTTCATCAAGCCCCTAGAATTGGTATGAGACGTTATCACAACACTTAATCCAACATGGATACTCACGAGGGAAAATTGATCCAACTTTATTCATAAAGAAGGATAATAATGATCTTTTATGTGTACAAGTGTATGTTGATGACATCATATTTGGTTCTACCTGTCCAAATTGTGCAATGAATTTGAAGAAATCATGAAATCTCGATTCCAAATGAGTTCTATGGGAGAGATTAACTTCTTTCTTGGACTTCAAGTCCAGCAAACTACAGATGGAATCATTATCAATCAAGAAAAGTTTGTTGACAAGGTCTTAAAGAAATTTAAGTTGCAAGACTGTCAGTCCATACGAACTCCAGCAGATGTTAACACCAAGATTGAACCTCATCCAAAAGGAAAATCTATTGACCAAACGTTATACAGATCAATGATTGGATCTTTGATGTACCTTACTGCATCTAGACCAGACATTATGTATGTTGTTTGCGTATGTGCCGGTATCAAATGACCCGGAAGAATCTCACTTAATTGCCGTCAAAAGGATATTCAGGTATCTCACCAGCCTTAGGGCTTTGGTATCCTTACGAAGGTAACTTTGAACTATATGGATATACAAATAGTGATTATGGTGGATGTTGTCAATATAGAAAATCTACTTTGGGTGGGTCACAATTTCTTGGTCCCAGATTAGTCTCGTGGCAATGTAAGAACAAACAAATGTCTCTGTTTCAATTGCAGAAGCTGAGTACATTGCTGCATCAGCAGGATGTTCTCAAATCCTTTGGTTGCAAAATCAATTACTAGATTATGGATTCAACTTTCTTAAAACACCAATTTACATTGATAACACAGCTGCTATGTTCATAACAGCTAATCCTGTTCAACACTCAAAAACAAAACATATCGAAATTCGATATCATTTTCTTAGAGATAACTCTGAAAAAGGATTAATCATATTGATTCAAATTGCAACAGAAAAACAATTGGCAGATCTATTTACTAAAGCCTTCCTACCAGGACGGTTTGAGTACTTAGTAGAATCAATTGGTCTTATAAATCATATGTGATCTCCCTAAATCAAAAGATCATCATAAGTGATACTCTCATTGTTAATTGCCTGTTTATATTTTATGTGTGTGTGATTTTATGTTTTTCATAGAAAAATCAAATACAAGAATATATATCAAAAATACAAAAATAGAGTTTTTTAGAAAGGATTATGTTTTGCAACATGTGAGAAATGATAGTACATTAGTGAGATCAGTTGCATACTTCACTCATTAATAAAGTCTAGACATGATCAGATATGATGTGTAGACAATATCTGAATGAATGTTCGTTAAGATACATCTCTCACACCTGTTGAAACTATGTGAAATCATGAGATGTGTTACAAAGCATCTTTTCACTTCTCTGTTATGAGTCATCATAGACCTGAAGTACTGAGATATACTCTGTTGTAAGTCATTACAGACCCAGATTCTCTTTTTGATGCAAAAAGATGCCAATGTGCACAACCTATTCAAATGAATAGTCAGAGCTGATCAAATGGTTATCCATTATCATCCCCCTATAAACTAAGTAACATGAACTCTGGTGATATCTATGTTTCAGGTAATAAGTTGAGCATGTGTTCTTTCTTACATTTCATGATGATAGTTGATCTCTCTTAGTCTCTGTATGCTTTACATCATGTCATATCTAAATCAACACTAATCAATCCAAGAATTGAAAAGTAAGTGAGTTGATAATTGTGTCAAAAACACTCATTGTCTGTCCTTAGATCTTGTGTCTCCTTTGTTGTGATATCACTGACCTGGAACACACTTGATCAGGATATATTCATTGTCTATGACTCTCCACATTTATTTTATTTTAATGTGCTGATCTTCATTAATATGATCTCTCTGTAGACATTTATTCTATGCTTATATTAGATTTTGTTTCTATTTTCATCTTTCTTTTATGCATGTCTTTGTGTGTGAAGGCAATGTCTCAATGTGCTGTGTGATCTTATTCTCTTTCATAAGAAACTTATAAGTTTTTCAAACTTAAAAGTTTAGGGGGAGTAATAAATGAAAGAGTTGTTCTCAGAAAATATTCAATAATCATAATCAAAATTTGAAATGTTGAATTGAAAGGATGATGCTTTATGTTCAAAGTATTTGTGTAAACTGAAAAAGAATGTGTTTGAAAATTACAATATGAATCTACATAATCTTTGCAAATAAATGATTTTTAAGTTGAAAATCAGATGATATTTGATTTTATGTTGAGACTAAAATAAAGGGACAAAAGAAATTTAAAAAGAAATAGAAAATAAAAATTTTATAAATTAAAAGTGCAATATGCAAAAAGTTCAAAATTTGAGGATCTAAATGGTAAAAAGTGTGTAAGTGAAGAAATTGGAAATCACAAGTGTTTAAATCATGAAAGTCAACTCATGCACCTAAACAGTGCACATGCGCCTGAATAGGAGCATGATGAAATTTTCAGGATTATGAGTGTTGGACGTTTGATTCATTCCCATGCGTCTAAACAGTTGTAATACATCTATGAAAATTACAACTGTTGGGCGTTTATGATAATCCCATGCGTCTAAATAGTGTTTATGTGTTAGACGTTTGTCATGTCTCATGCGTCTAAATAGTTTCAAAATTTCAAGTGTTAGACGTTTCACAAAGTCCATGCGACTGAACAGTGCAAAAGCGCCTAAACAATGCTTATGCGTCTGAACAGTTCCCATGCGTCTGACTTAAAACGCACAACAGTGCTCATGCGTCTAACAAAATAAGTGAATTATAGGTTTTCATATGCCCAAACAGGGACCATACGTCCGAACAGGGCTCATACACCTAAAATTTCACTTATATAAATTGAACACTTATGCGTATTTCTCATTTACACTTCAAAAGATCAGAACAAAACCCTCGAACTGCGACTGTCGAGCATCATCACATCCATATTTCATCTGAAATCGAATCAAATCCTTTGAGTATACATTGTATTTGAATATATAAACGTAAGTTTGTGATTCAAATATATAAATTTTGGGTTAAATCAGTGCATTACTATAGTCGTTTGAGTGCCATTGGGCGTTCGAACCAATATAATCCAAGTTTAATCTGATCAAATGAGTATCATATAAAAAATTAACACTGGATTATTGATAAGAACAGATTTGCGAGTCTGTTGATGTATTATTTTTAATCTAAAAGTGAAAACGATTTGTTGATGATGAACTCAGACGATTTCATAGTCAAAGAAGAAGAAGATGAACAGGCAGTCATATTTTGAAAAAAAAATAATTAAGAAAAATTGATATGTTAGATAATAAATTCAAAATGAATAAAGATAAATGTTTTACAACTTGAAATCTCAATTCAAAAGTAAAAATAAAAGGTCAAATTAAAAAGTCAAAATCAAAAGTCATATGTAGAAATAAATTTTATTAATCAATATTCAATGTTTTCATAATACTTTTGTTGTGTTTTGCAGATGGCAGATTTAAAATTTGAGCCAAAGCATAATGTAGCTGCATTTTTAGATGATGAAAATAGAGAAGCTACTGGATATGAAGATATTATCAGATTTCTACTCAGAACAAAATATGTGTATGCTATGTGTGCAAGGCCTATGATAAATGGAAGAATGATTAAGAAATTCTGGAGAACTGCTCAAATTGAAAGAGATAATCAAGGAAACAAAGTTTTAAGAGCCTTCATCACAACAGAAAGAATGCTTGAAGTTTCTGAAGAAGCAATTAGACAAGCTCTAAGACTGGGTGATAATGATCCTGAAGATTTATCAGAATATACATTTAATGAATGTAGAGAAATTATTATACAGATGGGTCATCCAGATCATTTCCCTAAGAAGCAATTTTTCAGTGCTCGTGTATTTAAGCATTGGAAGCTTTTATGTTATATCTTTCAACATTGCATGTCAAAAAGAAGTGCGGGTTGGGATTCATTCCCTGTAGACATTGCATCTCCAATTATAGCCTTATCCACAAACAGAAGATTTAATATGGCTAAGTGGATAATGAATGGATTCATTTTTAATCTTGAAAGAGGAGTAAGGCATAAGTAATTGATGTACCCAAGATTTCTTCAACTTCTTATTAATGATGCAAATCCAGATCTGTATGCTGAGGAAGTTATTGGTGAAAAGATTCAGTTAGAGCACATGTTAGAGATTGTTTACAAAAGACTGGCAATGATCACTGGTGCTCAAAACATTCCAGTTTTTTATTATATCAGGAATGTATCAATAGATGAAGTTGATATTACTTAGCCACACTTCCATCTAACTGAAGAAGAACCAATAGATCCAAATGATCTGATTGAAGATGTAGAAGTTGATGAAGAAAGTGATGATGATGTGTCTGAAACTTTATCAAGTGAAGAAAGTGATGATGATGATGATGGAAATGATGATGCCACTGAAGCAAATCAAGAAGGAAATGAAGAAAGAAATGCAGAAGATACTGTAAATGAGACACAACCTATGATTGAAGAAAATGTTGAGGAAGATGTACAAGAAAGGAATTCTCAAAATCAAACATTTGAGTATGACTTTATAAATGATATTCTATTCAATCCAGTATTTGAAATTGATACAAATGAAGGAGCAGAAGAAATCCCTGTTAGTATGTCACACAATGTGTCTATACAAAAAGAGGAAATAGTTGACATTGATGAGATTGAAAAAATGAAAGAAGAAAATTTAAGCAAAGAAAAAGAGATTGAAGAGTTGAAAGTGGAAAATGAAAGAATGAAAGAGATAATCAGATCTTGTGAAAAAGAAATTCAAAAGCTCAAAGATGAAAATTTAAAGTTGGCTGAAGAAAATGCATTAAAAGATGAAAAGATTGTTACTTTTGCCAAAGATAAAGAAGACGTGATAAAGAACTTTGAAGTAATGATTAAAGATTATGATAGTCTTGAGGAGAAATTCAAGAAATTATCTAAAGAAAATGAAAATCTCAAAGCTGAATTGTTAAAGGAAAGAGAAGCTCAGAAATCTATATCACTAGTACATGTGATCAGTACTGAGATGCAGATTGAAGAAAATCTTGAGCAAAGAAAAGGCAAAAGGAAAGTGAATGAATTAGAAGATATTGGTCAAACTGAATCTCTTCTAAGCTTCAAAGAACTGAAGAATCCATTGAAAAGCAAAATGTTCAAGAACAAATTGATGCTTTAGATGATATTGAAGAAATATACAATGATGATTGGTATGATGAAGTTCTAGATAAGGAAGATATTCATGAAGCTGAATTTGTGTCACATTTCTCTTCACAAGAACATATTCATGAACAAGATGAAGTACCACAAGACTTTGAAGAAAAATATAATTATCTTGTGAACATGAAATACAATCGAGTATATTTGGATGGACTGACTGTTTCTCAGATTAATGATGAATATGAGAAATGTATCTATGCAGAGTCAGTTGCTTCAATAGATCCAATGATTTTTGTTGAACATGGTGAATGGTTAAGAGCAAAATAAGTAATAAATGTAGACGAATTGTCTAGTTCTGAGTTGCACCATCCTGATCCAGATGATATGAGTATTCCCGCTCTTAGATCATGGTTGCAAGCTAGAAATTACCCTTGGAGGAAGCTGAAGAGATTACAATCTGTATCTCTGAGAAATCTTATTAGAAGCTTTCAAGAAACCGAGAAACAAATGAAGAAAATGATAGTGCTTGATATAGATAACCCTCAGTATCTTGAAATAACAAAAAGAACAAGAATGTTAAAGCCTCAGGAGATAAAACAAATGTCAAGATTTGATGATGCTCATGCTCATAGAAAAGATTTGATAGAAATGTTTGCTGATCCAGAAAGACAGACTTATAAAGCATCAACTGAACAAAAGCATATTCTTGATAGTTCAAGAACAATCAGAGACTTGGTAAGAAACATATTGCAAAAAGGACAATCAGTTGCTAAACTGTTGAATGCTATGATTGCTCCAGATTTTACCAACCAAGTAAAGATCATTGCATGGAAGTATGATGAAGTGTTTGATGCATTTTTGATAAAGAGAGTAAATGATGTATGTGATGTTTATCATTTTTACTCCAGTATCATAAAACTTTTTGTGCAAGATTTAAAAGAGCTTAATAGATTACCTCTGATCAATCCTTCTGATTCAAAGCGTGGGAAGATGTTTGTAGAACTACTAAAAAAAGGATTGGATAGATCGAGTAATTTTCTTAACACAAGATGTGATCAAGGGGACAAAGAGTACTTTGCTACTATGAAGAAAAACAAGAAGCTTAAGGGAGTCCATTTAGAAGAAGAACATTCTTTGATAGAATTTTGTGATAAATATTTTGAAAAAGTTACAACTCCAGGACTGAAAGTGATTGATGGTAATCAAAACTCAAAGCCAATTCTTAGATGGTTTTATAACACTGAGACATTTGAGCTGAAGTTAGTCCGAAATCTAGAAAGATAGGATGAGGACATGATTACTTTATTTGGAGTTTTTGAACTAAAACTGTTACATCCAAGTTATATTTCATTTTTGTCAGTACAAAAATTTGAGAAAGTATCTCCTGAAGTGGCTGAGCAAGATAGAAATATTTCATTTCTATTTTAAATGTGATGAATGCTGCCATGGAAAGAATATCTTTGAGAAAAGCTCTTGCGTATGCCAACATTGTCAAGAAAGATATTAAAGATATTGAATTCATGAGAATATCAAGGAAAGGGGTATTATAAGTGTACTCAAAGGAAAGTAACAATCCTATTGAGTTATATGCTAATATTGATATTTCATGTCTTTCAAAAGACACTTTGGAGAGAATGGACAAGATGGAGATTAAAAGAAATGAAGCTAAACCCGAACAAGGCATTCTTGCACGTAAATTCAAGTCTGCAATATCAAATGCTTTGAAAGAATTACATATGTACAAACAAAAGCCAATGTTCAAAGTCAAAGAAGAACCACCAGATTACTTTGAATGATGAAGTCAAGGTTGAAGATAGAATTGAAGATAAAGTTAGCAGTCAAAGCTTGAAGAGTTTGAAGATTAAAGACCATGTTAATCTTAGGGGGAGTATTGTTAAGTGCTCTAAGAAAGATTAACATGTTGTCTTTATTTGTCTTTTGATAGTTTATAATAGTATAGGGACTATTTGTGTAATTGTTAGTTCCTTTACTTTTTGTTTTCAGTATAAATAGCTTAGATTTGCAGGTAGATAGAAACGAATACACAAGATATTCAAATCTGCTTTCATACTTGTAAATGTCTTAGCTTGATATTAATGAAAACTTGAATTTTATTGATATCTTGTTTTGATTTGATTACTTTGTGTGAATTTCATTGAATTGTGTTTACAAATCATCACAGATTTATTCATTTGATCCTATCAAATGTATATCGTAATAATAAAGTGAAAGAGCAATAAAGAAAAGAAGAGGAACATTAATGAAAATGTTAACAAGTCTTGCAAGCTTACAGGAGGTGCACGACCATGTTGTCGTTAGCTCAACTGTGATGCGGGTTAGCTACCCTATTATGCACATAGGGCCGATCAATTTAGATTAGCAGGACCTTTCGAGGGATACAGTTGACCCTTTCAAGGGATATAGTTGACCCTTTCGGGGGATACAGTTGACCCTTTCGGGGGATACAGTTGACCCTTTTGGGGGATATATTGACCCTTTCGAGGGATATAGATGGCCCATCACCCATTTTCCATGGCGCATATAGTTGGGGTATTGCTCACTGGTCCATACAGAAAGTGAAACATAAAGATAAAAGTTTATAGAACAGACAAGGCATACAATAAAGAGAACAAACAGTACTTGTTCATATAGTTAATGCGTGCTCGTATATACAGTATGGAGTTGTATTTTATAGAAAAGAGTATTTTCTTATACAACATATAGAAATTATTTTATTACTTTTAAAACTAGAACTCACTCAGCAACACTAACTTTTATACATTTTCAGTTGGAAGGTATTATTGTTAAGGATGGCACAAGGGTGAAGCTACTCGGCAGGGAAAGACTGACATTCATTCGTATTATGTGTTGATGTTGTTTTGTAATGCGTTAAAACAATTCTTTTGTAAAACAGGTAATGATGATGTATTGCTTAACAACAGTGTTTGAAATGAAATGAATGGTTTTTGATAAATCAATTCTGCTGCTTAAAGTTTATATCATTATAATATGTAGTGTTTTAACTGCTATGATTGACCAACTGTGAGGTGCCCAGGAACGGGGCCTTACAAGTTGGTATCAGAGCCAAAGTTTAAGAGAATTGGGTTAAATAAACTTTTAAAACCTAAGATTAAACTGAAAATGGGACAAATGGAGGGATGTCAGCCCCAGTAGCTACGTGCCATCACGTATGTCTTTTCCTAATGTTAACCGGTATTATGTGCGCATGCTATTTGATTACGTGCTCTTTGTAGATTTAGATACTGATTAAGTCAGGATAGGAGATGCTTGGGGTATGAAGAGTAAAGTAAGTGGCTAATCACAACTGGCCACTATAATTAGGGACTTACTATACTTGACACAAACTGAGTGTTACCTTGAATGACCGTGTTAGTGTTTGAATCTTTGGTGCAGGTCACGGTGCTGCTCCACGACCCAAGAGAGGGAGACCTAGAGCCAAGAAAGTGGTTCATGAAGAACCAGAGACCCCTCATTCGGAGGATGGCGACGAGAGCATCAATCTGAGAGCCTTAGTAAAGGAGGCTGTGATGGAAGAGGTTCACTATGTCATGCAGACAATTCTACCGTCTGTGATGACCGAAGTGATCAAGGCCGTAAGGGATGGGGAAAGAAAGGAGAGGAACAGGTCCTCGGGAGGACGGGAACAACTAGAGCCAGAAACAATTCTCTCTGATGATGAGGATGAGGAAGAAGAAGAGCCTGCGCCGGAGGCGACCCGAGGCTGCAACTATGGGGCGTTTATGAGATGCAAGCCCCCTACTTTCGATGGGAACAACACTGCTGCAGCTGCTCACCGATGGGTGAAGGAAATGGAGGTTGTCCTCGATATCAGTGAGTGTCATGAGGATCAGAAAGTGAAATTCGCTACCCACTCTTTTGTGGACTCGGCTTTGTGCTGGGGGACAACATTGTCCAAGCCGAGGGTAGTAGGGCCATTGGAAGAATGAGATGGCCTAAACTGAAGAAGTTAGTGATTGAGGAAGTCTGTCCTCATAGAGATATGGACAAGGTAGAAAGAGATTTCCTATAGCTGGAGGCAGGAACGATGACACACCAGCAGTACACCACCAAATTTATTGAAATGGCGCGGCTGGTGCCCGATCAAGTGACACCACTGTCACGAAAGATTAAGAGATACATCCAGGGGCTGCCGGCAAATATCCGTAAGCATATGATCACCGCCCGGCCAAGCACTTTTAGGTTGGCGGTTGATTTGGCTGGCAGATTGTATGATGAGCGTGAGGTGGTAGTGGCTGAGGTGAATAAGAAGGTTGGTGGTAGCCGGAACTGGAATGGGAAATACTTTGGATGTGGTAGAGCCGCTCCAAACAATAAGGTGGCAAAGGTGGGTGACCGACGTGTGGTCACATCTGGATCAGGGCTGAGGAGGTGTGACAAATGTGGAAGAGAGCATACTAGTGAGTGCAGGATGGGGATGAACGTATGCTTCAGGTGTGGCCAACCTGGCCACATCGCTAGAGACTGTAAGAAGCTGAGGGCGGAGAGCTCTGGAGCAGAGAAGAAGAAGCTGAAGGAAGGAGGGCAGAGGGCAAGTGCTAGAGCTTACACTATGACTCGGGAGGAAGCCAGAGCTGATCCCGATGTGTGTCAGGTATGTTTCTAGTAAACCAAACTTGTGCCTCTATATTGTTTGATTTCGGTGCTAGCAGGAGTTTTATTTCCACTACTTTCTATGCTAAGTTGCCTATTAGTAGTAGCAAGTTCGGTACACCATTCGATGTAGAAACTGCTATTGGTAAGTCCACTAGAATTACTAATGTGATAGAGGACTGTGCCATAGAACTAGAAGGTCATAGGTTTGCTACCAGGTTACACGTGATACCCCTAGGAGGATTTGACGTAGTACTAGGGATGGACTGGTTAGCAACCTATGAAGCAAACATCATGTGTCGCAAGAAGATGATCCGATGGACAGCACCTGACGGGAATAAGGTGACAGTTTATGGTGATCGAGTCACGACGATCCCGAAAATGATTTCAATGGCGGTGGCGGGAAAGTGCATGGGGCGTGGATGTAGTGCCTACTAGGCCTACGTAAAAGATGTGGACGCGCCAACACCGCAACTATCTCATGTACCAATTGTGTGTGACTTCCCGGACGTATTCCCGGAAGACCTACCTGGCGTGCCACCGGATCGTGAGATTGAGTTCCAAATAGATTTGATACCTGGTGCTCAACCCATTGCCAAAGCACGGTATCGGTTAGCTCCCACGGTAATGAAAGAACTCATGGAACAGTTGCATGAGCTGCTTGATAAGGGGTTCATTAGGTCGAGTATCTCTCCCTAGGGTGCCCCGGTCCTGTTTGTGAAGAAGAAAGATGGTAGTATGAGGATGTGCATTGACTATTGAGAGCTGAACAAGTTAACGGTGAAGAACTGATACCCCCTACCAAGAATAGATAATTTGTTTGATCAGCTCCAAGGTGCCAGTTGGTTTTTGAAGATAGATCTTCGATCTGGTTACCATCAGCGAAGGTGAAGGAACAGGATATCCCTAAAACAGCTTTTCGCACGCGCTACGGTCACTATGAAATCCTTGTTATGTCATTTGGTCTGACCAATGCGCCAGCTGCTTTTATGGATTTGATGAATCGAGTGTGTCGGCCAATGTTAGATAAATCAATGATTGTGTTTATTGATGATATCCTGATTTATTCAAAAAGCGAGAAGGAGCATGTCGATCACATTTGGGAGGTGTTAAAGACCTTAAGAAGGGAGAAATTGTATGCCAAATTCTCCAAATGCGCGTTCTGATTACGCGAAGTTCAATTCTTAGGTCATGTGATAAATCCTGAGTGGATTATGGTAGACCTTGTTAAGGTGGAGGCTGTGATGCAATGGAAGTCTCCAAAGACGCCATCTGAGATTTGTAGTTTCTTGGGGTTGGCGGGGTATTATCAAAGGTTCATTTAGGACTTTTCCAAGATCGCTTCTCCGCTGACCAAGTTGACCCGAAAGGATGTAAAGTTTATATGGGGTCAAGCCCAAGAACAGGCTTTTGAGGAGTTAAAGGTGAGGTTGACTCAAGCTCCTGTCTTGTCATTACCCGAAAGAAGCAAGGATTTGGTGGTATATTCAGATGCTTTTTACTCGGGGTTGGGGTGTGTATTAATGCAAAAGGGAAGGTTATAGCCTATGCATCCCGATAGTTGAAAGTTCATGAGGTCAACTACCCTACTCACGACTTGGAGCTAGCAGCCGTGGTATTTGCACTAAAGATTTGGAGGCACTATCTGTACGGGACGAAGTGCACCATCTTCACGAACCATAAGAGCTTGATGTACTTCTTCAACAGAAGGAACTGAACATGAGGCAGAGAAGATGGTTGGAGCTCATAAAGGATTATGATTGTGAGATCCATTACCATCCGGGCAAGGCCAACGTGGTGGCTGATGCTCTTAGCCGAAAGGAGAGGCCCGAGCCGATTCGGGTGAAAGCATATCAACTGATCATGACCTCTAGTGTAATGAAGCAAGTCAAGGAGTTTCAAGATGAGGCATTAAAAGAAGATCATCTAAACTCTGAAAGAATGAGAGGTCTGGTTGGGGAATTGGGTGAAAACACACTCAGTGTTAAACCTCGATTTGGACGGGTGTGGATTCCTCATTTGGAGGATCTACGTGTGAGGATTTTGGATGAAGCTCACAAGACTCGATACTCCATTCATCCTGGTGCCACAAAGATTATCAAGATATGAAGAAAGATTTTTGGTGGCCGGGTATGAAGCGTGACGTGGTGGAGTATGTGAGTAAGTCCCTTACTTGTTTGCAAGTGAAGGCCGAACATCAGAAGCCGTATAGGAAGATCCAACCTTTGGATATACCAGAATAGAAGTGGGAGCACATCACCATGGATTTCATTACGAAGCTGCCACGTACTCCGAAGGGGTACGATGCCATATGGTTGATTATTGACCATTTGACGAAGAGTGCTCACTTCCTACCGATTCGTGAGACATATTCATCTGAGAGGTTGGCTGACCTGTTCATCAAGGAGATTGTAACTCGTCATGGTGTTCCGGTGTCCATTGTGTCTGATCGTGACACCCAATTTACATCTAAATTCTGGAAGAAATTCCACAATTCTATGGGGATGAAGTTACATATTAGCACAGCTTATCATCCCCAAACTGATAGTCAGTCAGAAAGGACCATTCAGACACTGGAAGACATGCTTCGGGCATGTGTGATTGATTTAGGGGAAGTTGGGATGACTACTTACCGTTAGCTAAATTCTCGTACAACAATAGCTATCATGGGCCAGCATTGACATGCCACTATACGAGATGCTATACGGTAGGAGTTGCAGAACACCCGTTTGTTGGGGTGATATTGGTCAAAAGGAATTGGGGAGCGTCGAAGTAATCAAGGCTACGACTGAGAAGCTTGAGAAGATTAAAGCCTTCATGATAGACAGAAGTTGTATGCCGATAAACGATGCAGACCGATCGAGTTCCAGGTGGGTGACCGGGTTATGTTGAAAGTCTCACCTTGGAAGGGTATTATTCGATTCAGGAAGCGGGGTAAATTAAGCCCAAGATATATAGGCCCTTTCTGAATTATTGCTCAAGTAAGAGAGGTTGCCTATAGATTGGAGTTACCAGATGAGTTAAGTGGAATCCACCTGACATTTCATGTGTCTCATCTGAGAAAGTGTATAGCTGATGAAAACATGATTGTTCCACTGGAGGATATCGAAGTAGATGAAAGGCTCAATTATGTGGAGCAACCAGTGGAAATCATCGATCATAAAGAGAAGAGGCTGAGAAATAAAGTTGTTCCTCTGTGCGTGTACAGTGGAAGCACAGAAGGGATCCGAGTCTACATGGGAGACTGAGGAGGAGATGAGGCAGCATTATCCTCATCTGTTCGAGGAATAACAGGTTTCAGGGACGATACCTATATAAGGGGGTGGACTTGTAACACCCGGTTATTTTTAAAAGACAAGATATGAGGAATAAAAAAAAGAAAGAAAGGCAATAAAGTCCAAGTGGAGGGACTAAAAGTGTCCAAAAGGACAAATCTTTGAAAAGTTGGTGTAAAGGTGGGCATGGCCGCCCACCCTCATTTCACATCACCATTTTCACTCGGTTTTAGAGAGAGAGAGAGAGTAGAGAAACTCTCGATTGAAGAAAGAAGAAGCAGAGAAAGTGAATTCATGGTTTTATGTATCTATGACGGGTTTTGGTCCCGGTTGTGTGCATATGCGCTTATGTGTTTGTGTATGTGCTCGGGTTTGTGTGTGTTTGGTGTTGTTTTTAGGTGTTTGAACTCATTGCAAGTGGGTTAGAAAGGAAGAAATACCCAAGTTGCATGAGGTGAGTTCTAGACCCTAGTTTTTACTTGTTTTAAACATCTTTAGGGCTACAAATGTATTAAAACGATTTTCAAAGTTTATGTATGTTTACCCGTATGTATTATGCATGTTGGATGTTGATTCTTGAATGCTTATAGGTTGTTCATGTTTAGAATAACCATATTAAGCTTAGAAAAGATGGGTTTGATGATTGGGTTTGAAAACATACTGGAAACATGTTGAATAGAGGGTCCATGCGCCTAGATAAGGCTCATGCGCCTGAATTTGCCTTAGAAAGGTTTAAGTGTAATCCATGCGCCTAAACAGTAGCCCATGCGCCTAAGATTACCTTAGAAATGTTTAAATACAGCCCATGCGCCTAGAAATCTTAGCTGGATGATTAAGTGTAGGGCCATGCGCCCCAATAGTGCCCATGCGCCAAAGCGGCTCATGCGGCTAAGTGTCCATGCGTCCGAATTATCCATACGTCTAAGTGTTCATACGCACAAATAGTGCCCATGCGCCTGAATAGTTCATGCGCCTAAAGTGATAAATGATTAAGTGTTGGCGGATGCGCCTACATAGTGATGAAACACCCGAATAGGGCTCATGCGCCCAAATAGTTTCCATGCGCCTAAGAATTTAGAAATTTTTACATAATTTTTTGGGAGTTTGTGCTTTAGGGTTTTGACCGAGGTTGACTAAGGGCTTATTAATGATGATGTTTCATGCATGATATGATTACTTATGATTGTTCCTTAATATTGTTATTGCTAATATTATTATTACTTATAGTGTGTGACTTTACGTGGTATGTTATTATCGTAACGTAAAGTATATCGTAATAATAAAGTGAAAGAGCAATAAAGAAAAGAAGAGGAACATAAATGAAAATATTAACAAGTCTTGCAAGCTTACAGGTGGTGCACGACCATGTTGTCGTTAGCTCAACTGTGCTGCGGGTTAGCTACCCTATTATGCACACAGGGCTGATCAATTTAGATTGGCAAGACCTTTGTAGTGTGCCCTGGGTGATTGGGTTAGCCTTGTACATAGTACATAGAACCCTTTCGAGGGATACAGTTGACCCTTTCGAGGGATACAGTTGACCCTTTCGGGGGATACACTTGACCTTTGTCGGGGATATAGTTGACCCTTTCGAGGATATAGATGGCCTATTACCCGTTTTCCATCACGCATATAGTTGGGGTATTATCACTGGTCCATACAGAAAGCGAAACATAAAGATAAAAGTTTACAGAACAGAGAAGGCATACTGTAAAGAGAACAAACAGTACTTGTTCATATAGTTAATGCGTTCTCGGATATACAGTACAGAGTTGTATTTTACATAAAAGAGTATTTTCTTATACAACATATAGAAAGTATTTTATTACTTTTAAAATTAGAACTCACTCAGCAACGCTGATTTTATACATTTTTAGTTTGCTGGTAATTATTGCTGAGGTGGCACGAGGGTGAAGCTACTCGGTAGGGAAAAACTGACATCCATTCGTATTCTATGTTGCTGTTGTTTTGTAATGCGTTAAAACAATTCTTTTGTAAATAGATAATGATGATGTATTGCTTAACAACAGTGTTTTAAATGAAATGAATGGTTTTTGATAAATCAATTCCGCTGCTTAAAGTTTATATAATTATAATGTGTAGTGTTTTAACTGTTGTGATTGACCAACTGTGAGGTGCCCGGGAACGGGGCCTTTCATAAAGTCTCCGAGAACTTATTTCTTTTAGTTTCCCCTAATCCAACTTATGGTGCATACGCACTAACTACTACCACTACCGCATCCCCTATTACTATTCTTAACATCATAAGCCTATCATCGTATCTTCTCACCTCCACTACATTATCCCGAAGTTCTTTAGCAACTAGAAAACCTACTCCATTTTTTGTACCATCTGACCTGAATACCACAGTTTATAACCATTGCACTCTTTTTCTCTCCCACCCCGCCATCTAGTCTCCTGAAGGCATGCTATCTGCACCCTATGTCTAATTAGCACATCAATTAACTCTAATAACTCACTAGTAAGGGTGCCTACATTCCATGATGCCACTCGCACTCTATAACCATTTCTCTCTCAAGAGGCACCTCTCCTCCCTGAACATGATCTCAGAGCATTGCAATGACTCCTGTTATTTATTGTACCTCACTAACCCTCTGTGACCAAAAAACAACACAAAAACATGAAATAAGCACTAAACACGAAACACACCTTAAAAAAAAGCAAAGCAGCACTAGAAATGTACAGACAAATGCAACACTTAGGACGCAGTAATATAACAAATAACAAGAAAGCAGCAATCTAAAACCAGAATTGAGAAATAAAAGACCGAGATGGAACGATCTTACCCAATGATAACCCTGCAGGTTGGCGGTGGGTGGCAGGGGTGGGTGGGTAGGGTGGGGGAGGCTCCGGTGATGGTGCGGATCGGAGCAGGTGTCCCCGGTGTGGTGTTGTAGGTTTGGTGATGGGGTGGTCAGGTGGTGCGGATCGGAGTAGGTGTCTTAGCTTGAACTGAAGAAAATTAAACAAAATAAAAGTGCAAAAGAAAAACAAATTGGTGATTTAGATGGTAGATGGATGGAGGTGAGGTTGTGGTGGTTGTGGATCTTCTAGATGGAGTGGGGTTGCAAGTTATTTATGGGGGTTGTTCACGGTGGTGATGAAGGTTGGTTGCGGAGAGGGAGGCTCAGGTTTGGGGCTGAAATTACCGGCGGCAACAAGGGGGTGGTGATGGCGGGTTGAGATGTTGGTCGTAAGGTGGTGAAGGTGGTGTGATGGTTCGCGTGACGGCAGCAGGACGGGGCTGGTCTCGATGGTTGCGGTCGGGTGAAGGGGTTCGAGTGAGGGGGCAATGAGAGCAAGGCAGCAACACATCTAACCAATCTCCAAACAAAAACTTCACAAAACCACCTCATCCACCACAAACCAAATACAAACAGATAGATCGAGCTCCAACACGCACAATTTGTCAATTCCTTGACAAGAAAACCATTAGTGGATCTGGGAAGTAGACTTAGAAGCCACCAGTGGTCAGATTGAGGTCGTTAGGGTTTCCATGAAGAAGACGATAGAACTTGAAGAAAAACGAACGGATATATGGTATAATGAACAACAGATTTTGATGTTGCTTGTGCCGGAGGATACAATAGGTGGAACAAAAAATCATAACAGCCATCATATAATTAAAAAAAATTAATATATTAGTTAAAACA
Source organism: Flaveria trinervia (assembly GCA_025506515.1). NCBI lineage: Eukaryota > Viridiplantae > Streptophyta > Magnoliopsida > Asterales > Asteraceae > Flaveria > Flaveria trinervia. The sequence goes on along the minus strand of CM046458.1, from coordinate 30,952,564 downwards.
CTTGATTATATTTAGAAAAGTTTATTAGATTTTTTTTATAGAAAAGCAACTTCGTATTAGCTTAAATAACTGATTTGATTAGATATTTAAAAAGTAGATTAAATAATTTCCAATTTGCATTTAAACTTTTGGATGATTGTATTTGTAAACATAAAAAGTGCGGTGATGAAATTTTACATTGCTAAAATCCATTAGCTGCTTTATATTGTCTTCATATGATATCTGAGTACGAACTCCAGGTGTGCGACATTATACCAAAATACAAATTTGTTCTGTAGGAGCACAATAAAATGCATGGTTAAAGATAGTGTGATGCAAATTCTAAAAGTACAACAAACATAAAGAATGTAAATGCACCAAAATACGAATCAATAACACTTATTAACTGAATCCAAACTGAATATCAATGTTGTTGCTGTGAAGTGAAAGTTATAAACAAAAACACACCTACCAATCAACAATTATAAACAAATATGGGAGTTGATTACTCCCATTGATACGAATACTAAAACACTGTCAATGACGATGATCAAAATTGACAACAACGACGATGATCAATTGACAACAACAACAACAAAGCTAGTATGATATACCATTTGATTTCAATCATATCATTGTCTTTGATAGTGTCAATTGGGTATATCATTTGATTTTCACAACACATGTTTGATATTGTTTTTAGAAAAAACTTATATAATATTTTTTTGGAAATAAAAATAAAACTTGAATGTTTGTATTGAATTATATGGCTATTAAGTTTTAACTAAAAATGTTTGTATTTATGAGCATGCTTTCACATAATCCACATTTTATTCTGAATATTTCATATAATTATATGGTATTTATTGAATTTTAAATTTGTTTATGAATTTTGTGGTTGGGTCAACAATCAAAGATTTTTTCTTTGACAACCCCCTATGACAACAACAAAAGAAAACAATCATAATTGTAAATTAATACTACAACTTTCACTTGGACGTAGGGAGGAATCTTTAAAGCTTTCTTGGATATTGTTATTCTTTACATTATCCCAAACACATAGGGCCACAAATTATTGTTTATACCCGGTTGACACTGCAATTGAAACACATACGGCCACAAATTGTTGTTTATACCCAATTGACACTGCAATTGACATGTGTTGATAAGAATACTAATACACTGTCCATGATGATGATCAATTGACAACAACAAAGCTAGTTAATATACCCAATACATCCACTCAAGTTAATGTTTAGACAACATCCAATCTAATCTAAGCTAGTTAATACACCTAATTCAAACTAAGTACCCAATTCAAACCAAAAATTCTTTACAGAAGTTCATAAAATCAACATTATTTTAAAACACTAATATGATATGACTGTAATCTAATAAAAACCATTATTTTGCTAGCTTAGTTCAACCATTATTTTTATTATAAAAATAAAATTCTTCCTTTTTGCTAGATTTACCACAATCATTTATCATGGAGTTGAAATAATGGTACCATCATCAACCAAACCAGTATGATCACATTCAGAGATTATTGCAACAAAGGTAACATGATCAGTGTCAGGACCTGGTATTTGAATGAAATACCAAGATATTAGCGTGTAAACCAGATCAAATAGTGCGGAATCCTACTTGATTGGGGATCCAATCAGTGAGAACACACGAAGAATCAATCAAGAATTGAAACTAACATTAGAAATCGATTGGAATCGATCTAATGTGTTCTATGAACTTGGAGAACGAATTGGGAGGCTTCTGGACGGCTAGGGTACGTTTGGAATCGTAATTAATCGAAAAGCTTTATTTTTCACGAATTGGGTTGCATTTATAGGTTGGTATTATTCAATCGTGCGACTGAACCATTAGTATGGTTCAGTCGTGCGATTGAACCATGCGGTTGATTCATCCGCACGACTGAGTGTTCAGTCGTGCGACTGAGCCAATCTTATGTGTCAATCATACGACTAATCTAGTCTCCCGGTTCAGTCGTGCGACTGAGTCATTCGTATGAAGTTATTCATGCTTATGGTCCATGCGCATGGGCCATTCGCATGAGAACTTCATTAAGTTAAGTTTGAATGTATTAATTAATAAACATTATGTGTAACAATTCTAACAACCACAAACCTAATTAACCAATTTAATATCAACTCATTAATGAAAAATTAGTCATTACAAATCACAAATAACCAATATCATTTCATTAATCATATCAAATTTCACCAGAATCAGATAAACAAGAATTATTACATTTCATATCATGATCTAGGAACATACATGTATCAACAAACTCCCCCTTGGACCTAGATCTCTCTAATCTCTTGTTTTCTGCATAACCTCCTTGTATTTCTTGTACTTATCCTCTTTTGTGACTCCCGTGTGAATCTCAAACACGAAGCAGAGTCGTATAACGTTCTGGAACTGGAGGGCTTGTACAATATCTTGCGTATCATAGAACAATGGTCACTTGTATAGCGTATAGACATCACTTTCCAACAAGTTTGTAAGCCACATCAGGTCGAATACCCTGATAGTATCCATTTGTCCGTCTTTGCTTAAGACTATGACCGCTTCAGCTGTTCTCCAATCATAGTATCACCACTTAAAATTTGGAGTGAAATCCTGTGGCATTTCCCTGAGTGGGATTCTTGACATTGTGCGCGGAGGATTCCACTTCAACACTATCTTAGGCTTGCCAGTAAAGGCATCAACCTCAAACCTTCTGATATACCTAGTAGGTTGTTGGGGTCTGAAGTTAACCCATCTAGTGTGGTACTCCTTCTTTAGGGCAGCCTCAAACCAGCCTGACATCTTCCTTGAGTCAGCATACAAAAACTTTAGTTTGGCCAGCTGGTTGAGCTCAAAACCTGGTAGAGTCTTTAGAACATGTGGGAATCTGAAGTACTCTATGCCCTGTTCTCTCTTAATTGGATACGCAATGAGATCTTCAAAGTACGCCCATGCTATATCCTTCCTGACACCTTGTGTTGTTTCTTGACTATATAGAGTTTGGTGTAGGAATCCTTCTTTGGTGCAGTACGTTGGACTCTAACTTCTTCAAAACATGCAGCCCACTCAGCCTTTCGAATGTCAACATCATCATTTGAGGCTTGGGCTGTGTCTTCTGCTTTCTCTGTTTCTTGCTCCATATAGTTCAACACCTCAATAGTATCGCTGACAAGGGATTCACCCAGATTGGGGACCACATTACCCTCATTATCAGCGTACTGAGGGTACTCCTCGGCAGTGACATCTTCGATCTCTACATCATCAACATCGTTGAGCTCATCGTCACTTATCGAATCGCATGTCGGAGCATCTTTTACTATCTCATCTGGATTTAGCTCGAAAAGCTCTGCGAGTTGCTCATTTGATAGATCATGAATTATTTCCCCTTCTTCATGGGTATAATTCACTGACCTCCTGACAATCCCTTGCAGATCAAGAATCATTGTTAGCTGAGACTTAACCTGCTGAAGGGGAGCAATATCAAACTCATCTCTTTGGTAATTTTGATCTGTTTGATTTAAACATTCCACACATAAATCATTACTAATTAATCAAACAGAAATGCATTAAAGTAATATAAACATTAAATACATTATGTTCAATACAGGATTCAAGTACAAAAGAAGATAAATACATAAACATCTAGTCTTTACTTTTATCTTGTATCATTGTTTCATCATTTGGAGGAGCAGAGGTAGAAGCTGATTGATCTTGTCTGTTCTTTGTCCTTTTCTCTTGACCTGTAGCAGTGGCCGATGCAAGTGCATCCCCTCCTTCTGCTTCTTCATCATTGTCCTTATCCTCTGTCCTATCTCTTTCTGTATCTTCATACTCCTCAGTATCACTCTCATCATCCTCATCATTATCTTCATCATTATCATCTCTGTCTCCTTCCCTGATCTTCAATGGCTCCTCCTTAGATCCTTTCAGTTTTAACAAGATAATCTTCCTTGCCTTCTCCAGCTCCTCTATTTTCTTGCTTGACGTGACACTTTGAGCTTGGAGTTGGTCCATCTTGGTGCTCTGAGCAGCCATCTACTGGGCCTGCTCCTCTATAACTCGAGGTTGCTCGGCAATTTGGTGAGATTGTGCAGCAGTCAGGTCAGTAAGCTGGCGGATCTGAGCTGCCTTTTCCTCATCAGCAGCCAGTAAGCGCATCACCATTCTGTTAAGCGTTGACAACTGTTCCTCTACCCCGATTGGAGGTAGAGGAGATCTATAAGTATGTGAGGGATGGGCTGAGGGTATTGATTGGTGTGACGTGGTGGTGGAGGTAGTGGTAGTGAAGATAGGTCTGTATAATGGTGGAGGTGATGTGGGAGTAAAGGATATGGTGGTGGAGGGAATCTGTACTGTGGTGGTAGGTATGGTGGTGGCTGTGGTAGATGTGGTGGATGTGGTGGCTGTGGTGGATGTGGTAGATGTGGTGGATATGGTGGCTGTGGTGGATGTGGTGGCTGTGGTGGATGTGGTGGTTGTGGTAGTGAGGAAGGTCACCTGACGCTTCTTCTTCCTCCTTGTTCCAGTTGAGGTGGAAGCTCCCCCTACAACCCTGCCTGTGGACCCCGATGCATAGCTTGGGTCAGTATCAGTATCGCCGGAGTCTCTCGGGTGTCCACCAACCACCCTTAACCCATGTTTTGTGGGAACAACTTTCCTTCCCACAGTTCGTGTAAGGGGCTCCTCATCCGATTCATCCTCCTCCTCCGCGCCAAGAACAAAATCCTGATGAAATCCCGCTTACTCGGTAACTTCTCCAGCTGTGACGGACACTGGAGGTACAGAATCAGACATAGTGCCTCTGAGTGGACTAGGCATATCGTCTCCAGCATCCCCACTGTCATCATCATCTGAGTCATGAGTGGGTAGAGCTATCTGTTCCACATCAGAGTCACTATCCTCGTGATGCCACTTTCTCTTTGCTGGCACCACATAGTCATCCCGGGCAAGATGACCAAACAACCTCCTGACAGGAGGCTTCACTTGCTTTCCCCTGTACACTTTCATCCTTCCTAGGGTAGTGTCATCCATTACCTCCAAGACTACCGCATCCTCCTTTTCCTTCGGCAATGAGGGAAGCTTCTGATCTATGATCATCTGCATAAACCTTGGGTACATACAGAAGGCTTCCTTCCCTTTCCCCTCGATGTTCTCCACCAGAGAGGTGAAGATCATCTTGGAGAAGCTGAACGGATGGTTCAGCACCAACGCAACGTATGCGTTCTGCATCTGGTCAGACAGCTCATCAAAACCACCTTTTCTGGAAGTCATGCACTTGAGCAGCATGTGTGCAAGATATTTAAACTGGGGACAAAGGTTACTCTTGTTGAGTACCCTGGAATTGATGTCCCCAGAGTATTTGGCTCTAAGAAAGCATCCTCTGACTGTGAAGGGGTGTAATTGAGTCGGACAATCAGCGTCATCCCCCAATTGTAGTACGATCCTTAGATCGTCCTCTGAAATAGTAATAGCCTCACCAAATATGGTACTTCTGATGCAACGAGGCTCAGGCGATCTATCAACTGTAGCCCCTTCCCAGAAGGCTTGTTGAATGGATCGATACGGAGTGCAAGGAGTAGATATGGCATGTGCAATCCTCGATCTTAGTAGGAATGTGATTATGCCAGAGAAATCAGCAGCGTTTCTGGATGTTAAGTCCAGATGAGCACATATATTGTGCTTTGTGCTCATAATCCATCTACTCGCCATCTGTTACACCAAGATAGTAAACATTAGTACCATTGACTAAGAAAGTCATGAAATCCTTAAGCTTGAAGAAAATCTTTCTGTCATGCGATTGACATTGTGCGAAAGGGGTTCAGTCGTGCGATTGAACCGTAAGAATGTGGTTCAGTCGTGCGATTGAACCGTACGAATGGGACTCAGTCGTGCGACTGATCCCATACGTACCTCTGGGTGTGCGACTGGGCTCCTACGTATATACCCTTATGCGGTTACACCAGTCGTGCAACTGAACTTCATACGCATTGTTCAGTCATACGCTTAAGCAGTTTGAGCCCTTCAGTCGTGCGACTGAAGTTCATCAGGCTGTCCATTCGCATGAAGTACTGACTGTTCAATTCAAAATACTTTTTCACCATTTTTGAGTTTTAGACATCGTTATCTGGTTCATTTGACTCGCAATTCATTCTTAAACCACCTAACATTGTTACTTTCGTTTGTTTGAGTCATTTAGGTAGGTTATTTAGTCACTTAAGCCTCGATTACTTTGCGAGTCCGAATGTACCGTGTTTTTCATCACATTTCAAGTTATGGGAGTGCATGTATACAGTAAATTACCTGTAGAGTCGATCTAGATGGTCAGTAATCAAGAAACAGGGGGTTTGGCGATCAATTGAACTTTTTGCAGAGTTGGCTTAATTCGTGCGATTCAGGGTGATTTTGAAGGTGGTGAGTCTCTACGACCGACTCCCCTTCTATTTATATTAACCCTAGATTCAATCGTGCGACTGAGCTCATATGCACCTTTCAGTCGTGCGAGTGGGACTTAGTCGTGTGATTGGTTCAATCGTCCTTCTTCAGTCGTCCGACTGAATCTCAGTCGTCCGACTGAATCTCAGTCGTCCGACTGAACCACTCATTCTCCCTTAATCATCCGACTGGCCCAATCGTATGGCCATTCAGTTGAATAGTCCATATTCATGGTCCATTCGTATGATTGGGCCATACGGATGGTCCATTCGTGCGAATAGGTCATATTTATTAACTTTTCTGCCCATTTGAATATTTAACTTTTAAAATCCCTTTAATTGCAGAAATTTACGTTCTGAGCAGTTGATCATCTTAGACATGATCGTTTTGACTTGAAAACCTTTTTATCACCTCAGACGTGACTGATTTAACTTTTAACACTTATGTGGTCATCTCAGACATGACCCTGTTAGTGAGTTGATCCCTTACTGATTTTCCTGATGTAATCCGACAAACAAACTAACTAAAACGACTGACTAAATTAGAAAATTAAACTAAAAATTAAAAAATAAAAATTGTTTTTGATTTTTGTGAGAGATAAGTCCTGAGATGGAAATCTACTGGATTTGGTTCCGGAATAGACAACTTTAACTTAGATTGACCGTACCTGGACCAATTCCATTTTGGGATCATACAAGCATTTGTGCACACTTATACGGTAAGCAACATTCCTCAGGAGCTTTTGAGCGGTCTACGGGTATTATTACAAGGAGATACTATTCTTAGAGCTTTCAAAGAGAAGCCAGTCCTCAGGTCAGTGCCATCGCACAACAGAGAGGTGGCAAACAACATTGAATTCTAGAATATCTAGGTTATGCTTATCCTCAGGTCAGTGCCATCGTATAGCAGAGAGGCACACAACCTCTCTCCTTGTTAGAGCAGCTTAATTTTATGTTGCACAAATGCACCAATAACATAAGTCATTAGCTTGATAGCATTTTTATTTCATTTTTTCGTGCTTTGCTCTATTTATGGTCATCCGCACACATTTGTGGCGTTTACATGCTCATTACCCCTTATTGAAATATAGTTGATTGTGTTAACCAGTGATAAGATGGGAGCCCACAGTCAGTTGAACCACTTAGTTTGAGCTTGAGATCACCAGTAAGGTCTAATCATCTATTGTGTTGAATCTACCGACATATCACTTGTGGTCTAGCAACCTCTAGGTCTACTCTCATTGTGTTACCTTAAGAGTTACTAGTTTTTCTATCATCTTTCCTTTTATATTGCTTAGACAACACAGACTTATACTTTGAATTTTTTTTATTTTTTTTGCACCTTTTCTAAATTAAAATTTCAAGGTCCCTCTTGATTTGTTCCTGTGTACTATCATATTCCAAAAGGTTTGAATCGGTATCACAGATACGATCTACCTTATATCAGCTTTCCACTCCTACTACCCCCTTTTTTTATTGTTAACTTGCTGACTTATTCTCCCCCTAAAATTCTAAAATCATAACTGGTTTATTATTTTAGGATTTTAATAACCAGCAAAATAACATGAGTTTAAATTAAACAGACTGAAATAAACCAATAAAATAAAAGGAAAAAAATTAACTAACCTACATCGGACTACACATGATCATCATCAGGAATAACGTCACTTTTCTTTTTAACGCCGTTGACCTTTAGCAAATATTGAAAACGTGGTTTATCAAAGGCTTTAGTGTAGAGGTCAGCATGTTGAAAATAAGTATTAATTTTTACCACATCAATTAAGTTCTTTTCAAAACAGTCTCTTATGAAATGATATTTAATACCGATATGTTTGGTCTTAGGATGTTGGACCGGATTTTTAGTTACTGCAATTGCAGCAGAGTTATCAACACAAATACGAGTAGAGGAGAACTTTAAACCGTAATCCCGCATTTGTTGTTGAATCCAGACGATTTGTGAACAGCAACTTGTAGCAGCAACATATTCGGCTTCACAGGTGGACAATGCAACCGATGTCTGTTTCTTACACTGCCAAGTCACTAGTCTTCTCCCAAAGAATTGACACCCTACGGATGTAGACTTGTAGGTCATCTTGCAGCCTCCGTAATCCGAGTCACTATACGCCGTGAGCTCAAAATCATCATCATGAGGATACCACAACCCAAGTGTGGGTGTACCCTTTAGATAGCGAAAAATCCTTTTGACCCCGATCAGATGATTGACCTTAGGTTTAGCCTGATATCAAGAACATAAACATGTAGCATACATGATATCAGGTCTTGAGGTAGTGAGATACATGAGGGATCCAATCATTCCTCGGTACATCATGGCATCTACAAGATCTCCATTTTCATCAGGTGCTATGTCATGATTCGTAGCAAGTGGAGTACCAGCAGCAGATGCATTCTCCATGTCAAAGCGATTGAGAATGTCTCTTACGTACTTGGTCTGATGTAGAAAGATCCCATTTGGTGTTTGATCCACCTGTAGCCCGAGAAAGAACTTCATCTCCCCATAGCACTCATCTCAAACTCTTTCTTCATAACTGCTTTAAACTCTTTGCATAACTCTTCGTTCTTTGAACCAAAAATTATGTCATCAACATAGATCTGTACGAGCAGTAGGTCGCCATCTTTCTCTTTAATGAATAGCGTGCAGTCAATTACTCCCCTGCGAAAGCCGTGTTTCACAAGATGAGTAGAGAGTTTCTCATACCAAGCTCTTGGAGCTTAATGAAGCCCGTACAAAGCCTTGTCGAGCTTGAAGACTCTATCTCGATGATACGGATCTTCAAATCCCTCGGGTTGACTTACATAGACTGTTTCTCTGATTTCCCCGTGAAGGAATGCACTCTTCACATCTAATTGATAGACTTTAATCTTCATGTATGATGCATAGGCAAGGAATATACCAATGGCTTCCATCTGTGCCACGGGTGCAAACACCTCATTGTAATCAATTCCCTCGACTTGGCGAAAACCTTGAACCACCAGTCGAGCTTTGTTCCTGATAATGACCCTTTGTCATCCTTCTTGCATTTCAAGACCCATTTGGTGCCAATTACTTTAGCACCTTTAGGTCTATCAACTAGAGTCCATACACCTAACTTCTTGAACTGAAGAAGTTCTTCTTGCATTGCACTCACCCACGCCTCATCATTTAGTGCTTCACTGATGTATTTTGGCTCAAATTGGGAGACAAAACACCGATAAGCACCATCATGAATATATCTCTTCTCCATAACTGAGGCGTAATCAGCTGAGTATAGCTGATTTCGGGTTTGTACTCCTGATGTAACATCTCCAATAACACTGTCTAATGGATGATAGACCTTTAGTCGTGATCCTGGAGTAGTAGGAACAACTACCTCAGAGCCAAGATTATGAACATTTGGTTCTGCATCTGAGGTAGTTGGAGTTTGAGCCTTGAAGTCTAAGGTGCATCACTGGTAGATGCTTGTGGAGTTTCAGGAACTGGAACCTGTTCCTCCTGACTGTTCTGGTTATCTTCTTCAGCTTCATCTTCAGAGGAGGAGTCATTGTCGTAGATCACTTCCCCTGACTGAGTAGATGATTCTCCCTGTGAGCTAGATGTTGGTGTATTCAAGATATCATACATCATTCGTGTAGCTAACTCGTCATCCGAGGGAGGGAGAGGGATGTTGAAGGACTTGAAGAATCCATCATAGTCGAAAAAGTAGGTGGGTCCTTTGCCAGTAGGTGGTGTGGTATATCGCTGAACATCAACATTACACCACACTTCTACTAGACCCGTTGAGTTGTTGTAAACTCGCTTGTTCGGTATGTTGTATCCTAGAAAGATGCCTTCATCTGCCTTCTCGCTGAATTTACCCTCTTGTGTCTTTTTCAGAAGTGTGCACGACGCGCCAAATGGTTCGAGATACTCCAAGTTCGGTTTGCGTCTTTGTAGTAGCTCGTAACATGTCTTTCCATGGCACTTGACTATCAGGACTCGATTCAGTGTGTAACATGCATTCGCCACTGCCTCATTCCAGAATTGGATAGGCAGTTTCGAGTCTGCCAGCATAGTCCGTGCTGTCTCTATCAAGCTTCTGTTCTTTCTCTCAGCAACGCCATTCATATGAGGTGTGTAGGCAGAAGTGAATTGATGCACAATTCCCTTTTCCTTGCAGTATGTCTCCATCCACTGGTTCTTGAATTCCGTTCCGTTGTCTGAGCGTACTTGTCTAACTTTCAGCTTGTAGAGAGATTCTAGTGTGGTTATCAACTCCTTGAATGACTCAAATGTTTCTGATTTGAATTTCAGAAACATTACCCAAGTGAACCTTGAGTAGTCATTAGTGACCACAAAACAGTACAAGTCGCCTACAATGCTCTTTGTACTGACTGGACCAAACAGATCCATGTGAAGAAGTTCAAGAGGTAGTTCTATTGAATGAACTTTCTTTTCCGTATGAAACTTCTTTGTCTATTTGCCTTTCTTGCAAGCTACACAAAAGTCAGGAAGCTGGAAGTTCTTGATAGTAACTCCTCTCACCAGATCCTTCTGAATCAAGTGATTCATCTTCCTTTGACTAATGTGTCCGATTCTCCTATGCCAGGAGATGGAATCCTTTTCAGTAGCTTTAGATAGAAAACACTGAACTTCATGATCTATTGTAGAAGCTGTTGACAGATCCAAGACATAAAGATCTTTATATCTTGAAGCAGTCATCAAAACTTGGTCCTCTGGGATCACGTAGTCTTTCTTTAGTACGTAACACTTCTTTTTGTCGAAGATGGCTTTAAATCCCTTATCACATATTTGGGAAACAGAAAGTAAGTTATTTTGTAGTTGTTGAATGTAGTTCACTTTATCAAACTTAACTTTCTGATTCCCCACTTCTCGTTGTGCTGTGATATACCCACCCTTGTTTCCAGCAAATGAAGCATGCCCTCCTTTTATTTTCTTGACGTTTGATAAAAGAGCCATGTTTCCTGTCATGTGCCTGGATGCTCCGCTGTCTACTATCCACGTGTTAGTTTCAGCACTGTATCGAACACCCTGCACATACAAAGTAAAGGATTAGATTGGGTTAGGAACCTAAGCCTTTACTTGCTTGGGTTTCCCAGAGGCATCACACATCATAAATTCTACCCATTGACCCTTAGAGGATGAGGATAGCTCAGGTTCCTTCTTGTCATTATTATCAGACACTGAGGATGTCTTCTCCTTCCAAAATCCACATTTGTGCAACGCCTGTTTGTGATAAACAGTCGACTGACTTACAGGTTGAATTTTAGGTTCACTAGTTCTTCTAGGTGGAGTCAGTGAGATCCTCTTAGAAGACCTAGGCTTTGAAACCTGAAGTTCAGTCTTCTTACGGGGTGTCTGATAGAAGTGACAATAGGAAGCAATGTGTCCATATTCACCATAGATGTAGCACGATCTGCTACTAAACTTTCTTTGTGGAGAAGTGTGTGACACTCTAGTAACATAACTCACTCTAGGTTTTGACTCTGGTTCTTTGGTTGTTTTCTCTGGTTTAACAAAGTTAACTGTTTTAACCTGTTTAACATCCTTTTCTTTTTGGTTAATAGGTTTTTGACTTGACGTATGTGAAAGATTAACCTTAGAAGTCCTTTTAGGTTCTGATTTGACTCTGTTTGATCCTGACTTTAAGTTAACCTTTTCAAATTCCTTTTCCAGATTAACACTAGACAATTTATCATTTGCCTTTGAAGTGGCCTCCGTTTGTTTGTTTCCTGAGTCAATAGATGAACATAAGGAATCTGGATCTCTAACAAGAGGAGTAGACACCATATGATCCTTGATGGGATTACTATTTATTGGTCTAGTCTTAGTGTTCATCAAAGTCTCAGGTGGTGGTGGAACCACTTTATAACCCAATCCCTCCCCGTTGTTCCTTTCTCTCACTAAGTGTTGGACTATGTGTGAAGAACTAGTCCAACTGTGCAGTTTCTGTTTTAATGAATTTACTTCTACTTCTAGAACTGCTTTTGCTTCTTAGTGTCTTCTAGGGAGTTTAGATAATACCTAATGTCATTAGCTTGGTTAAAGGAAACTACTTCGGTTTCCCTAAATTGTTTAGTCAAAAGGTCTATCTTTTCTTTATAACTATGCTCATTTTGTTTTAATACCCTATTAGCCTTAGTGCACAGTTAAAATCTTTTACTAAGTTATCATTATGATCTAATAACCTAGCAAATTTTCATCTATGTATTCCTAAAAGTATCACAATCAGAACAAGCATGATTATCAAACATTTGGTCAGTAGTACTTACCTGAGTTGATTCAGTAGAGTTAGCCATCAACGCAGCACAGATGTCTCTGGTTCTGGTGATTCTTTTTTTTCTATCTCTGATGTGGTAGTCTCCTCTTTAGGCTAGTAACTGACCTCGGTTGCAGTTGCTTCTTCACTATGTGACATCGCTATCTCAACTGCTAGATCTCCTTCACTAGCGGAATCACTGTCAATATCTTCTACACTTGCAATTTGATTCCCCTGGTGAGACAAACCTAAAGCTCCAATCCTGTCCTTCATCATCATGAGCAGTCAAGGCTTTTGGATCCTTGCTTGATGAAGTAGAACTGGTAGCTTGCTTGTCTTGACGAGTGAAGGACGAGAATGGGTTCCCGTTACCCGTCTTCTTAGGCTTGACACATTCTCTTTTGAAGTGCCCCTTCTCTCCACAGTCGAAGCAGGTCACTTTGCTCTTGTCAAAGCCAAATGTGGTATCCTTAGTAGCTACCAAGTTCTGTCCGGTTTGTTTTACAAACTTCTTTGCTCTCCGGACAGCACTAGCTAAAGCCCACATTATATCCATCCTCTCAAGCTCCATTTCGTCCACCTACTCGTAGTCCTCGTCTGCCAAATGGCAGTTTCCAATCTTCCCAGCAATAAGTTCATCATAAGAATGGACCATTGCAGCCAAAAGATCCATGTGTTCTCGAGCTACTTCCACTGTCACATTTCCGAGATTCTCGGTCTCAGTTTAGTTGCACTTGCTTCGGATCCAATATAGTGGGAACAAGAAAGTCCCGATGTGTCTGATCCTGAAGGAGATGCATGTGAAGGACCCGATGAGCTAGACACAAATACAGCCTGGAGAGGTGCTCTAGATGTCTTAGCTTGAGGCGTGGCATTGTATAAAGCTGGATTATGATTGTATGAAGACTTCTGAGCTCTATACTTCATCCTAAGTGACTCTTCTCGCAGCTTAAGAATGAAGTCATTAATATCCAGTTTTGCCAGCATTCCATTCTGTCTAAGATTAGACACGAATGAAGACCACTTTTCAGGCAATCCGTCTGCAAAATTAGTAACTTTCTCTTCCATGGTAGTAGCCACCCCATGTGTATGCAGTTCACTCATCAGATGGTAGAATCTATCTATAACATCGTCCAAACTCTCATTTCCTATCGATGAGAAGTTATCGAATTCCTTCTTTAACTCCTTAGCCTTGATTGCCTTCAATGAAGCATTCCCGTCATACCTCTTTTCTAGCTCATCCCAAAGTTTCTTGGACTGCTTATTTTCTGAGTACTGGTGGAATATGTCTTTAGGAATAGATTGTGTAATCAATGCATAAACTCTTTTTTCTGCATTGTATTTGACTTTCTGCATGTTCGTCATTCCTCCTAACGTTAGCTTAACTCCATCAGCTCCCACAGGTGTACTAATCCAATCTCGATGACTTCCCACGGATTCGGATCCACTCCGTTGAGGTAGATCTCAAAACGTTGTTTCCAGTGGGGAAACTCATCTAACGTCTAGAGCTTTGGTGGTTTATTATGATTACCCACCTCATTCTCAAGCAACAGCAGGTCTATATCCTAGAGTCCTTTCCCGCAGTAAAGGCTGACATTTGATCTTCCATTGCGAATAACTTTAAGTCTAATAACTTTAATTCTAATAAAACAAATTGTCACTGGGGCGACTGAAGGGTGCGAATGGTCTAGTCGTGCGTATGAACTCTACGACTGCTTCAATCGTTCGGCTGAACTAAGCGATTAGCTCAGTCGTGCGAATGAATCTGATGCGTATGAACAGTATGACCGAAAGGTTCAATCGTATGAATGGAGATGCAACTATGTCCAATCGTGCGTCTGAGCAATGCGAATGAGAGCCAGTCGTGCGAATGGCTCACTCGTGCGACTGAAGCTGCTGTTTTGCGAAAATTTCTAGGTTAAACGTGTTTTAGCCGTAAAAATTCGAAATTTCGCAAGGTCTAATCGCCTAAGTCTGTAGAAACCAAACTTTGATGAGCAGGGAACGTCCAAGATCACTTCTGACGCAAAAGATTGCGTTTTTAGTGCAAAAACACAAATTTTTTATCAATCTTGATTGAATCACACGTAATCAAGAGCCAAAGCTTTGATACCACTTGTCAGGACCTGGTATTTGAATGAAATACCTAGAGATTAGCGTGTAAACCAGATCAAATAGTGCGGAATCCTACTGATTGGCGATCCAATCAGTGAGAACACACGAAGAATCAATCAAGAATTAAAACTAACGTTAGAAATCGATTGGGAATCGATCTAATGTGTTCTATGAACTTGGAGAACGAATTGGGAGGCTTCTGGACGGCTAGGGTACGTCTGGAATCGTAATTAATCGAAAAGCTTTATTTTTCACGAATTGGGTTGTATTTATAGGTTGGTATTATTCAATCGTGCAACTGAACCATTAGTATGGTTCAGTCGTGCGATTGAACCATGCGGTTGATTCATCCGCACGACTAAGTGTTCAGTCGTGCGACGAAGCCAATCTTATGTGTCAATCATACGACTAATCCAGTCTCCCGGTTCAGTCGTGCGACTGAGTCATTTGTATGAAGTTATTCATGCTTATGGTCCATTCGCATGGGCCATTCGCATGAGAATTTCATTAAGTTAAGTTTGAATGTATTAGTTAATAAACATTATGTCTAACAATTCTAACAACCACAAACCTAATTAACCAATTTAATATCAACTCATTAATGAAATATTAGTCATTAGAAATCACAAATAACCAATATCATTTCATTAATCATATCAAATTTCACCAGAATCAGATAAACAAGATCTATTACATTTCATATCATGATCTAGGAACATACAGTATCAACATTCAGGCTAGAATCCATGTTCTTTAATTCGGTGAAATTAAGACAAACATTCTTTAAGGTGACCATGGTTTCATAAGAGAAAATGATATTGTAGTTGACACAACAATGTATTAAGAATGTAGGTACTGTCGTGTATGATACTATCGTGTAATAATTAAGAAATGATATTTTCATGAATCATTTTAAGCATATTGGTAATATCTTGAGAGGACGTAAACCAGCTTTAAGCTCTCACGATTGTCGTTGCCGATATTCAGACGAATCGTAGTCTAACTGAGAGTTGTTGTTTAAACTCTTATCGGATTCTACCCTCTTCTCCATCTTCTCCGTCGACCCTTAAATAAACAAACGATTATTCAAACATCCGATTTGAATCTTCAATCGGAGAAGAAGATGAATAGTTACAGAAATCAAACAGAAATGTGATGATTTACCGTTTATACAACGATATTAAATAGTTGATTATTAGATCTACCGGCACCTCTCGAGAAATCGTTGATGCATAAGTAAACAAGCAACTGAGTAAACCACCGATTTGAACCTTCAATCGGAGAAGAAGATGAAAAATTACAAAATTAAAACACGGATTCATGAACCTTAATTTTTGGGCAAACCAATTTAACTTTTAAGAATAGTAAAAAGAATAAAGCCCTAAACAATAGTGTGCACCAGTCTGAGGAATTGCAGCAGTGGTGGGAACAAAAGGAGAGATTAAGAAGTGAAGATGTACCTAAAAACAATAGTTTGTGCGGGGGCGGTTTGAGGGATTGCAGCAACAACATTTAGGGTTGGGAAGTGGGGTTTTGGAAGAGGAAGACATGATAAGAGCAGGGGGTTAGATACGAAAGGAAGTTCTAGTATAGAATCCGATGTAGGTTTTGGTTTAGTTGGATGGTCCGACCCGATGTAAGGTCCGCATTCTCCAAAAGAACCGGACAAATAGGCGGGAAAAGAAATTATAAGGGTTGTAGAAACATGCCACTTGTCCATAGTTATACCTTTTTATTAGAAGTAAGGGATGGTCCGTATATGCTATCTAACCTCCCCTCGGTTTTCCTATATCCGAAACGAAACTAAAACATGCCACCTAGAATGCGAAATACGTCAACAAGTGGAAACGCCAACTTACCGGCTACCGCAGAAGAGCTAGCCTAGTTAACAGCCCAACATATCAAATCATCCTTGGAACAACATGATGCTAATGTAGCTGCTAGTCAAGGAAAAGGTCTGGAATTACAGGTAATGGTATTGGAAATGGAATGGGAAACGGCTCAAACATAGGTTCTGGTGTTGGTGCCGATAATGGTTCTTGTACGAATAGAAACACGTGTAGTTCATTAGGCGGACAACTTCAAGGGTGCTCGTATAAGACATTCCAAGGATGTAATCCAAGAGCTTTTATTAGTGCTGAAGAGCCATTAGGTATTGTTAGGTGGATTGAGGATAAGCAGACTATTATAGCCATAAGTAACTTCTCTCCTAATCAAAAGTCAAGTACGCAACCAGTTCCTTCTAAGATGCAGCATTGTCATGGTAGAATTCTTAACGCCAACTTCTGGGTAATGTAAACGCTTATGAACTCACATGGAAACAATTGAAGGTCATGTTGCTTCAAGAGTATTACCCTCATAATGAACTACACAAACTAGAAATGAAGTTTTGCAACCTTATAATGTTCTAGGTTCAACAATCTCGCCAGATTGGTGCCTCGAATGGTTACATTTGAATATGTTTGGATTGAGAGATTCATTCGGGGATTGACACCCCAAATAAGAAACAATGTTACAACCTCAAACCCTTCCATTATTCAGAGTGCTATAGCTATTGCACACTCTATGACCGACGATGCAATATGTAGTGGAACCTAATTAAGAAAGATAATTATGGAAAAGAGTGCTAGAAGTCAAAAAGAAGATTGTTAAGATTGAGAGAAGGTCATTCCGTGTGAAAAGAAAGTGGTTTGGAAGTCCAAGAAGCACGTGAGTAACAAGAAGGGTTACAGTCAAGGATTTGAGTGGGCTTATGTTGCAACTTGTGGCAATAAAAGGGTAAACAAAGAAGTCCAAGGGAAAGTGTGGATATTCTCATAGTGGTGAATGTAGAGTTTGCACTCATTGTCATAAATTTGGACATCTAGGTCAAAATTGCCGATCAAAGCCTCATGAAAGAGTAACGAGGAATGACCGTCTTGCTTTGAATGTGGTATAGTAGGATATTTCAAGAAGGATTGTTCGAAGTTGAATGGATCTACGGCCAGAGGGAGGGCTTTTGAAATGAATGCTAGAGATCCATGTCAGGAACCATCAATGGTTAAGTGTACGTCCCTTATTAATAATCATTATACCTCCATTTTATTTGACACTGATGACAATTTAAGTTTTGTGTCAAAGGAATTGGAGCCATTGTTGGGTATAAAACCCTGTAAGCTAAGTAAGAAATATATTATTGAACTAGCTAACGGGAAGAAAATAGAATTTAACAAAGTAACCAAACATTGTACCTTACAACTTAATGATCGTCTTTTTAGTATCGACCTATTACCTGTTGATCATGGAAGCTTTGATGTTATCATTGGAATGGATTGGCTCTCTCGGAATCACGCTAAAGTTGTATGTTTTGAAAAGATTATTCGCTTACCAACCTTTAATGGTGAAGTTATAATTGTTCAAGGAGACAAAGGAAAACCTCCATTAAAACTTGTTAATGTCATGAAAGCTTATGAATACTCAAATGAAGGATATACAGCCTTCCTAGTAAAAGCGATTGACATTAAGAATGAGGAGAAAAGAAATGAAGACATTGTGGTTGTGCGAGAGTATCCAGAAGTATTTCTGAAGATTTACCTAGTTTATCTCCACAAAGGCAGATCAAATTTGAATTGATCTAGTGCATGGAGTTTCACCTGTAGCTTGATCACCGTATCTATTAACACCTTTTGAGATGCAGGAATTATCATAACAACTACAAGAGTTATTAGACAAAGGGTTTATCCAACCAAGTTTTTCTCCTTGGGGAGCATCGGTCCTATTTGTTAAAAATAAGGACGAATCTTTTAGAATGTGCATCTGTTACCGAGAATTAAATAAGCTTACCATTAAGAATCGGTACCCATTCCCAAGAATTGATGATTTGTTTGATCAGCTCCAAGGATCTAGCTATAACTCAAAAATCAAAGGATCTAGCTATAACTCAAAAATCAACGTGTGGTCTGGTTACCTTCAATTGCTAATAGTAGAAGAAGATGTTCCAAAGACAGCCTTTAGAAGGCGTTATTGTCATTATGAGTTCCTGGTGATGTCGTTTGGTCTAACTAATGCACCTATTGTGTTCATGGACCTCATGAATAGGGTCTGCAAACCCTACTTGCACAAGTTTGTGATAGTATTCATTGATGACATTCTAATATATTCACAGTCCAAGGAAGAACATGAGCATAATCTTCCACTTATTCTAAACGTTCTAAAGAAAGAAAAGTTGTACACAAAATTCTCCATGTGTGAGTTTTGGCTTTGAGAAGTTTAATTCCTCAGACATGTTATCAATGAAAAGGGGATCCATGTGGATCTAGGAAAGGTTGAAGTAATCAAGAATTGTGATGCACCCAAGTGTCCAAGAGAAGTGCGATAATTTTTAGGGTTAGCCAGTTACTATCGTAGATTTATTGAAAACTTCTCAAGAATAGCACAACCATTACCCTATTAACTCGTAAAGATAGAAACTACAAGTGGGGTGTTGATCAAGAAGAAGCTTTTCAATTGCTAAAGCAAAATCGTGTAGTACACCTATATTGTCTTTACATGATGGGACTGATGGATTCATAGTGTATTACGATGCCTCCATATAAGGTCTTGGATTTGTATTGTTTCCAGAAAGATAAAGTTATTTCCTACGCATCAAGACAATCAAAAGTGCATGAAAAGAATTACACTACCCATGATCCTGAATTAGGTGTTGTGGTTTCGGCTCTTAAAATCTGGAGACATTATCTCTATGGAATCAAATGTGTTGCAAACAACGATCAAAAAAGTTTACAACATATGGTTAATTAGAAGGATTTAAATATGAGACAATGTCATTGGGTAGAGTTATTAAATGATTCTGATTGTGATATATGATATCACCTGGTCAAGGCCAATGTTGTTGTAGATGAAGCATACACTTGCGAGTGTTATAGTTAACCATACACTTGAATCTTATTACTCGGATTCATGATACTCAACATGAAGCATTAAAGGACGGAAATTTAGAGAATGAAGGCCTATGAACCTGACTCCGATAACATGATGCATTTTGCAAACCGAATATGGGTTCCAAAGTATGGAGACTTGCGCAGAGTAATTCTAGATAAAGCGCATAAGTGAACATACCTAATTCATCTAGGATCCGACAAGATGTATCACAATGTAAGGAAATTCTACTAGTGGCCTAACATTAAGGGAGATATAGCTTCGTATGTGAACAAATGTATGACTTGTTCCAAGGTAAAGGCAAAATAGTAGAAACCATCTAGACACTTACAACAACCTAAGATCCCAAAACGGAAATGGGAGTGCATTGCTATGGATTTTATGACAAAACTACCTTGGACATCAAGTAGTTATGAAACGATTAGGGTAGTAGTTGATCAATTGACAAAATCTGCATACTTTTTACCAATGAAAGAGATGTATAGCATGAATAAGTTGGCCGATTTATACATCAAAGAGGTGGTATTATGTAATGGCATACCAATATCGATTATTTTTATAGAGATAGTCGACTCACCTTAAGGTCCTGGCAATCCTCACATGAAGCCATGGGTACTCGGTTAGACATGAGTACAACATATCACCCACAAATGGACGACCAAAGTGAAAGAACCATTTCGATACTAGAAGATTTGTTGAGAGCATGCGTAATTGATTTTGGTGGAAATTAGGACACTCATCTACCATTAGCTGAGTTCTCATATAATAATAGTTATCGCACTAGCATTAAGACAACTCCATTTGAAGCACTATATGGAAGATAATGTCGTTCGCCTTTGTGTTAGGCAAATATCGGCGAAAGAAAATTAACGGTGCTAGAGATTATTCAAGAGACGACGGACAAGATCATTCAGATTAGAAAAAAGGCTTCAAGCTGCCAATAGTCGACAAAAGAGTTATGCAGATACTCGAAGAAAACTATTGGAGTTCCAGGTTGGTGACATAGTATTTTTGAAAATATCCCCTTCGAAGGGTACTATGAGATTTAGCATGCAAGGGAGGCTTAATCCACGATACATTGGGCCATTTGAATCGTGAAACAAATTAGGAAACTTGCATACAATATAAATCTACCAAGTGAACTTGGAAATATTCACAATGTGTTTCACGTGTCTAATTTAAGAAAATGCATGTAAGATGAATCACTAGTTATTCCACCAGACGAATTTTGTACCGATGACAAACTACATTTTGTCAAAGAACCAATAGAAATCCTGGATTGGAAGGTTCAGAAGCTTAGACAAAGTCAATTAAACTATTTAAAGTCAGATGGAACTCTAAGAGAGGACCTGCATTTACATGGGAATGTCAAGACCAAATGCAACAAAAGTATCCCCACTTGTTCAAACCAGGACCTCACGAATTCAACAATGTAAAATTTCGGGATAAAATTTCATAAACGAGGGAAAAGTGTGACATCTGATCAAATCATGTCAACGTTCATACGAGACTATCTTAGTATTAATTTTATATTTTATATTCATTGTGTTTGGCTATTCGAAAAACCCAAGTCAACAGTTATAATTCATAAAAATAATAAAAATAATAATAATAATAATAATAATAATAATAATAATAATAATAATAATAATAATAATAATTATATGGATGATGATGATTAGGTGAAAGTTTGCATGGATGACAAGTAGTTATCCAAATTTCTTCAGAACCCACACTCTACACACACACACTTCACATAACCTTTCATCTCCTCACCACCCACTTCACTCCCACACCACCGCCATCGATCAACACCCCACCATCGAAACCATCACCTGCCACCACCCCCACCACTGAGACCATCATTTGTTGTCACACCATCGACCGCCGCCACCTGCCACCTACTCCACCGCCATGGCCGTCAACCTCCCTTTCGTATCGACCACCTTGAGCAACCCATCACCCCACCACAACTTATCACCCTACCCCCACCCTTATTCGTGTTCATGACGCACCCTCCAAATCAACCACCGAAACTTGCACGCCACCACCACTAGAAACCATCATTCTGTAAGGCCTTGTTCCCGGGAAACCTCACAGTTGGTTAATCATAGCATAAAATCATTTTTAATAAGCAAAACATTGCAGCAGAATTAAAAAGAAATTCATTTAACACTTGAAAACCATATTGTACCCATACATTTGTCCTTCAATTGTAAATAAAACATTGTACTTGTTCTTAAATTACAATAAAAGATTTATAATCAGAAGTGCCATCCACTGCCATCCAAGTAGCTTCCCACCTTGTGCTATCCTCAGCAGCATCGTTTACCTACCAACTATTATGCATAAAAGTCAGCTATGCTGAGTGAGTTCTAGTTTAGGTAAATAAGAAAATATAAACTTTATCCTTCATATATTGACCACGCATACATCATAATACATAACATTTGTGTCTTAATAAGCATGTTCATTATCTTTCATTCTTTTATATCTTTCACTTTATCGAAAACAAGATTACACAAAGCAAGAGCTCCATGTTGATCGACAATGAATGTCGATCCGTGTCGGTACACATTTTTAATGGTAGCTAACCCCTGACAGTTTATCCACACTACAAGGCACATAGCCCGCTCATGAATACGGATCAATCATCATACATCATACTCACATTTATATAAACATTTATATAACACATTTCCTTAAAGAAAAATCAATATTTCTCTTAAAAGTCCTTAAAATATAGGTCATGTAAAATCGTATTTTTTTGTATGCATAATAACCCCAAAACATGGAAAAACTTACAAATAAGGGGATTTAGAACTCACCCGGATACCGAGAGTAATCTTTAAACTAAGCTTACTAGGCTAGGATCATCCTACACAACTTGCAGATGAGTTAACACTTAAAGAGTTTAATTTCTGCCTAAATTCGCTGCTAATTTCGCTACAAAATCAGCAGTTTCGCTGCTAGATTTGCCACCTGTCTCGCTGCCACCTTCGCTGGTAGTTTCGCTGGCATCTATTGCTCCTATTTTCGCTCCCAGTTTCGCCCAACTTTCGTTGCTGGAATATGCAAATACGCTGGATGCATATACAGTTTCGCAGATCGCATAAAAATTACAAACCAGCCCGTTTTTAACCCAAAATCACAACTTTTTACGTCCAAACTCTTAGTTTGTCATCCATGAGGCAATGTCTAAGCTTTTTACATGTTTTCCTATGTAAAAATGTGACCTTTGTGCGATTCTTTGCAACTTTTAAAAACCCAAAACCCTAAAATCTGGGTTTGATCTACGGAAGGGTTTATAGGCTGATTCTTAGCTAAATTGTTGCTCCTTTCTTATGGTTTGATGCTCCAACACCTAGATCTTTAATCTCTTAATCTTTAAGCTCCAAATCTTGTGTTTTCTTCACTTTCCCTATCCACTTTCTCTCTCTATGAATTTTGGTGACTAGGGTTGGAATGAGGAAGATGGTGGCTGATTAGATGGGTTAAAGGATTGATTATGGTCCCTTAATCACTTAGGCTCTTTCCCATAAGCCTAATTAGCCCAAAACCTATTTTCTTTCTTTATTAAATACCCACTAATTAAGTCCATTATCCTTGATGACTCGTTTTAACTTTTCAGGGGTTACACATTCATCTTTTCTTCCTAGCAAATCAAGAGGGTTTCTAGTTGAGACATTGTTAAAACTCGAAGTGGTGATCGTGAGTTGGAATCTTAGTGTCAACGATAAGATTGTTGGATTAGTTTAAAGGTATACTCATCTTAGATTAGATCATCCATATTCATTCATGCATGGGTGATCAAGATGAAGATCTTGATGAACCCTAGTTCACCCACTTAGATGTTTTATAAAGGTTAAAATTTTGATGAATTTGGGCTTTGAAATATGTTTTAAAATGGGTTAATAATCTGCAATATATGTCATTGGTGTGATTTAGGATTGTATGAAGGCATGTATGTGTATCTATATGTGTGTATATGTCACATATGTATGTATGTACATGTAAGTTGAAAGATTGATGGGTTATGGCTTTATAAGAGAAGACTAAATAGAATTGTTGGACATGATAACGTAGGAGGATGATTAAGTTGAGATATTGGATGGTATTGTTAATCATAAAAAGAAATAATCAAGTTAAAATGATAAAATGAAATACATGGACACGTTATAAGATTTCACTTAGATGAAAATTTTGGTTGATAAATAAATAAGGACAAGAAATCTTGATTAAGACCAAGTATAAGATTAAAGAAATATTTTGACCAAATAACTTGAATAAGATGGCAATTGGGACTCCAAGACATTATAAAAATACATCCATATAAGACTAAAAATAATATATATTTTGGGCAAGTTACGACTAATAAAATGAATACATATATATATACACATATTTTGAACAACGGCCTCAAGTTGATGGGTTCTAAAAAGTTAGTTGATATATTTTAAATAGTAAGATAATATCGAGTTTACCAAAATGAGCGTATATTAAATAATTTTGACAAACTTTAAATTATTTTTACAAAGAAATATAGAAGAATTTTTGGAATAAAAAGTGTAAAAACTATTAGTTTCCATAAAGAATTAATAAAAGTCTATTGAACCCTATAACTGGTAAATAATCAATTAGGACCACATGACATAAATCATTAGGTTAAGAAAATGTAATAGTTTTCATAGGAAATAAATGTAGGGTTAACCAACGGACTGTGGATATCATTAGATGCATAGATAATTAGGTATTACATGTTGAAGATAGATATTAGTTAATAAGATGAATGTGTTGCACCTTATATTTCTTTAAAAAGATATTGGGTAATAATAAAATTTTCTAAAATTATTTTTAAAACTTTGTGAAATACTTTATAAAAACGTTTTACCTTTAAAATAAACAAGTTGGGTGAAGAGCATTCTTATAAGCATAGTTTTTCATTTATTAATCTAGTCTTACATGTTTAGGATCTTGATAGACTTTTTCCTTGATCACATACGAAAAGGTGAGTTCTTTGGCCCTATTTTAAATACTATTTTATTTGAACTGTTTTGAGGGGAAAAGCATGTTGAATGTTTATATACGATGGGTAAAACGGTAAATTTATGTTATGAAGGTATAATTTGGGTCAATAGTATAAGTGTATTTTTTTGAGCCTCTAAATCCCCCCATAATCATTAACACGGAGAGGCCACAAACTATATTGGTAGATCTATCAGGTTAGAAGGACCCGCTCTCGCGACCAGTCGCATTGGTCAGGTTGTAGCAAGGGAGTTTATATATTGGACTATTATGCGGTAACAACGTGTTTCATGGCTTGATTGTGGACTTATGACATGATTTAATCATAGTACGTAGCTAGTCTATATTGAGTATATTATATCTCGCTACATCATATCATTTTTGAAAACCAAATGTGTTGGATCAAGTAAGGCTAGTGCAACCAAAACCAAACAATTAGAAAATTTTTATACAACACATGAAGAACTTTCGAAGGCAAATAAAGTTCTTCCAAAGGCAAATAATGAGCTTCCAAAGCTTATGTCGGAAGAATCTTCCGAACGGAAACTCCAACTTCCGAAGACAAAGTCTACCTTCTTTCGAAGTTCAACACTTAGAAGAAATCAGGACAATGACTTCCGAAGTATGAAGACCTGAAGAAAGCTTTAAGCCTCGGAAGAAGTAGCCTCTTTCGAACCCAATTAACCTTCGGAAGAACCTGCTATGAACCAGTGGACATAAGTATGGTCCTTCTGACACTCCACTGCAAATCTCTAAAATACTGCACGGTGGTTTCCCACGCCCATGTAGTTGATCATACTTTATTCCACTAGTCATTCTTTATGAGTTAGTATATTTACCAACATTATTTGGTGACAAAAGGTAATTCATGGACATGTCATGACGACATTATCTTAGATAATACTTTATCTAAGCTACATTATCTTTAGAAATATAATATTTGCTTTAGTCATAGGTTTTTAGTTGGTATCAAAGTATATCCGACTGTAGGTAGTAGTATATATAGTTTCTCATTGTATCTCATGTAATATGCTTGTGAGGTGTTGTAATACTTTGAGTTGAGAAGTAATATATACAAGTACCAAAAATCATCTTCTTGTGTTCTTAGTTACTTAGTATATTATTATCAACTCTTAGAAAGGATTCTGTATCATTAAACCGAGTGTGATTAAGTGAGTTGAGAGAAAAACCAAGGGTTAAGTGACAAAAACCAATCCCGCAAATGGTATCAGAGCTTCTTAGGCTCTTGATTATAAGATATTACCATCCAAGTCAACTTTTTCTTTAGTCATTTGTTCACCACACTCAAAATGGCCTTCAACTAATAGTATGAAGTTGAGATGGGGATGATGACCAAAGATCCTATCATCACCCCTGAAAACTTCCGATCATGGAGTAGACGTATCAATGGATTCATCAGATACCAAGATGGAAAAATGTGGCAATCTATCATCAATGGTCCTTACAGACCAAAGGTTACAACACTAGGTGTAAATAGTGTTATCATAGAGAAGGCTGTAGAAGATTACTCTAATGAAGACAACAAAAAGTTGGACATTGATAGCAATTCTATGATTGTTCTGATGAGTGCTCTACCAACTCCGTCATGGTGGGTTTTGAGCATTACAGGTCAACCAAAGAATTGTTTGATGCCTTGTCCTAGATGTACTCTAGCTCGAATGACTCCAAGAAAGATTCACTGAAGCAACAATTTGAAAACTTCACTTACATTGCTGGAGAGACCCTTAGCGAGCAATACTTCAGGTATATAGATCTTATTTTCTGCCTTAGTCTATGGGAATTTCCCTATGTGAATCCAAGGATCGCAATCATTAATTATCAGTGTTAATTTTTGAATGAAGTCAATGTCTGCGGAATCAACATTAACTTTGTTTAATTGTTTTTAATAATTTAATATCACCAATAATGATTAATTACTAAGATGAGCACAATAATAAGAACATAATTTATAATTAAACAAAAATAGTTAATTCAAATGTATTTTATTAAAGGTGTTAATGATTACAGATGAATAAATAACAAACGAAACAAAATTGGTTGAATGTATTGATGTTGATGTGACAACTGCTAGTGTTTGTGTTTGCGTGATTTGATGTTTGGTTGTTTGTGATCGTGTGTCTATTGTCGTAGTCGCTGACCCTTGATGTGAAACCTAGGATCCAGATTTATAGGCACGTGTGTTTCTGTTAAAGAAACACTGGATCTCTTGGGATTCGCACAACTGTCATGTTGATGTGTTGAATTGTTGAATTGTTGACTTCTAACACTTGTATTATTAAAATACATGTGTTTGGACTCCTCATGAATATCGTCTTCCGTAGATGTTTGTTCTTCTGTAGGAGTGTTGTTCTTGCGAAGGTACGTTGTTCTTCGCAAGGTGCTTTGTTCTTCCGAAGGTACTCTGTTCTAACTTTAGTGTTGGTTGTTAATCCGTAAGAAATATTTGGATAATTGATTTTGTGAGAAATATATCTATGGAAGAACAAAAGGTGTTCATCCGTAGATGTTTCTTACACTTAGTCAATTTCTGAAATTGACTAAGTATAATGTTTGTACCTGCAATCATACATAGATCAATACACAAATGGGTTAACCTATGTATATATAATGCATAATAATGATTTACAATTATTCAGTATAAAAATTGATTAGTTCCAAGATCTAACATACTCCCCTTAGGCTTAGACACATGTAATTATCCCTTCAAAACTAAAAGCTCCTTTAAATCTTGACACCATTTTCTTGTTGAAATAAGATATTGCATCCTTTTGATCATCATATTTGTACTTGATCTCCATTCTACATATCCTTTGAAGTGTCTCAAAATTCAACCCCAAAATGTCTTCTTTTGTTGTGAGGGTTTCCATAACACATTGATTATTGACAATTTTCAGCTCATCTTCTTCTAAGACTCTTAGTTCTGAGACTTCTTCAATGTTAACTCCTTTTAAAAGCCCAGCGTTATACCTTCTTCTCTTGTATGCTTTTGCATGCAGTTTATCCACCACTTGTATCAAATGAATATATAAGCATAAATCATTCCACGCTCTTTCATCACACAGCTTTGGGAAGAATTTATCATGTAAGTATGATATGTAGCTTGGGTGGAGCAGTTTGATCTCTACTGGGTCTAAGATTCTTATCTTGTCACCTTTCTTTCCATCAACATTCCTCAGTAGCACCATTTATTTTGTTTTCTCAACATATCCCCACTTAGTTATGCAAATAGTATATTGATTTCCTGTTATGACTTTGATGGTTGATGTTTTCCTATTAGTATAACCCACCCTTGTTAAGAATTCATCATCAACTAATGTGAAGGAGTTTGTGCTTGATCTTTTCATCATTTCTAACTTCTTCTGTGCTAATCATCCTCTCTTTTTGCTTCTTTTATCACATCATCTTTGAATTTTGTCTTTAACTTTCCCACCAACACAAAGAAGTCTCTTCCTCCTGGGTGAATTGGATAGTTAGATATAATTAAACTTTGCAGATCTTTTATATCACTTTCAATTAGACATAATACAGATACTACATCATGGAAGTATTGATTTCATCTAGATGTTCTCTTAATAATTGCACAGTCTCATTCTTGATCATACTTCTAGGACATAATCTTATTGTCTTCCACATAGTTAGGGCTTGTGATGTGGTCAAACAGTTATATCAGGGTAGACTTTTTCTCTGTAATCTCTCTGACTGTTGTACCCAATGACCATACTTTGCCAGGTATGACTGCTCGTGGCTTTCTGATTAGTTTATCTTTCCTTTTGTGTGATCTTTAGGTTCAACAGTTGTAGGATCAACAGGGAGTTTGCTTTGTTGCTCAGCATTATACATTGGTGCTTCAGTCCTGAATCTAACTCCGGTATCAAGCTTAACAGTCATTACATGTTCCATCATTCTTCTCAGCTCACCAACATTTATTCCTTTAAGCTCATGTGTCTTGTAGTTGTGACCCTATAGCCAACATACCATATTGTACTTGCTAGGCTTTGTTGTATCATAATGGCCTAGCTCTTTCTTGATTTTCTGATGGCTTGAAAAGATGTGAATGCTTCATAGTCATAATTTGGAATTATGAATCTGGCAAGGTCAAACTCTTTCAGCAGATCCTCATTTCAGTCAGATTCATTTTTTCAACTATGTCCTATGGAAACCCATGGTTGATGAGGGTCATAAACACAGTTGATTCAGGTCTCTCTTCCATTATGTCTTTTGTTGTCAGAAGATCATCAGCCTTTGATTCTTCTTGTTCTTTGTTAGTTTCTTTTTCAGTCAGCTCTGTCCATTCAGCATCACTCTCAGCTTCATCATGAGTAACTGGCTTTGATGCTGAAACATTCACTGAAGGAGTGTGCTCTGAATATGTATGCGTTGACCTTTTAGGTGAATCTTTAACATTGATTACCTGTTTCTTTATGGAACCCAAGTAATTCCTCCTCCTGGAGTACAGAATAAGTTGCTTAGAAGATGTTGTAGGTTCTTTTTGTTGTTTTGATGTAGTGGCAGCCTTTGATTCCAGGGCACTTATTTTTATCTTCATCCCATCAATCTCTTCAATCTTTCTTGTAGCTGAGCATGTTGTTCTTCTAAAGTCTTGCTAGCTTGGTTGCTCTCCAACACATGCTTTTCTATATCAACCTTCTGATGAGCAATTGACTCTTTTTGTCTTCAACAAGCTCCAACAGAGCATCAATGACTTCATTGTTTTCTTGTATATTTTCTCTTAATCTTTTCATATTAGATTCCTGCTTCATAAGCTGATCATCTTTTTCTTTCATCATCATCTTTAGCTCCTGAATTCTTTATTTCTATTATTGGACATGACAACAAGCTTGTTGTATTCAGCCACCAAATAGCTTTTGCTTACAGGGATGTCGTCTTCACTTAACTTATCTTCATGATAGGCAATCACATCCATACAGTTTTCTCATTCTTCCTTTTCTTGTTGTTGATCAGCAATCTCATCATTAAGTTCTATAGTATGAGCCACACTTGCTGAGCTAGAGCATGCCTCTTCAGCTTGAATGGGTTTATCTTGATGAGGTTGTTGTTCAAGATTTATGTTGAGCACTAAAGGTTCAGTTTGATTGGAGGTAACTGGATTTTGAGAGTTGGAGTGTGATAATGGGATGGTGCTGCCTTGAGAAATCAACTCAATCTCATTGTGTGAACTAAGTTTAGAGAATGAGTGCCAGAGATGGGTTTAGTATGCACACTCTCAGATGATTGATGAAAAAGTGGAGAGATTGGCTGATGGTCTTGGCTGGCTACTAATTGTGATTGGGGTGTTTGTGGTTGATTTGGTCATAGAGGGTGGATAGAAGAGATTGGTTGGGTGTTTTGACTGGCTTGAGATTGTGGTTGGGATGATTGAAGTTGTTGGTTATTGGTGATTGATGAGGTGAAAATGAGACTTCCTCAGTGTTAGTAGGTGAACTTCCTTCCTATTCCTCCCATACCAGTTCTTGTGGAACGTTTGCATTTGCGTCAACCACATGAGCAAACATGGGCATGTCTCTTCCTTCATACTTTCCACTTATCTTATTCAAAACAGATCTCCCTAAGTGTGCTTGAACAAACACATCACCATCTATGGAAATACCAGGTAGATCAGCATTGATGATCAGTTGAAGATGTACTTGCAGTCGTTGTATGTTCTTCCTTCAAAGACTCATATGATTCAAGAAGAGATGTGCCTTGAGAATCTATCCAGTCCTGATTCCTGTTTGAGATACACTTCAGGTAAGTGTGACACATAAATCGATAGGGCTTGCATAATCCCCCTTTTTTAATCTCTCCTTTTTCAAAGTCACCATCATAACCCATTAGTAGAAATATCTTCTCAATATACTCATGATCAAAGACATCTCGGTGACCACTTTCTTGTTCTCCCAATTCCAGTACCCTTCTTATGGTCTGCTCATCTATCCTTAGACATTCATTTTTTATCTCAGCCATAATCACTTTAGATTCTCCATCTTCCTCAAATTGTGCCGAGTTCCAGAAAACAACTATGTGATCTTGATGAATCACAAGCTCTGCTATTAAAGCATAGAAGATCTTGGATCGTCGTAAGTATTGTATAATGTCTCTACATCCTTCCAACACGGGGTCGTCTGGATTTAAGAATGCACACACATTGTGCTTTCTCACAAATCGATTAGCCATCTGTTCATAAGAATAAAGAAGATCATGTTAGAATCAACATTATTGACATGAGAATGCGAATAGTTGTGAGAATAACCAAGAATCAAACGGTTCATTTGGAGATTACGACATGTATTACCTTGAACACAGTGATTTGAGAACAGGGTTATGTGTTTGTTTGATGTTTTGGTTTGGGGATTTTGAATGTTTGAGAAAGGGGGAAAAGTTTGTTGAGAGTGTTTTTCTAGGTCTAATAAAGTGTTCTGAAAAAGTGCATAGTGAATATTGAAGTCAAAGGACATCATTTATACTCTCAGACATATTAATTTCATTTATTTAATAATGTGGGACCCTCTATACAATTGAACTTATCCACAGTTCTCAGTTCTTCCGCAGATTATCTACGGATTATGTATATCATCTGCGGATGACTTAAAATCTTCTGCTGATTAAGTATACTTCAATTTACATAGGTTACCAATCTATGAAATTAGATTATACGTTTTGTACCGGCTCATCCGTAGTTTAACAATCTAAGGATGGACAAATTTAATTATGTTTTCACATTGTAGCTTCTGCTGATGCAATATGCACTGTAGCTTCTACTGATGCTTGAAATGCACTGCAGCTTATGCTGATGTTTGAAATGCACTGTGAGAAACTTATTTTATTGTGTAGTCCAAGTCCACTTCTTTGAACCATTTATTGCTTTTGGACCTTGTTGACTTTTATTCATGACAATTATGCACAAGAAGGTTTAAATTTTAAAAAATTTCATGTATCCAAGAGCCAAGATAGTGCTCAGGTTCCAGTTCCTTCAAATTGATAATGCAATTGACAATTCTATTAATTTATTTTCATGATTCTACTCCCCTTAAAATTTTTTATTGATGATGAAAGAATGCATTTATCATAAATTTCTAAGAAGAATATCATGAAGTACATGTGTCTGTCCAAACCGAAATAAACTAAACAAACTTGAATTGATGACAATGCACAAGCATTTATATATACACATATAATGAGATCATACTATAATACTAAGCTTCTTCCTAACGAGTTAATTTATTGAAATGATACCTGATCTTTGTTTTGATTGTAAGTATTTTGTCAACTTAAATCCATACATGAGTATTGTATCAACTAGGCATGCTGATTATCATGTTTTCATGTTAATTAGATAGTAACTGTTATGGGCTTCACTTTCGATTCTCTGAAAGTTTGTCCTCCCTTTGCGAATCAAATCATCACTTTTTCACACTTATAGACCATGTACTTTAAGTTATAAGTTCTATCTTGATATGTATTTGACATCTCATTAATGCATTGTTGAAAAAGCTCTAGAAATAATATACAGTTGATCATATAGGATTCTTTTAAGTGTTTAGATATGATCATCATCAGGTCACCGGGTCTTTACTCACGTAAAACAGAGGTGCCTTAACCTAGGTCTTTGTTTACACAAAACAGAGGGATGATAAGGATCATAATCTTTTCAGAAGTTGGTTACAAATGTAAAAATGGTGATTATACACCCAGGTCATTGTTTACAAAAAACAGAAGGAGTAAGATTTGCAAAGATAGATTATAAAGTATCGGTACATAGTGTCTTTAGATGAGTGATTTGGTCACTTCAGAATTTGAATCACTTTCTGTCTCCTTAAAATGAAGTTTCCCGCAAACAATCACTTTGCATTATGTTTGGCATGCACTAAGTGTAGTTTCCACTCAAGCTGAACCTACTCACACATCAAGTAACTAGATCAGATTTTAATGATATTTAAGAATTCAGGAAGAAGCAAAGGCATAGTGTACTATCATTTCCCAAACATGTCATGCTAAAGCTTTATTATTAAAACGATGAATAAGCACAAACACATGCTTTTATTTGTTTGTTCATTATAATTAATCAAGGTTAAACATGCCCATAGACTCAATTAGAAAATTAAACCTAATTGAATCAAAGCTTTAGTGAATAAATCAGCAAGCTGATTTGTTGTATCCACTTTGACTAACTTGATCAAACCTTTTTCTGAGCAATCTCTCAGAAAATGGTATCTTATTTCAATATGCTTTGTTTTACTATGTTGCACAGGATTAGCAGTTATAAACATAGCAACAAAATTGTCAATGTAAATTTGAGGTTCAAGGAAATTGTAACCATAATCAAGTAATTGGTTTTGCAACCAAACGACATAAGAGCAACCAGCTAAAGCAGCTATGTACTTAGCCTCAGCTGTGGATACAGATACATTTTTTTGCTTCTTGCACTGCCATGAAACTAGTCGTGGTCCTATGAATTGACATCCACTAGTCATAGATTTTTTTCTTCCTATTCCATCCACCATAGTCACTATCTGAGTATGAGTCGAGAGTGAAGTCACCATCTTTTGGATACCAAGACCAAGTCCTGTTTTTCCTTTGAGGTATCTAAAGATCCTTTTCACAACATTTAGATGAGACTCTTTTGGATCTAATTGGTACCTAGCACAAACACACACATTAAACATAATGTCAGGTCTACTGGCAGTTAAATACATAAGTGATCCTATCATAGATCTGTATAATCTTTGATCAATAGTTTTTCCTCTAGGATCAGGTACAATCTTTTCAATTGTTGAGGCTGGTGTTTTGCATGAAGATGCATCAAAAAGGTTATACTTCTTCAATATTTGATTTATGTATTTCTCTTGATTGATGAAAATCCAATCTGTCTTCTCATGAACTTGTAGACCAAGAAAGAAAGCTAATTATCCTATTGACCTCATCTGAAACTCCGATTTCATCAATTCTTCAAAGTTTACACACAATCTCTTGTTAGTTGATCCAAATATAATATCATTAACGTAAATTTGAACAATCAAGAGATCTTGATGTTCTTGTTTGAGAAGAGAGTCTGATCAATAGTTCCCTTTTTGTATCCATGCTTGAGCAAGAAAGATGATAGTGTTTCATACCACTTCCTTGGTGCTTGGTGCAGACCATATAAAGCTTTATCAAGTTTCTATACCCTGTGTGGATAGTGAGGATCTTCAATCCCATATAGGAAGGCACACTTGACATCCATTTGATAAACAATGAACCTCTTATATGAAGCATATGCTAGAAATACCCTTATGGCTTCAATTCTTGCAACTGGTGCAAAAACTTCATCATAGTCTATTCCTTCTTCTTGTGTGTATCCTTGTGCAATCAACCTTGCTTATTTCTTACAATTATACCTCTATCATCTAGTTTGTTTTTGAAGAGCAATCTAGTTCCAATTGGATGTTGGCCTTCTCATAAATCAACTAGAGTCCACACCTTTTGCTTTCTAAATTGTTGAAGCTCTTCTTGCATAGCTTCAATCTAGCTATTGTCTTTTAGTGCAGCTGTGATGTTTTGAGGAACCACTTGTGAGAGAAAACAAGTGAAAAGACATATGTTGGCAGTTCCACTTTGGCTTCTTGTAGTTCTTTTGGTAGGATCTCCAATGACGTTGTTGACTGGATGAGTGTTATGGATTCTTGTTGATGGAGTTGGGTCAACTAGAATAGATTATTACAAGTTGGTCATATCCATTGTTGCAGGCTGATCCAATCCAGATTGTGAATTTAAGAAGTAGTCAAAGTGTTCTTCTTGTGCATCATTAGGTATTGATTGGTCTGCCTCAGTTTGGACATCAGGAGAATGATTAATGTCTTCCATAGGAATTTCTCCTGAAGCATTCTGTTCTTCCGTATGAGTTACAACAACTTCTCCGGAAACATTTTGTTCATCCGTAGAAGTTACATGAACTTATGGGGATGGGATATGAGGAATAGATGAATCATTTCCAATGTTTGTTGTATTTCCTTCAGAGTCTAGACTAGTTGCTGATACATCATGCATATCACCGGATACACTATGTACATCTACTGATGCAAAGTCAGTAGCTGTTGATGAAATGTTTTTCCTTGGAGGATCAACAGATAATAATACTTTATTCAAATTTGGGAGAACAAATGGATAGCATGTATCATCAGTTCTGCATAGTTCAAATAACCAGAGTTAAATGACTCTGTTAAAGCATCTATATAAAACAGCCATGATGATTCTTTAATTGATTTAGTAAATACAGACTCATCAAAAGATACATTAGGAGTTTCTTCCATAATGTTATGTTGTGGAATGTAGACCCTGTAAGATTTAGATGTTGAAGAATATCCAACAAAGATACCATCATCGGCCTTTTCTAAAAATTTTCCCAATTTCTTTTATGTTTAAAACAGATACATGACACCCAAAAGGTCTAAAATATCCTATATATGATTTTTTTTAAATAAAATCTCATAAGGGTTTTGTTATGTTGTTTGACAATCAATGTTCTATTTTGAACATTGCATGTTGTATTCACTGCCTCAGCCAAAAGGTGATAGGCAGTTGTGTAGATACATGTGTACCTAGTTTCTGAGCTTGATTTAAAATGTCTTTATTGTCTTACACATATGTAATAGAATTGGTACTTATTGAAATACAATGTGTGGTTGTGCTTATAATGTTGAATATTCATTGCTTGGTATGTAATAACGCTTATTAATTTAACTATATAGGCTTATGGTTGTTTGAATAGATCTAAGTCAAATAATGATTGTGAAACGTATTCAAACTTAATCATATGATGTTCTCATGCGAATGGCCCATGCTAATGGACCATACACATGAACAACTTCATGCTAATGAACCAGTCGCACGACTGAACTAGGAGACTGGATCAGTCGCATGATTGTAACATGAGATTGACTCAGTCGCACGGCTGAACACTTAGTCGTGTGAATGGATCAACCGCATGACTCAATCGCATGACTGAACCATGCTAATGGTTCTGTCACCCGAATGAGAAACCCTAACCTATAAATACCACTTAAATCATGGAAAAACAGAACACTTCGAAAACCTACGTACTAAATCGTACCCTAGCCATTCAGAGACCTCTAAGAACCTGTTCCAAGTTCATAGATTGCACTAGATCGATTACCAATCGTTCTTAACATTTAGATTCAATCTACAATTGTTTCTACGTATGTTCTCACTGATTGGATCGCCAATCAAATAGGATTCCTCACTATTTGATTCGGTATGCATGTATTTCAGTTAGTATTTCGTTCAATACATGATCCTAACAAGTTGTGTATCAGTTGTCACAACCCGACCGATGGTGGAATCATTGGGGTGGACAAATTTGAAACGATTGTTCATAGCACATGGAACTAATAAGTTGAATTGATATTAAATATCATTTTTATTGAACAATACAAGACAATTAATATCATTACATTACAAATGAGATATAAACAACAACATAATGTTTTCAATTAACTAAGTCCATATCCTATATGAGCACGAAGATATCCCCAAGTATCAAACCTGAAACGTGTTAAAAATAAAGGGCCAATTTTGAAATTTGGTGAGTTCCCATGGTTAAACACACGCATATATATATATATATTATATATATATATATATATATATATATATATATATATATATATATATATATAATATATATATATATATATATATATATATATATATATATATATATATGCTTACAAGTAGCAATTCTTGTCAATGGTTATGAGTTAGCAAGTTTATAGAAAACATACAATTACAACCAAACCTTGACTTGATTACAAGTTTATAAGATTGGCTAAGTGTACTTGGTTCCCATGATGAAAAAACATACGTCCTCAAGAGCCAGCAATACATCAGCTTTAGCACCAAATAGGCTTGTCAGGCCCAAAGATATAAGAGTCGCCAGACTAGTAATAGTTAATGATTGTAAACAAAATATGTATCTCATATGAGACTTACAATAAGACAGATAACCATGACAAAAAGGTAAAGATGAATTACATGTGCATTTATAAGTATCAAGATGTTTACAAGTTTTAGTTTATAAGGTTAACATGTTTCACCCCAAAAGGTGTGAAATAAAGTAAAAAGGAGCATGTAGAACTCACATGGAAAACTCACAAGTATAGCAATGGTTGTAGAGTACATAAGAAAGCTTGGATTTCAAGAGTCAAAGGTGATGTCCTAAATGATAAACAAATACAATAACTTGAGTTTGAAATACATTACAAGAAGTTAGGACGCTTAGGAATGCCAATAAGCAAAAGGTAGATTGATAAATGATTATTGTACCAATTTTAGATTCTGGGCAGAATGTTTCGTACGTGTTTGAACATGTTTTTAAAATGGCAAATGGTTTCATAAAATTATAAAAATTTACATTCAAGTAATTCAAAGTATCCGAGACAACATTTATTCAAAAACATTTTTATGAAAAGATCAGTAAATAGGTCAAACAAGCAGCACAAGACAGAAGGTGCTGAAATGCGCACTTATCTTGTGAATGCTATGGTTGAGTCGTGTGATTGAGTTTGAAGACATATAAACTGTTTTTTAATAGGAAATTCAATGAAATTAACATCGGAGTCTCATGTTACTCAATTTTATTTTGTTATGATGAAGTTATGACAATTGAAGTAAGATTATATTCTGCTAGAGTTGTAGTAAGGCACTTATGTGCACTTTTAAAATCGTTAAAGCATGAAACGGGTTAGAACAATTTATTAAGTTAATACATGGTATACTAGTCTTCATTTGAGTTATAAAAGTATTCTAAGACTTTGGCATAGCCATCATTTAGAAAAATAATCTTGTGGAATAACCGAATGCGGCGGCATAGCCGTCCATATGCAAACATAATTCTTTGTTTATACGAGTGTGTTGTTAGATTGATTAGGAATGTTAGTGATTATTATAAGGTTAGTGAACATTAAAATTTTAATGATCAAATGTTAATGATTAAAATAAAAAGAGATTTGGTAGAAGAAAGAATAATAGTAAGAACATAAAGCATGAGAACAATTGGATGTTAGGATGATTGAAATGTATAATATAAAAGCAATAAAAGATTACCTTAGTATTAAGAATTCTTGAAATTTCTTATAAAATAAAATTCCTCAAATTGATCATAACCAATGGATGAAACAAAGATATGAGAGTGAGATTTCTAGAGAATGAGCAAATGAAAAGTGAGGCCTAAGGCTTGCTTTTATAGTTGAGGTTAAGAGTAGGTTAATGGTGAGTTATAAGTCTTTTAAAAGGGGGTTATGATTGGAATTTGAAATAAATATAAAATTAAATAATTTAAATAAATAAAAGAATAATTACAATTTAAACTTTAAATTTATTAAAACTTTAATTTTAATTTAACAACTTCTTTTTTATTAAATCTTTTTAGACTTTATAAATCTAATAAGAACTTATAATTTGATTATTTATTTTAATGGAATATTTAAAATCTTATAAATATTAATAACCTTTTATAGACCTTACATATTTGCAAAAATAGTGATCTTTGTATTTTAATCCTTTATTTTAGTTTTATAATGACAAATAAACTTCATGAATTTATAAAATTTTATTCTATAAATCATGAAATTCCATGAATTGATTAATTTATGGAATTTGATTAAATAGTATTATTATTATTATTTTTGAAGGATTAAAATAAATTAAATTGCTAAATAATGTATTTGAATTTTCAAAATTGACCCAAACGGATTCGGGTTTGGGTTTCTATTTTCCAAAATGGGCCAGATGTTACAGTCTCCCCTACTTTCGAAAATTTCGTCCTGAAATTTAATTACGAGTAAAATAATTCAAGGTTATTTGAAAACTTAGATTTCATTTTGTGTTTGCAAGGGAACTCTTATGAGCGTTTAATTTTAACAAGTTTAATTATAATGTTTTGCTATGCTTAAGTTTGTTCAATTTCATGATTCATGATTTCATATGTTTCTTGGCACAGGGTACAAGATTATTAGTTTAGAATTTTAATTGATAAACTTTTATATTCCAGATCGTTCAAGACGATTAAGAAGGTTTTGTCACGAATACATCACCAAGTTTTAGATCAATACAAGGCTTAACGAACGTGAGAAATGAGTTCAAAATATTTTTGGATGGGATATGAATTTCATAAGAGCTTCTCAAGTAATAACTTTAATGGGGTTTCTATATGATCGATTCTTGTTTACTTATATCTTTGAGATTTCAAAGTTTTATTGGCTTAAAGTTGATACGAGAATTGTGTTTGTTAAGATTAATGATTTAATTCAGGATAATAGTATCTTTGAAATGAGGTTTCAGAATACGTGCAGGTTTGAGGGAAAGACGTTTAGAAAGATTATTAAGGGTCATTAAAAGAAATGGGATAATGAGTTTTAAGATTCAGGAGGACAAAATCAATGATGAAACCATTCAAAATAACATGATTTTTCAAGTGTAATGTTCAGTTTACAAACCAAAGCAATACATTGACTTATCAAAATATTATGTCAACTACAACCTTAATGAAGACACATTCGTACCTATAAGTGAACACTCACCCCAAGGGTTCCCAGGTAAGGTAAATGGATCCATCGATTGATTCGGATTTATATAAATACCTTGCCTAGACATAACACCTCGAGATACAGGCATTACACTCTTCCAGCATTACATGTTTCAAGTTATAGGACATAGACTTTAACGAGACTTGAAAACCACGAATAACAATGCAAAGCTTATTTTGAAAACCATTTGATTTAGGCACATAATGCCTTAGAATATGATTAAGGTTCATGTGTGCATTGATAAGATTCAAAGTATAAGAATAAGCACATAAGGCATATAATCATATTATCATGTATAAACACAAAAGGCACATAAAATCCTATCTAAGCATATAAAATACATGACAGGACTCATGTGTAAAGGTACTTAGTTATAGTCTAGGTCATTCCATTTCTAATAACCTAAATCCCTATAACCTTGGCTCTGATACCGATCTGTCACA
Source organism: Flaveria trinervia (assembly GCA_025506515.1). Classification (NCBI taxonomy): domain Eukaryota; kingdom Viridiplantae; phylum Streptophyta; class Magnoliopsida; order Asterales; family Asteraceae; genus Flaveria; species Flaveria trinervia. The sequence goes on along the minus strand of CM046458.1, from coordinate 30,912,776 downwards.
CCCCGACCGACGGCGGAATCATCGGGGCGGACGAATGTGAAACGATTATTCATAGCACTTGGAACTAATAAGTTGAAATGTACGGCCCCACTCCGGGAAAACTCACAGTTGGTTAATCATAGCATAAAATCGTTTTTAATAACCAAAACATTGCAGTGGAATTAAATAGACATTCATTTATAACTTTGAAACCACATTGTACCCGTACATTTATCCATCAATTGTAAATAAAACATAGTACTTGTTCTTAAATTACAATAAAAGATTTTATAATCATAAATGCCATCCACTGCCGTCCAAGTAGCTTCCCACCATGTGCCATCCCCAACAACATCATTACCTGCCAACTATTATGCATAAAAGTCAGCTTCGCTAAGTGAGTTCTAGTTTAGGTAATTAAGAAAATATAAACTTTATCCTTCATATAATGACCACGCATACATCATAATACATAACATTTGCGTCTTAATAAGCATGTTCATTATCTTTCATTCTTTCATATCTTTCACTTTATAATAAACGAGATTGCACAAAGCAAGAGCTCCATGTTGATCGACAACGAATGTCAATCCCTATCGGTACACATTTTTCATGGTAGCTAACCCTCATAGTTGATCCACACTACAAGGCACATAGCCTGCTCATGAATACAGATCAATCATCATACATCAAACTCACCTAAATGAAGTATATCATATAGCTTGCAAGACTTTTCATCATCAAACGGGCTCGGGGGTAACATTCATTAAGTTCCACTTTTCATTAATATCATCTTTCACTTTATTATATAATACTTAACTTAATAAGCACAAAACATGGTAAATACCGGACATCATGAAACATAATCGACCCTCCGCGGGGCAGTAGGGGTTCGGGGACGTTAACCCCTGCCAGTGGGTTCCTAGGGGTAGCAACCCCTAGTGGGGTCCAAGGGGCAACACCCCTTGCTGGATTTCCTGTTAAAACCTCATAAAATCTAAGTCATTTAAAAACGTATTTTTTTGTATGCATAATAACCCCAAAACATGGAAAAACTTACAAAAAGGGGATCTAGAACTCACTTGGATACCGAGAGTAACTTCTAAATAAGCTTTCTAGGCTAGGATCACCCTACACAGCCTGCAGATAAGTTAACAGTTAAAATGGTTAATTTCTGCCTAAATTCGCTGCTAATTTCGCTACAAGATCATCAATTTCGCAGCTAGATTCGCCAATAGTTTCGTTGCCACCTTCGCTGCTAGTTTCGTTGGCAGTTTCGCTAGCATTTTTGCTACCAGGTTCACCCAACTTTCATTGGATAACCATGTCTGCGAAACTATAGTTTCGCTGGAAGTCCTCATAGTTTCGCTGCTTGAATGTGCAAATTCGCTAGATGCATATACAGTTTCACAAATAGCATAAAAATTACGAACCAGCTCGTTTTTAACCCAAAATCATAACTTTTTACGTCCAAACTCTTAGTTTATCATCCATGAGGCTATATCTAAGCTTTTTACATGTTTTCATACGTAAAAATGTGACCTTTATGCGATTCTTTGCACTTTTCAAAACCCAAAACCCTAGAATCCGGGTTTGATATGTAAAAGGGTTTAGAGGTCAATTATTACCTGGATTTGTTGCTTCTTTATTAGGTCTTGATGCTCCAACACCTACATCTTCAATCTCTTAACCTTTGAGCTCCAAATCTTGAGTTTTTTTCACTTTCTCTCTCTACAAATTTTGGTGGCTAGGGTTGGAATGAGGAAGATGGTGGCTGATTAGAAGGGTTAAAGGGCTGATTATGGGCCCTAAATTACTTAGGCTCTTTCCCATAACCCTAGTTAGCCCATAAACCCTTTCTTTCCTTTATAAATACCCACCAATTAAGCTCATTATCCTCGACGACTCGTTTTGACTTTTCGGGGTGTTACATGAAATAATATTAAATATCATTTTTGTTGAACAATACAAGACAATTAAAATCATTACATTACAAATGAGATATAAAAAAACATAATGTTTTCAATTAACTAAGTCCATATCCTATATGAGCACGAAGATATCCACAAGTATCAAACCTGAAACATGTTAAAAATAAATGGTTAACTTTGAAAGTTGGTGAGTTCTCAAGGGTTAAACACAGGCATATATATATATATATATATATATATATATATATATATATATATATATAATGGTTTACAAGTAGCAATTCATGTTAACGGTTACGTGTTAGCAAGTTTATAGAACACATACAGTTACAACCAAACCTTGACTTGATTACAAGTTTATAAGATTGGCTAAGTGTACTTGGTTCCCATGATGAACAAGCATATGTCATCAGGAGCTGGCAATACGTCGGCTTTAGCTCAAATAGGCTTATCAGGCCCAAAGATCTAAGACGTCGCCACGCTAGCAATAGTTAATGATTGTAAAGAAAATATGTATCTCATAGGAGACTTACAATAACACAAATAAATATAAGTCTTATAAAAAGGGGTTATGATTGGAATTTAAAATAAATATAAAAATAAATAATTTAAAATAAATAAAAGAAGAATAACAATTTAAACTTAAAATTTATTAAAACTATAATTTTAATTTAACAACTTCTTTTTTATTAAATCATTGTAGACTTTATAAATTTAATAAGAACTAATAAGAACTTGTAATTTGATTATTTATTTTAATTGAATATTTAAAATCTTAAAAATATTAATAATCTTTTATAGACCTTACATATTTGTAATAATAATGATCCTTGTATTTTAATCCTTTATTTTAGTTTTATAATTAGAACTCTTAAATGACAAATAAACTTCATGAATTTATAAAATTTTATTCTATAAATCATGGAATTATTATGAATTGATTTAATAAATGGAAGTTGAATAAATAGTATTATTATTGTTTTTGAAGGATTAAATTAAACTAAATTGCTAATTAATGTATTTGATTTTCCAAAATTGACCCAAACGGATTTGGGTTTTGGGTTTCTATTTTCCAAAATGGGCGGATGTTACATCAGCTAGCATTATTCAGCCTGCTTCAATAAGAGTCTTGTTTCTTTTCTCAACCAATACATTCTGTTATGGAGTTCTTGAGGCACTAAATTTCCTTGCAATACCTTTATTGTTGCATAAGAAATCCAAGTCAGAATTAACAAATTCAGTCCCATTGTCACTCCTGAAATTTGACTTTTAAATCAAGTTGATTCTCAATCTAGATGACAAAGTCCATTAATTTTTTTGATGTTTCACTCTTTTGTTTTCAGAAAAAGACCCAAGTGAATCTAGTGAAACATCCATTATCACCAAACGGTATTGTCTCTTTCCAATGCTCGTCACATTAGTTGGACCAAATAGATCCATGTAAAGTAATTTGAGTGGTGTAGTGTTTGTATTGAGGGTTTTGGATTTATAAGACACTCTGTGTTGTTTTCCTTTATAACAAGAAGAACAATGATTTGAACAATAAAATTCTTTCTTTGGCAATCCAATGACTAAGTCATTTTTCACCAATTTGTTCATGTTCTTCATCTTAGAATGGACAAGCCTTCTATGCCACAATTGAGATTCATCTTCTGATGACTTAGATAGGAGGTATGTCTCATGTGTTATGATAGAGGTGTTGTTCATATCTAAACCATATGTGTTTTCTTTTCTTGATGCTTTAAGATGGACCCAATCTTCTGGAATAGAAAAACCTGGCTTAAGAATGTAATAGTTAGTGTTATCAAATAAAGTGGTATATTTTGATCACAAATTTGAGATACACTGAGTAAATTATATTGTAAATTTTCACAATAGTTTACTTTCTCAAATTGAGCACACCATTAGTTACCATTCATTCACCAACAATTTTACCTCCCTTCTTATTCCCACCAAATGCCACATATGAAGCATTTTTATGTTTGAAGTCATGGAGAAGTGAACAGTTTCCTGTCATATGCCATGAACAACCACTGTCAACATACCTCTTATTGTCAGTACTCGAAGATTGTTCCGGAACACAGAAAGAAATCAGTTAGAATTGACAACCCAAGCCTTAATGATCTTGGGTTTTTCAGTAGTATCTAAAATTTTTACTCCTTCATGAATAAGTCTTGAAGTTAAATTTTAGTTTTGTTTGATTCATTCTGATTTGTTGTAGGTGAGGATGATTTGTTGAAGATGATGTTGATGATCTAGGTCCTGGTTTCTTAATCTCTTCTTCATTCACCTTAATTTTGTTGACTTGATGATTTGGATTTGATAATGATTCTTGATTGTTGAAAGTATCACTCTCTTTTGATTTTGAATGAGGTACATGACTTCCCTTTTCAAAATTATCAAAGAAAACATCATCAACATTTGTTTCCTTTTCAGTCAAATCAACCCGTTTGTGAGGTGTTTTTAATTGCTGGAATGTTGTTCTTTTCTTCATAGGCTAAACATTAGAGGATGTTTCTCCTTTGGTTTTTGTTTTTGTTTTTGTTGAGGCTTCTTAATTTTTGAATCCTGTTCACAATCAGTGGATTGAGTGTCTCATTTAGCTTTATCTGATTGTCTTTTCTTTGAGTTCTTTGTCTTGTTCTTTTTGTTGAAATAACATTCTGAGTTGAATGGTTATTTTTGTTACAAATAGCACAATGTTTATTGCAATAATAGTCAGATGCCATGTGATTGTTCATATTGAAAATAGAACAATAACTACTGAAATAACAATCTTCGGTATTATGATATTTCATGTCATATCATTTGCAATACATCTCCTCTGATTCTGTGTCAGAATCAGTTACTGTCTTCTTATTTGTCAACTTTTGAGACTTAGCATTCTTTTTTAGTTTGAAAGTTGATTTCTTTGTTGTTAACTTTTCTTTCCACAGTTCTTCTACTGGAACAGTATGAATTTCTACTGAAGTTTTCTTCTTCCACAGATTTTCTACTGAAACAATATGAACTACTGAGGATTTCTTCATCCGCAGATCTTCTATTGAAGAAGGTTTCTTCTTCCGCTGAAGTTCAGCTAATAGCTTCCTTTTTGCTTTTTCAATAGATGGCTTGTGTACTTCCTTGATAGAAGCACACTTTTCAATTTCTTCGTTGAAGGCTTCTACTGCTGATGTAGTTCTTGAAGACCTTCATTAGCTGAGCAATTCTCTTGTAAATAGTCTTTAGCATGTTTTTTTGTTTTGGAGGGTATTCCAACTTTGTTTTTTCAAGTACTTTTGGAATGTTTGTTTAAAAAACAAAATTTTACCTTTGTTCAGTAGATCATCATCTTGTTCATCAGAATCATCCAAGTCATCACACTCATCAAAGTCAAATTCTAAATCCTTTTCATTTATCTTTTCTGATTCAGAAGACTCAGTTTCATTCACCTCAGTTTTACTTTGAATATCTTGTTGATTAGAATTTGACTCAAACTTGGTGCTTGGCATAAAATGATATGACAAGTATTTGTCACTGATTCAGGAAAAGTTGTATAATTATTGTTTATAGAAGGTGCCACAACATTATATCGCAACACATACCTGTTCTTAGACTCAATATGAGAATTTAATAATTTCTCATATTACTGAGATGAAAGTTGAAACTTCTGAAGTTTCACTTCAGTTGATGCATGATCAGCCATGGATTTAGTTAAGAAAGTGGTCAGATGCTCAACTTGTGCCTTTAAAGTGTAACTTTTTTAAACTATTTTATCTAAATCCTTTTGTAAAGAGTAAATTTTTATTGATATAATTTATGTTCTATTACATAAGATTCATTCAAAATCATTGTTTCTTTAACCTTATCAGCTAGTTGTTGAGCATGGACTCGATATCTTTCAACTTCTTTAAAACATATTGATGAACATAACCTATCTCTTACCTCACTAGCCATGGGTGGAACTTTGTTTTCCATATGAGCCATTAAGGCTTGATTTTATTCCAAGACTTCCTTCTCATACATACTCCAGTCACAAGTTCTATCTTGAAGGATGATCAGCCCAGTTTCTTTGGAGTTACTTGTTCCTACTGATGTATTAGTGGCTAGTGGGGATGAGTTGGTAAGTTGCGGTTGCCTGAAAGGTCTTTGTGATAATGGTGTTTGCTGAGAGTGATATTGCTGATGTTGTGCTAACTCAAGATTTGATTGTTGATTGCATTCTCTAGAAAAGTGTCCATAGAGATTTCAGTTGAAGCATCTTACCTTTGACTTATCAACACCAATCTTTGATTATTTACTTGCACCAGCAAAATTCTTATTTCTCCTCAGATATTGTTTGGCTCTATAAGCAATCATTGCCATTTGCCATTGTAGGTCCATCTCCTCTACTCCATCTAGAAGAAGTTCTTTGAAGTCCTGCTGGTAAATGTTTGCAGATGTCAATGAGCTTCCAAGGTAAGCTTGAAAACTTGAGCTGAAAGTTGCAAAAGTCAGAGTCTAGTATAACAGTGATGGACTCCATTTGATTGTTGGTTGATGAAGGCTTTGCTGATGATGTATCTCTTTGCTTATTATTTCTTCCTTTCTCTTTTCTTAACTAACTTTGAGAAGATTTCTTAGAAGGCTTTGATGCATAGAAACTTACTTCCTCTTCATCTTCACTCAAAATACAAGAGTTATCACCATCATTGCTGGATATAAAGGCACTTCCTGCATTTTTTGTTTCTTTAAAGTGATATGGTGACACATGAGTTCTCACACTCTTATTTCTTGATTTCTCATCCATTTAAAGAGCCTCAACATTAGCTAATAGTGTATCTAAACAGGTTGCTTTGAGATCAATTGTGTTTTTGAACTGTTAGGATCAGTGATCTATGTTTGATTGATTAAAGAGTATAGCAGCGGAATTCAAACAATGAATTAGTCGATTCACAAGAACAAAACGATATTCAATGAAGAACAAAGACGGTTATAGAGAGAGAATTTCTACAAATATATTTCATTCAATATTCGCTTTCGTGGTAACAGAATGTCACACTTACAATTAGGTCGACACCTCTTATATAAGAGATGTGACGCCTGCTGATGTCACTTGATAGTGACATCTAACAGATTTATTACAACTGAAACACAACTACTGAAGATGTCATAACAGCTGACATCTCCTTACAAAACATGCTAAGTGTTATCAGTTGTTACAAATACTGAAAAACATAAAACTACTGAATCTACAACGACTGAAGAACAAGCTCTTCAGTCGTTTTACAAAACTACTGAAACTAAAAATATAAAACTACTGATATCACAACTACTGAAGAAGTACTCTTCAGCTGTTGTGACAAACTACTGAAACTTCAGTAGTTGGTCTTCAGACTTGAACTTCAGATGTTTCATCAGCTGATGACTTTAGTAGATATCATCAGCTGATGTCTTCAGTCTTTGTCTTCAGACTTTGTACATCAGTTGTTAATCTTCAGCACTTGTAAACTCTTCAGCTGTTGTACTTCAGTACTTTGGTCTTTCAGCTTCAGCACTTGTGTTCTTCAGCTGTGTACTTCAGCACTTTGGTCTTTCAGCTTCAGCACTTGTGTTCTTCAGCTGTTGTACTTCAGCACTTTAGTTCTTCAGCTGTTGAAGTCTTCAGCACTTGTCAAACTGTTGATGAAGCTTTCAGTAGTTGTTGTGATACCATGTGGGACTTAGAGGTTTTCTGATCTTGGCTCATTGGTTCTTTTGGTCCAACAAACTCCCCCTGAACCAATGCAGCCAAAACCTCTAATTTATTTATTATCCCACTTATTGTTGGCAAAAGGTTGGTCTTTTTCCTTCTTGATCAGTAGAGAAGATGACCCATATAAGCTCCGGCCTGGGAAGAAGTCTCTGATATTTGTTGGCAAGATATTAATGGGAACTCTGTTTTGGGGAACTGGACACAGAGTTGTTATCCCATTCATGAGATCTACTTCCTGTGTATGAGCCTGTAGGATTCTCTGGTGTAGGCTCTGAGAAACATGATTTGTTCTTCCATGGTCAGTTTCTCGGCTTCACCATCAAATAATCCTTCTCGCCCATACAGCTCTGAGATGTACTTGGCCTGTTTGCCATTTTTGAGCTCAACAGTTGTAATTTGTCTATATGCAAACTCATCAGGATGATTCCCTTCGAGTAGCAGACTTAGCTCATTCTGTTTGAAGTTCTCAAGCCTCTTGTAGACTAACCCCTTTTTGATAATTCGGTTCTCTAGCATCTTCTGGGGTGATTTTTTAGTCTCGTAGGCCCTCTTGAAATCTTCGACAATCTCCCAGGGTGATACTACAAGGGCCACTGTGATCTCTTCATCTACGATCCTCTTGACTTGACCCTTGTATCTCAAAGGAATGTCTTTCTTTACAATCCTGTGAGCCACCCTCGGATCAGGCCATACTCTCACCCTTTCCTTCTGATATTGAAATGTGTTGGCGAGAGTGTACAATCTCAGAGCTTCTTTCTTCATGCTGATAATTGATGAGGAGGCAGCATAGGTTTTGTCAATGCTTTTCAGCATTTCATCATCATGAAGCTTTTGCTGCTCCTCTTCTTCAATTTTTACTCTCACAACATCCATCTGTGAGGTGGGAGTGATGGGCATAGGTTTGGCTTTCGCCAGTGTTAGGACTGCAGACAGAGGCATCCTATCTTCTTCCACATCATCCTCTTCTTCTTCTTCTTCTAGCCTCAACACCCTTCTCTTCTTCTTCTTAGGTGCATCATCGGCTGTTGGTTTAGATGGTGAGGGAGTTGGTTTTGTGGGTTGTGATTGTGGTTGTTTGGATTTGGGCTTAGAGATTGGTTTGGAGATTTGAGGGGTAGGCTGTTTTTGAGTGGGTAGAAAGGAAGGTTGTTCCAGCATCTTTGTTGTGAGTTTAGCCTTTGTAAGTTTTGCCATTTCAAACCATTTACCAGCCCCAGCCTCATCAAGGGCTTCAATGATAATCCCCTTGTGGAATTGCTCAGACAGACAGATTCTGGTGGCTATAGCCAGAATACTGTCTCTGGTCCACGCACGAATCTCCATCAAAGATCTTCCTAAGTATTTGGCAATAAAACGGATCATGGTCTCCAATCTCTCCTTTTCAAGTGCATCATACCCAGCCCATCGGGTTTGAATCTCTTGCACTTCCAACCTCCTGATTTCACTATCCAATGTGGCTGTATCAAAACCTTGCCTGAAGAGTTGCTCAATGATTTTATCCATGGATCGGCTGTGTGTATCATCAGCATCTTTTACCAGCTCTTCCAAGGATTTTTCTTCAGCAGTAGGTTGATCATCAGCACTTTTCTTTCGTTTATAGGTGATCAGTTGTTGCTTTGCTTTTTCCACCTCTTGTGCTTGCTCTGGGGCCTTCTCATCCTCTGGTCTTTTCCTCTTCTTTTCTTTCACTGCAGTACTCTCCCCATTTTTGGATGCATTGGTGGTAGGGGTTTGTACCGCAGAAAGTGTCTTTTGCACAGCAGCATCAATCAAAGGTTGTAAAGTTGAGGAAAGCCTCTCATCAATGGCTTTAGTCACAATTTCAGTGATTATGGGTGTGATGAGAGGGAGGGAATTTTGAAGGTCAGCAACTATTTGTTCAGGAGGGTTCTGTTCCTGAGAAATAGTGCCAGAAGCAGAGGCAGGTGGCTGAGTTGTTGGGAGTGGCTCAGTGTTTGGGGAACCTTCAACTGAAGGTGCCATCTGTGGGTTGGTGGAGGCAGATGGTCTTTCTCCTTATGAGAGTTGGTCAAGTAGGTTTTGCAGCCTACTGACTTCCTCCTCAAGGATTGTGTTCAGGGCAAGAACATCATAGAAAAAGCCCTGAATCACCTGACCTCCTGCTTGGAGCAGGATATACATGCACTGGGTGTAGACCAGTTGTTGCATGTGCCCCTTTGTCTTGGTACCAGGGACTTCCAGCCTCAGGACTATGTCCATCATCAGCTGTTGCCTCTAGTGAGGTCTTAGCAATGTTACCAGCCTCAGTCTGATCATGTGCTGATTTAGAAGAGGTGGCAGCCTCACTAGAGATTCTAATCTCCCTATCTACACCAGGAGATAGAAGTGGTAAACCCCTATGCTGTGGGTTCTCAATTGCACTTTGTTCCTCCCCCTCAATGGCAGAGATGTTCCCAGTAGTAAGTGGTATCTGGGGAGGGGGTGAGGAGTGCAATTGAGTCAGCACTTGTGCAACTATCAATGTTGGGCTATGAGGGGTGGTTGCATGGGGTGAAGGGATAGAAGCAGTGTGCACCTGGGGAGGAAGGTGCTCTTCAATGGCAATCCCCTCAAGTGAGGAAGATCCCAGATGTGTGGGTACCCCTTGTGTGGTTGCTGCAGGCTCCTGTTGAGAGGAATCCTGAGCGGCTATGGCTGGAAGAGTCCTTATATCCACTAGGGGGTTTGGACCAGTGGATATCTCCTGCGTTTGTGTTGCAGGGGCATCCTCAGGGGACTCATTTCCCTGAGTAGCCGTTTTGGGTTTCTTTTTGGTGGGTTTGGTGGGGACTTTTGATTTGGAGGTGGTGGTTGTGGGTTCCAGCTGCGTGGGTTTGCGCAGCTTGGCAGCCAATTTGAGTGTATGGTCAGAGTTGTGCCGGGAGTATACTTCAGGCAGAACAGTCGTAGCAGGGACTCCCAGGCCAACAAGTCCCTCAGCGTGAAGCTGGTTTGTAATGATGGCCATTATAAACCGCGGATATAATATCCAACGGTTAGAAGTTAGTTTTTGAGCCATATCCTTGAGCTCCGAAAATATTATTTCTGAAAAATTTAACGGCTGTTGCTCAAGAATAGAATACATTACCTACTGCCACTTTGTCGACATTTGATCCCAAGACGAAGTCTTAGGAGCCAAAAGCGTCATGAAAATGTTTCTTCATGATAGTGGAGGCACTAAGATTGCCCTGATATCCATGTTGGGCAAAGGATAGATCAGTTGTGCCCTTGGGATATCCAGCAGGAGAAATGGCATCATCCAGATGTAGAATTTGACGGATTATTTCGGGAGTGATGACCACTTCTTTGTTGTTGACGACCGACTGGAGAGATGGTGTGTTGTTCTCCCCAGTGGTAATGGTGACGTTCATCCAAAACTGTTGGAGGGATTCGGCATGTAGTATGGGATTGAGAAGAAATGCCGTTTGGTATTGTGACTGAACCACAAGATCGATAGCAGTATCGAACTTAGATGATAGGCGATTTAGTAAGTAGGCTACACAGTTGTGTTGCGGTTTGATTTGCATGGACGCCCATTAGAAGACAGAAGTTTTGGAGAGGAACGTTAGGTTTGAAGAAGATGAAGCTTTGAAGTATTAGGTCAGGGATATTTATAGGGTACGGTTAAGAAAACGACTGAAGGATGTGGTGTGTAGTCATCAGTAGTTTTAAACGACTGTTGACGTGGTATTATCTTTCAGACGTTGAAAAAGCTGAAGTCGTGGTGGTAGGCATCAGTAGTTAGAAAACTAGAAAGTCGTGGTTATGACTTCAGATGATGAAACAACTGAGGACTTGGTATTTGTCATCAGTAGTTGTGAAACTACTGAAGACAGTGGTTTTGTCATCAGTTGTTGTAAACAGCTGAAGACTTGGTATTAGTCATCAGTAGTTATAAAACTACTGAAGACATGGTTTTGCTTCAGTTGTTTAGAATGAAACAGCAGTTGTTGAAACAACTGAAGAGAAAGTTCTTCAGTAGTTTTCGTCAATTCATAGCCTTTCAGCTGTTTCATACTGTCCTCAACACTTACTCATCAGACTTTGCATCTGATTTTCAGGTGTTTCATAGGACATCAGTACTTATCTGTTTATACTGATTTCAGTAGTTGTAACTACATCAGTAGTTTTAACTACATCAGTAGGTTGGAACAGATAAAGTACGTCAGTACTTGTGAGGCATTTAGCCATCAGTAGTTATAAAACTACTGAAGGTGAAAGGACTCCAGTATATTGTGACATGGGTACCAATGATCACAGTAATTATTCTGAAATCATCAGTAGTTGTACTTATTCTAGCTGCAGCATACCAAGCCTTAACACAAGGTTTTGGAAAGTAGAACTATCCAAAGGCTTAGTAAAAATATCTGCAAGCTCATTAGCTAGGCACAAACTTAGGATCAATCAACCTTTTTCAAAGCAATCCCGAATAAAATGATGTCTGATCTCTATATGTTTGGTCCTAGAGTGCTGGACTGGATTTTTGACAATACACAGAGCTGAAGCACTATCCATTAACAATGGAGTCTTAGTCTCTGTAATGCCATAATCCAGAAGTTGGTTCTGAAGCCAGAGTACCTGAGAGGTGCAACTTGCAGCAGCAATGTACTCGCCCTTAGCAGTTGATGTTGCAACAGATGTTTGTTTCTTACTCTGCCAAGAAATCAAACAGTTGCCTAGGAATTGACAACCACCAGAAGTTGACTTTCTAGTTAACTTGCACCCTGCATAGTCACTATCTGAAAAAGCAACTAATTTGCAAGAGTGTCCAGTGGAATACCATAAACCCAGAGATTGTGTACCTTGCAATATCGAAAGATTCTCTTGACTGCAATCAAATGAGACTCTTTAGGAGCAACCTGAAATCTAGCACAAACACATGTAGCAAACATAATATCTGTCTAGAAGCTGTTAAATACATCAAGGACCCAATCATACATCTGTAAAGCGTTTCATCACAGCTTTACCTTTCTGATCAGCATCCAGTTGTGTGGTGTTGCACATGGGAGTAGAACAGGGCTTACAGTTTTGTAAATCAACTTATTTGAAAGATCTTTTGTATATTTTGACTGATGAATAAAAGTTCCATCAGCCTTTTGTTTGATTTGCAAGCCTAGAAAGAACTGTAATTCTCCCATTGCACTCATTTCAAACCTCTTTTTCATTAATGTTGTAAAATCATCACACAACTGGGATCAGAGGATGCAAAAATAAATCATCAACATAAATCTGAACAAGTAGCTTATGCTGATCCACCTTCTTAATAAACAAAGTTTTATCAATGGAGCCTCTAGTGAAATTATTCTTAAGAAGAAAAGTAGAGAGTGTCTCATACCAGGCTCTAGGAGCTTGTTTCAACCCAAAGAGCCTTATCAAGTTTGTACACCCATTCAGGATGTTTATTATCCTCAAAGCCTGGTGGTTGACACACATAAACTTCTTCCTTTATTTTACCATATAAAAAGCAATTTTGACATCCATTTGAAAACTTTAAGATTGTGGAATGCAGCATAGGCTAAGAACAATCTGATTGCCTCTAGTCTGGCTACAGGGGCAAAGGTTTCATCATAGTCAATACCTTCTTCTTGTGAAAACCCCTGTACAACCAGTCTAGCCTTGTTCTTAACAATAAGCCCATTTTCATCGCATTTTGTTCCTAAACACACATTTAGTGCCTATTGCACACTTACCTGGGGGAAGAGGAACAAGTTCCCATACTTGCTGTTTCTTGAACTGAAGTAGCTCAAGCTGCATAGCTTCAACCCATCCATTGTCTCTCAAAGCAACATGGTAGTTCTTTGGCTCTAGCTGACTGATGAAAGAGCATAGAAGCAGAAGTTAGACAATTGACTTCTGGTTGAAACACCAGCATTGATATCACCAATAATCTGAGACATGGGGTGATTCTTCAGTTCTTGATAAACAATGAGATCTGTGCAAGTGTTTGTAGAACCTTCAGCAGCAGCAGATGTTGATGTAGACTCTTGAAACCAAGAATTAGATGGTAACTCAAAAGATGTAGAGGAGACAGAGATCTCATCAGCATTTGTTGTGGATGGAACTGCTGAAGCTACAGGAACATCAAGTTTAGCAGACACAGGCAGTTGGTCACTAAACTTGAATAGGTGAGTATTGATATTATCATCATCATCATCAATACCACCAGGTGGAAGACATGCTGCAGAAGATGATTTAGCCATAGGATCTGCAACAGCTGGAGTTTGATAAGGAACACATTGCAGTATGTCCAAATCAAACAACTCCACAGGGTTTTGTGGAATCTTGTCCAAAGGAGATTCATTAAACTTCACATGCAAAGTCTCTTCAACTATCTTTGTTCTGCAGTTGAAGACTCTGTATGCCTTGCAAGTAGATGAATACCAACAAAATACCCTGCATCCACCTTAGGATCAAACTTATGGAGTTGATCCTTTGTGTTGAGAAAAAAAACAGGGACACCCAAATGCTTTGAAAAATGAAATTAGAGGAGCCAAGATGGAGAACTTCATATGGAGTCTTCATCCACCTCTGATTTACTAAAACTCTATTCTGCACATAGCAAGCTGTGTTGACAGCTTCAGCCCAAAAGGTCAGTGCAAACCAGAGTCAGCCAGCATGGACCTTGCAGCTTCAATGAGGGTCCTGTTCTTTTCTCCCTACTCCATTTTGTTCTGGATTCCTTGGGATGCTAAACTGCCTTTTGATTCCTTTGAAAGATATAAGTCATCAAGTGTATGATTTCTGAATTCAGTTCCATTATCACTCCCGATACACTTGACTGGAAGGGAAACTGCTTCTCAATATACAACAAAAGTGAATAATCTTCTGAGCAACCTCATCCTTTGAATGTAGAAAGAAAGTCCATACAAATCTGGAGTAATCATCCACAATTACCAGACAGTATTTCTTCTTTGCCATGCTCATCACTCTCACAGGACCAAATAGATCCATATGAGTAATTGCAAGCAGGCAGTGGACTTAGGCTCTTCAATAGGAGGGAATGAGACTTGTGTTGTTTTCCTTTTAAACAAGCAGTGCAGGTTTTATCACAGTGGAACTCCTTTATTGGTAAGCCTCTGACTAAACTATTGTGGATAAGCTGATTCATGTTTTTGAAATTAACATGACCCAGCCTTCTGTGCCACAGTTTAGATTCTTGAGAAGAGGCTTTGGAAATAGGCAAGGATTGCCTTTGAGATCTATTTTCTTGGAAAGATCTAAGGCATACACTCTTCCTGTCCTGTTGGCTCTCAGAGAGTGTGATCATCCAACACCTTATCAATCAAATGCAAAACTTTGGATGACAGAATCCTACAGTTCTAACTGGTGAAAAGAGCAACATGACCTTTATCATACATTTGACTGACACTCAAGAGATTGTACTTGAGATTTTCCACATGATTAACATCATCAAATTGATTTCTCCATTGGAGACAAAGCCATTACCAATGATGTAACCCTAGCATCATTGCCAAAAGAAACAAAGCCCTTCTTTCCTTGAGAGTAGTCATGAAGAAGAGAACTGTTCCCAGTCATGTGCATAGATCCCCCACTGTCTACATACCAGATGCTACTTTGGCATGTTGGAGAACCCTACAATAATAAACAATCAGTTAGTTTTGAGACCCAAACCTTTTTGGTTTTGGGCATGGTCTCATCAATAGATGGTAAACTAACAGGTTTATTTGAAACAACATCCTGAGAGGAAGAAGATGGTGAAGAAGAGGAATCCTTTGGCTTGGATCTCCTTTTCTGCGGTGTCAACATAGGAGCATCTAGTTGGTTAACTCTACCCAACAGATGTTGAACTATCATAACCAGCTGTGTCTGATTTTATGATAAAGCTTTCAGCTCATCAGACACATTGCCAGTGGAGTTTGATAAGTTCCTATGTTGCACCTTCTTCTTCTGAGCACTCTCAGCTGTCACCTATTTTACCCCTTCCTTTTTGGATTTCTTTGAGGACTTAAGGGTTACAGGATTTGATGTTGCAATACAAATGTGGTCTCAAACTCAGTTTTCATTTTTACCATTTTCTCTTTAATTTCTTCTTTTTGTTTGAGTTTGGAACCTCTTTTGTACCAGCAATCATCTGTAAGATGATTGAACAAACCACATACTTCACATGGTTTTCTTCTTCATCTTAGGTTGATCATCAACTAAAGAGGGTGAAGCAACTGAAGACTTGTTCTTCAGTGCTTTGGAAGCATTGTTTGCTTTCTTGACTGCCTCTTTAGTAGTCTTCAAACTCTTTCTACTGACAGTTTTCTTCTCTTCAGTACTGGCAGTAGTTGGAGTTTGAACTTCAGGTGTTAAATCCTGCTCTCTAGTCCTTTCAGGACTTTCAGAATTTACTCCTGAGTTGATCAACTCATTGATCATGTGAGTGTCAGCATTTGAACCATCAACATCAGCTGATAGGTTCAGAGAGGGCTTGATGCTGACTTCTACTTCTGATTGTGCTGTATCAGAAAGTAGATCACACGATGAGATGGATTGGTTATTACTCTCACCATCAGATTCTACCTCTGCTCTTGGAGTAAAATCTGTAGGTGGAGCAGTGTGATTGTAACCAATGCCAAACTTCACATTGGAAGCAGATTGCTTACTAAGAAGCATTTCAAAACCTTTGCATGATTGTACCCATCTATCACACTTTACCTGGGTAACTGCAAGGGTTTCTTTGAGATCTTTATACTTCTCAAGAAGTATCTCTTCCCTAGCCTTATCATCAGTTATTTGGCATTTCAGTTGTAAATCTCATCATTTTTATTATTAAGCACAGACTCAAACTCAGCTTTGCTTTTGGAAATTATTTGTTCTAGCTCAATGTTCTTGTTGATTAAAGCTACATTTGCTTCTCTAATAGATGCAAATGCTGCTATGCATGTTCAGAACATAATTTGGCTTTTGCCTCAGGGATACCTGTGATACCTTTGATGTAGAAGCATTAGTGATGAAGTATCAGCAGAATCCAAAGCCATAAGAGCTAGATTTCCAAATGGACTTTCACCACCATGTTGACCAGCACCTGAGAACAGTTGTTCATGACCAGACAAATCATCTGGTAAACTGCTCCAGTCAACAACTTCTGGGGTGAAGAAGCTGTGTTGTTGAGGTTGAGTTTGTTGATGAGATTGGGAAGGCTGTGGTTCAGGCAATGCTTGTGGTTGTTGTGCATTGGAGCTTGAACAGGATTTGGTTGAGGCACATAATAGCAGGGATAAGGATATGACATTGACCCTGGGAACAAAGTATGCAGGAGATCTAGGATGTGAATAATGACTAGAACCAACAGGATGTTGCCCTCTGTTTTGTGGACTAGTACTAGGAAAAGTCACAAAGGGTGCAGAAGAGTTAGATCCAGTTGATCTACACTCTCTTGCAAAGTGTCCTAGCCTTTGGCATTTGTGACACCTCAACTTACTCTTGTCAAAACCAACTTTGGTTTTGCCAGAGAGTCCAGAAATTTCCTGCCAGTTCTCTTATAGAACTTCTGAGATCTGATATTAATCAGTGCCATTTGGCTTAGAATATCCATCTCTTCTAGATCATCATCAGCTATTCCTTTCAGATCATCCATGATGAAGCATAAATTGTCACTATTACTGCCAGAATGACTCTCAATACCAACAAATGCATGATCAGAACTTTTGAAGAGAAATCTATATGCTCATCATAATTGCTCTCAGATGCAGCATATTCTGACTCATGACCAACCAAGGCAGTATTCCCTGGTACAAAGTCATCAGTGAGCTTTCTTGATGAGGACAGTTTCCTCTTCTGCTCTATCTCTCTTTCAAATGTAAGCACTTTCCCATGAAGTTGGGTGAGAGATAGGCCATCCAGATTTGCACCGGAGCGTAGGATAATAGTGTATGTGTCCCATCTCTCAGGTAGTGATCTGAGGAATCTGTTGTTCATCTGGCTATTGGTGTATTCCTCTTTCACCATTTTCAGCTCAGATATCAAGCAGGAAAAGCGCTCAAACTGTTGATTAGTGTCTCACCCTCCTATGAGAGAATGTCTCATATTGTTGGGCAAGGATCTCTCTATTGTTTGCTAAGACCTCATCTGTGCCACCGAATTGTTCCTTCAGGGCATTCCAGAGATCATGAGCAGTTTCATGATGCATAAGCCCTGAATAGATTTCATTAGGCAGTGCCATGGCCAGAATTCCATGGGCTTTAGCATCAATCTCAAATAGTTTCCGATCTTCATCAGAGTATTGTTCCTTCTTCTTTGGAACCATTTGATTGGTTTCCGGATTGTTCACCATAGGCTTATGTGGTCCATGTACCACAGTGTCCCCACAACCTGAACTGTTAACAGACAGGTGATGAAGCATTCTTCGTTGCCATATGTTATACTCGGTCCTAACCAGCATTGGAGGCTTGGTTGAGGAACCGGTATTGTGAGGATCATTAGAAGGAGTCGTCATCTCAGATTCAATCAAATTCGGTTAAGCTAAAACAGATTTAGAACAAAACGCAACAACCATTGAACCAGAAGATCTCAAAATAAATGAACGAAAGCCAAAAGAAATTCAATATATACCAGTTCTTGCAAATACGCTAATTCAATCAAACACAGATATCAATTAGCAGTTTCAATGATCAATTGTTAGATCGATCAATGATTAACCAAGCTCTGATACCACTTGTTAGGATCAGTGATCTATATTTGATTGATTAAAGAGTATAGCAGCAGAATTCAACAATGAATTAGTCGATTCACAAGAACAAAACGATATTCAATGAAGAACAAAGACGGTTATAGAGAGAGAATTTCTGCAAATATATTTCATTCAATATTCGCTTTCGTGTAAGAGAATGTCACACTTACAATTAGGTCGACACCTCTTATATAAGAGATGTGACGTCTGCTGATGTCACTTGATAGTGACATCTAACAGATTTATTACAACTGAAACACAACTACTGAAGATGTCACAACAGCTGACATCTCCTTACAAAACATGCTAAGTGTTATCAGTTGTTACAAATACTGAAAAACATAAAACTACTGAAACTACAACGACTGAAGAACAAGCTCTTCAGTCGTTTTACAAAACTACTGAAACTAAAAATATAAAACTACTGATATCACAACTACTGAAGAAGTACTCTTCAGCTGTTGTGACAAACTACTGAAACTTCAGTAGTTGGTCTTCAGACTTGAACTTCAGATGTTTCATCAGCTGATGACTTCAGTAGATATCATCAGCTGATGTCTTCAGTCTTTGTCTTCAGACTTTGTACATCAGTTGTTGATCTTCAGCACTTGTAAACTCTTCAGCTGTTGTACTTCAGTACTTTGGTCTTTCAGCTTCAGCACTTGTGTTCTTCAGCTGTTGTACTTCAGCACTTTGGTCTTTCAGCTTCAGCACTTGTGTTCTTCAGCTGTTGTACTTCAGCACTTTAGTTCTTCAGCTGTTGAAGTCTTCAGCACTTGATCTTTAGCTGTTGAAGTCTTCAGCACTTGTCAAACTGTTGATGAAACTTTCAGTAGTTGTTGTGATACCATGTGGGACTTAGAGGTTTTCTGATCTTGGCTCATTGGTTCTTTTGGTCCAACATGAACTTGGATACTATTTGCTTCCAACTTTCTGCCAAAGTATGGAGCATTTTCTTGTTCAGTTCCTCATTTATGTATTTCAACTCCAAGATATTCATCTATGTAACCGGTTGCATAAATCTATGGAGTTGTTAAGGAAATGATTCACCCTCAATATGATGAAAGGTTCATATTGTGACCAAAGGGTGTCCTTCCTAATGCTCCTGATTTCATCACTCTTTTCACAGAGTGTATGAAGAATCTTCCATAACGAATTTCCTGTTTTGTAATTCTCACACCTGATTAATATTTCTTCAGGTAAAGCCATACTAAGCAAGTTGTATGCTTTAATATCAACTTTCACCTTCTTAACATCATCAGGTAACAGATCCTTTGTAGTTATGGGTTGATTGTTGTCATTATATCGGCCTAAGAGTGGGTGTAATATAAGGACCTTCAGTTATTGAAACCATAAGTCCAAATCTGTATAATTAACATGATTCCTAACTTGATTTTCCAGGAGTTGGAGTCTACTTTTGTTTCCAACTTTGGAGGTTGGTATGACGATCCACCAAAGTTACTCATGTTTAGTTAAGATCTAAGATTTTTACAATTACAAAGTATCATTATGAAATAAACCAAATAGTGACAATACTAGAGTTATAGTAACCCAACAGTTGTGGTCACAACTCAGTCAATCCTTTCAATGATAACTATATTATCAAATTAAGGATTTTTGTCAATGTATTTGTTCAATTAAATATGAACAATATATGAATGCCAATCAGTAACCAAGATCTATTCAATTGTTTTGAATATTGACCCAAGTATAAACAAACAATGTAACAATACTTGCTGAGAGACAATTCACTGTTTTGATTAAATCACATAAACGATTTGCTTATAAACAATATATTCGATTAGCAAAAACCGATAAATCTAGTGAAATCAGCAAACAATTAAACGAAATTAACACTGATAGATCAATCGATATAAATCAGTGAGCACTTGGCTCTGATACCAGCTATGAATCCAAGGATCCCAATTAGGAATTATCAGTGTTAATTTTTGAATGAAGTCTATGTTTGTAGAATTAACTTAACTTTTTTTAATTGTTTTTAATAATTTAATATCACTAATAATGACTAATTACTAAGACGAACACAATAGTAAGAACACAATTTATAATTAAAAAATAGTTAATTCAAATGTATTTCATTAAAGGTGTTAATGATTACAAATGAATAAACAATGGAAAAAACAAAATTGGTTTGAATGTATTGATGTTGATGTGACGGCTGCTAGGGTTTGTGTTTGCGTGATTTGATGTTTGGTTGTTTGTGATCGTGTGTCTAGTTGTCATAGTCGCCACCCCTTAATGTGAAACCTAGGATCCATATTTATAGGCACGTGTGTTTCTCTTAAAGAAACACCGCGTCTCTAGGGATTCGCATAGCTGTCATGTTGATTTGTTGACTTGTAACACTTGTATTATTAAATACAAGTGTTTGGACTCCGCAACAATATGATCTTCCGTATGTTTGTTCTTCCACAAGAGTCTTGTCCTTCTGAAGGTACTTTGTTCTTCCAAAGGTACTTTGTTCATACTTCAGTGTTGGTTGTTCATCCGCAAGTGATCTTCGGATAATTGATTTATGAGAAACATATCTACAGAAGAACAAAAAGTGTTCATCCGTAGATGTTTCTTACACTTAGTCAATTTAAGAAATTGACTAAGTATAATGTTTGTACCTACAATCATACATAGATCAATACAGATATGGGTTAACCTATATATATAATTCATAATAATGATTTACAATTGTTCAGTACAAATAGTGATTAAAGTTCTAAGCCTATACAAAATGATCTAGACCTATAATTCCTAGATCTAGCACCCTCGAGTTGAGAGATCTCTCAAGAAAAATCATGAGTGCACTCTCAAATGAGTGGACGTTCTATTATGTCTCTATCAAGAGGACTGATGTTGAGATAGGGATGATGACTAAAGCACCATCATCACTGCAGGTAAGCTAAATAACTGTTTGATGGCGGGGTTTGAGCATTACAGTTGAGACTAAAGGGAGGATGACTAAAGCACCTATCATCACTGAAGTTGAGATACGGATGACTCCATCATGGTGGTGTTTGAGCACTACAGGTCAGCTAAATAACTGTTTGATGCATAGTACTCTAGCTCCAATGTCTCAAAGAAAGATTCACTAAAGCAGTAGTTAAAGAACTTTACTTACATTACTAGAGAGACCCTCAGCCAGCAATACTTCAGGTACATGGATCTTATCTCTTCCCTTCAATCTGTGGGAATTGCCCTTACATGGAGATATCTCACTAGAAAATTCACTAGTGCACTCCCAAATGAGTGGACGTTCTACTGTGTTTCTATCAAGAGGATAGAAAACTTGAACTCCCTCACCATGACTGAACTATATGGCATCCTTGATGGATACCATGCAAAGATGGAGAACAAGAGAGGCCACCAGATAAGCAAACCCTCAAGCTTTCCTTCTAGCAACGCTTTTATGGTTGCTGAAATCTTAGGACCCCCCAACCTCAGTAGTACCTAACTTCTTCCCGGTAACCATCCTATTCTTCTAGTCCATACATCACATTCCCTAAGACATCAAAGTCTCAACAGGCTCAGCCAAGTTCTTTTCAGGACACTTGTGCTTTTGTCTTAGGAAATGGGCTTTGTAGTGACTTTCAATTTTTCTTTGATGATCTGGAATGTTTCAGCCTAGATGATGTGGAATATATGGACATTGTCCAATAAATGTCTCTATTAACTTTCGGGGCAAACAAGTTATTCAAAGAACTGAAAGGCAGTTTCTCCAACACCCAACCAATAACAACTTTGGCTTTGACAAGACAAAGGCCAAATGCTACAATTGTAACTAATTTGGTCACTTTGCTAGGGAATGTAAGGCTCCCAAATCAAATCCGGGAACCTCACATGCCTCCATACATCCCTCTACACCTAAAGCCACCGGTAAGTTAACCGAAACAACTGTTGTGGCTCAAGAAGTTGAGTGGAGCTTCATGGTATATGATGTGACTCTTGCTCAAGCATTGATGGTTAGAACTGATGACAGCAAGGTATATGAGCACCTCTGTACTCTAGCTTGTATTGCTAAGATTAAGTTATATCATGACTATATATGGAAATTAAATTTGATATTGAGTCTTATATGACTTAAAATATGATTTTAAAAGGGCTAAATCTCACTATCAAAGAAAATTAAAGAGTTAGGGAAAACTGTGTCCTTGTTAAAACAGGAACATACCCACTACAAGACAAGAATCAAAGATTTAATATCCAAATTGACTGAGGCTCAAGCCTAGATTGTCACAGTTGAGGCTCAAGCTAGGAAGCATGAAATCTCTGAGCATAACTTCCAAGCCATTCTTGCATCATCTTTCATTCAAAACTTTGTTATCAAAACAAAGAAGGGTTAGGAACCAATGAAATTGCTCCACCACACGCTTATGAATCTATTAGACACCCAAGGTGTGGGACTAAAGAGCAACAGGTTCCATTTATAGACCCACCTTCCCATGAGTTAAAGATTGATGCAACTATAGAGACCATCACCGGGAAGAACTAGGTAAACCAAACCTCTCTCATCGGTGATGATCAAACCCTAACCACCAAAGCCAAAAGAAACCAGGCTAAGGCAGCCAGAAAATTATCAGGAAAGTGGTTGAGTCCAAGCTGAAGATAGACAAAAACAAAACAATGTATTCATTTCTGCAGGATTCCAGGTGGTTGGAAACTCTTATTCTAGAAAGCTGTGTAGTACTAGCACACCTATCCTATAAAAGGATCAGAAGATAAAGGGAAAGACTGTTGATGAAGAAAAGAAAAGTAAGAAACAATAATCCTCAAGTTCCCAAAATTTTAACATTGCATGCATAATGTGTGGTTTGCAAAACCATATGGCCAAAGATTGTTACTACAATCCTGCTAGCACACATTATGCAAATAAATGTTAAGAAAGAAGGAGTCAAGGAGGATTTCACATTTGGACCTTATCTCATGGTTCAAGTGATAAAAAAGGGAAAGCTTGTTTCCGAAGCAAAGTTACTTTCGGAAGAAACTCCTTCTTCCGAAGGGAAAATAGCTTCGGAAGATAAAGCTAAGAAAAGTCAAAAGATAAGAAGAGAGTTCCCTTGAAACCTTCTGAGAAGAAGACGGCTTCAGAGAAAAAGTGGTGAAGGCTTCTTCTGAAAAGAAAGAGCTTCGAAAGAATACCATACTGCTCAAGCTTGAACAAGCTCATCTACAATAATCAATCAAGGGATGGAATGGAAGATCAAAGAAGATGTTGCCGCCCAAACCTCTTCTTCACAAACATTCATTGAACCCCCATGCATAAATTTTGGTTCAATAAAATCCTTATCATTAGAAAAGTCCAAGGTCAACAAGGCTTAGGTTTCCAATTAACTAACTTTCTTCACCTTATGAGTTGGGACATCCATATGACAATAAAATAATGTGTGGATTGTAGACAGTGGATGCTCCAGGCACACGACTAGGAACAGATCTCTCCTTACAGTTTCAACATTTTGATGGAGGTCCTATTCAATTTGGAGGTGAGGCTGGAGGATACATTTCTGGCATAGGAAGTGTATCCAACGGCAAGTTAAAATTTGACAAAGTACACTTTGACAAATGGCTTGAACACAATCTACTAAGTGTTTCTCAATTTTGTGATTAAAAGAACCAAATGCTTTTCATAGAGCATGAGTGCATTATCCTCAAAGCAGGGATAACAATTCCTTAGGAATTGGTGCTTCTTAGATCTCCCAGGAGAGGGTATGTACAAGCTAGATATGAATAATGCTTCCCCATTAGGTGAAGTGTCATGCTTTCTTTTCAAAGCTGATGGTGATGAGTCAACTCTATGGCATAAACGTATGTGTCATGTCAATTTTAAAACCATGAATAAGTTGGTTAAAAATAACTTGGTACATGGTTTGCCCAAAAAGGAGTTTTTCTGCAAAGATAACTACGATACATGTCTGAAAGGAAAGCAACACAGAGCATCTCAAAACTCCAAAGTAGCTAACTTTATCACCATTCCATTACACTTATTGCACATGAATCTATTTAGTCCTATAATGAGCATTGGAAGAAAATCACATTGCCTTGTGACTGTTGATGATTTTACTATATTCGCATGGGTATTGTTTTTAAGAACTAAAGATAAAACAACTAAAACTTTAAAATCTTTTATTCTTAAAATAGAAAGTCAAATTGATCATAAGGTTAAAATAATTAGAAGTGATCAAGGGACTAAGTTTAAGAATCAAGTTTTTGACTCATTCTGTAACTTAAAAGGAATTGCTAGACAATATAGTGCTCCTAGAACTCCTCAACAAAATGGTGTTGTTGAGAGGAGAAACATGACACTTATTGATGTTGCTCGAACTATGTTAGTTGATTCAAAGCTGCCTCTAACATTCTCGGTAGAGGCAGTCAACACTGCATGCTATGTGCAAAACAGAGTTCTTATAGTTAAGCCACATAGAAAATCCCCTTATGAGCTATGGAAATAGAGACCACTGTTTATTGGCTTTCTAAGGTCCTTTGGCAGCAGGTGTACCATACTAAACACCAAGGACAATTTGGTAAAACTTTCTGAAAAGTCAGATGATGCTATCTTTGTTGGATATTCCTCCAACTCGATTGCTTATAGACTTTACAATATTAAAAATCAACAATTTGAGGAATCATCCAACATTGTTGTCAATAAGCACACTCCTTGTGTAGGGGGAATGGCCCTAATCATATCTTTGATTTAGAATTATTTTCAAACTATTCTAAACCTTCTTGTGAGAATGTGTTAGTTAGAACATGTACTCAAAGAGTAGTTGAAGATCAAGCTCCCACTATGTTCAGATTTGATAGGTAAACTATCTCAAGAGATAGTGGAGCTTTAACAAGTTGTCAACCAAGTGTAAGGCCCTATTCTCGGGACGCTTATAGCTGTCAATCATCGCATAGAACAACATATGATATACATTAACTTTACTAAAATACTACAACCGAATCATTTTAAACATCCATTACATATATATAAATAATTGCTTTTTCAAACTAATAAAACATTTATAATCATTACAAAATATCATTTGTTTGCATTATGATGCAAAAACATCCTCATAACATAAAATAGATGCCATTGAAAATAAGCCAAGTACCCATCCCGTGCCATGCTCAGCAATGTCTACCTGCCAACTTTAAACACATAAAAGTTAGTGTTGTTGAGTGAGTTATAGTTTAATGAAAACATTATATTACCTTCCATTCATTAAAAACATTTTCTTTACTATCACACATGATCACACATCATACGTACATCAAGGTAATAATTATTATCTTCCATCATCGTTCGTTTCGCACGTATCACACATTCTGTACTTATCACACATTTAGTACATTTATTATCTTTTCACTTTTATCTAGGTCATATCATATGCTTAACCCCCCTATTGAGCATAAAGCCATATCATCTAGGGTTAAGCGACAAGGACCCCATATCACACATATCACACGTATGGAGTAGTCACATAGACTAACTCCCTCTGTGTGAACCTTTAAGAGCTACCCAAGATCACACGCTGTGAACACACAGTTGAGCTAACAACTCTCAGTGAGTTGTGAACCTCCTTTCATTTGCTTGCAAGACTTTTCATTCATTCATTATGTTCCACTTTCATTGTCTTAAATCTTTCACTTCATTAATATAATACTTTACTTTCACTAACATACTCACACCACGTAAAGTCACGTCATAATACGTAATAAGGAAAATAAGGAAACATAACATACATAAGCATAGCATCATCACACATCATCATACATTCATCCATCATCATAAATTCATCTTACATCACCCTTGGAACCTCCAAGTCAAGGCCTACACTTTAAGTTTTCCCAAAATTCAAAAAATAATTCTAAGTCTTAGGTGCATGGCCTTCTAGGCGTATGGGAAACACTTAGTTGCATGGCCTTCTAGGCGCATGGGGAACACTTAGGTGCATGGGAAACTTCTAGGCGCATGGGCACTATGCAGGCGCATGAGTGCCTGGGCGCATGGGCAATCTAGGCGTTTAGGACACTTAGCCAAATACAACCTATCCTAGGTGCAATGCCACTATTAGGGCGCATGAGCTTTTGGGGCGCATGGGACACTTAGGCATTATAGACCGTTGGATGCATGGGCAGCCAACTCGTACTATCGATCATCATAAACAGTCCCAATCATCAATCTAGCCTGTTCTAAGCTTATTTTTTACACTCTAAGATTAATAACATGAACATGACATCATCATAACATCATAAACACCCAAAATTATAACCTACCCACAATCACACATACACACACTTATGAGTATAAACCCACATTTATAAAAACATTCACACATGCATTTCCAGCCCCAAAATCAATTAAAACATGTAAAAAAGGAGATCTATAACTCACCTTATGCAACTTTCGAATGAACGTCCTCAAACCCGAATGCACTTTGAGTTCCACCATCTAATACCCACCAAATAACCAACCCTAGCACATATAAACACACATAAGCATGTAACCGAGGCTAGAACTAGCCAAGAACAACTTAAAAACACTAAATCTTACCTTGAATCCAGTTTCCTTCTTATTCTTCTTCAAATATCCGAATGCTCCACTTCTTTCTCTCTCTCTAAAATCAGGGGAAAGTAGATGTGCAACGAACATGGGCGGCCATACCACCTTTTACATAAACTTTTGAAACTTTTTGTCCTTTCGACACATTTAGCCCATCAACTTGGGTTAAATTGTGTTTCCTTCTTTTATTTGCTTTGTATTCTTTCTTTCTCGTCTTTAAAATCTCCAGGTGTTATAAATCCACCCCCCTTATATAGGTTTCATCCCCAAAACCTGTTATTCCTCAAACATATGAGGGTAATGTTGCCTCATCTCTTCTTCAGTCCCCTATGTAGAATCAGCATACGACTTCTACCTATCCTTGGCAGCCTTGATAAAGACTTTGATCTTTTTGAGCTTCTCAATTGCAGCCTTAATCACCTCAGTACTCCCGACTCCTTCTGACTAATATCACCCCAACAAGTGGGTGTTCTATATCTCCAACCACATAACATCTCATATGGGGGCATACGAATACTGGCATGATAACTATTGTTGTATAAGAACTCAACTAACGGTAAGTGGTCATCCCAACTTCTTCCAAAATCGATGACACATGCCTAAAGCATATCTTCTAGTATCTAAATCTTCCTTTTGAATTGACCATCCGTCTAAGGATGAAAAGTCGTGCTAATATGTAACCTCATCCCCATGGCATCATGGAACTTCTTCCAAAACTTAGATGTAAACCGGGTGTTACGATTGGACACAATATACACCAACACACCACGATGAGTTACAATATCTTTGATGAAAATATTTGCCAACCTCTCGGATGAATATATCTCACGAATCGGTAGGAAGTGGGCACCCTTTGTCAAACGATCAACTATCACCCATATGGCATCATACCCTCGTGCGGTAGGTGGTAACTTGGTGATAAAATTCATTTTGATATGCTCCCACTTCCATTCCGGTAATCCAACGGTTGGATCTTTCCGTACGTTTTCGATGCTCGGCCTTCACTTGTAAGCAAGTAAGGTACTTACTTACGTAATCCGCTACATCGTGCTTCATACCCAGTCACCAATAATCTTTCTTCATGTCTTGCTACATTTTTGTGGCACTAGGGTGAATGGAATATCAAGTCTTATGAGCTTCATCCATGAACTTCCCACGTAGGTCTCCGTAACGAGGAATCCATATCCGTCCGAAACGGGTTTTAACACCGAGGGTGTTTTCACCCAACTCTGCGACTATACCTCTCATCCATTCAGAATTAAGGCATTCTTCTTTCAACGCCTCATCTTGAAACTCCTTGACCTGTGTCATCATGTCAGAGGTCATAATCAACTAATAAGCCTTCACCCGAATCGGCTCGAGTCTCTCCATTCAGCTAAGGGCATCTGCCACCACTTTGGCTTTGCCCGAATGGTAATGGATCTCGCAATCGTAATCCTTTATTAGTTCCAACCATCTCCTTTGTCTCATGTTCAAATCCTTCGACTCGAAAAAGTACTTGAAGCTCTTATGGTCAGTGAAAATGGTTCCCTTCATCCTGTATAGGTAGTGCCTCCAAATCTTTAATGCAAAGACCACAGCGGCTAGCTCCAAGTCATGAGTAGGGTAATTAACCTCATGAACTTTCAACTATTGGGATGCGTAGGAAATGATCTTTCCTCTCTGCATCAACACGCAACCTAATCCCGAGTAAGAAGCATCTAAATACACCACTAAGTCCTTGCTTCCTTTGGGTAATGACAAGACAGGAGTTTGAGTCAACCTTGCCTTTAACTCCCCAAAAGCATTCTCTTGACCTTGACCCCATACAAACTTTACATCCTTGTGGGTCAACTAGGTCAACGAAAAAGCTATCTGAGAGAAGTCTTGAATGAATCTTATATAATAGCCCGCCAAACCCAAGAAACTACGAATCTCGAATGGCGTCTTTGGAGACTTCCATTACATCACCGCTTACACCGTTGTCGGGTCTACCATAATCCCTTCAGGATTCACCACGTGACCCAAGAACTAAACTTCGCACAACCAGAATACGCAGTTGGAGAACTTAGCATACAACTTCTCCTTTCTCAACGTCTCCAACACTTCCCGAATGTAACCGACATGCCCTTCTTCGTTCCTCGAGTAAATCAAGATAACATCAATAAATACAATCATTGATTTATCTAACATCGGCCAACACACTCGATCATCAAGTCCATAAAAGCAGCTGGCACATTTGTTAAACCAAAAGACATAACGACAAACTCGTAGTGTCCATAATGCATGCAAAAAGTTGTTTTAGGAATATCTTGCTCCTTCATCTTCAAGCTGATGGTAACCAGATTGACGGTCTATCCTGCTAAATCATATTTCAGATTCATTGACTTAGGATGTTAGAATTCATCTCGTTCAGATGTAGAAATCAAAATTAAGATGGGTGGACGTGTGTGAATCAAAGAACAATAGATGGATAATAATAATGTATGATTTTATTGATGTTGACCAACAAGTTACAATGAGAATCATAGATGGCTGGTGAAATCAAACCCACCCAAAGGAGAGGAATTCTTATTGAATGGTGATTTACACCATGAGAAACACACACACAAAAGCCACACTTGCAAAAATGCACTAGGGGGCCTATTTATATTATTATTACAACGTGACCTAATTTTGACTTTTCTAATTGTCTTGATCTTGACTTTGTAATGTTGTATTACTTGTATTGTTGTATTCAACTTGGTCTCTGAACTTGTACAATGAGATCTTCAATTGGCTGTAATTATGATTTGATAAGCTTCAGTTTATTCCATTGTTGAACCCCAACAATACTCCTCCTAAGCTGATGCTTGCCAAACCTTGAATTTGAAGATCTTCTCTGTCACATGTCTTCTTGATCAATTGATGTTGTGGCACAATTCATTGATGTTCTCCCCCTCAGATTAAGCTCCTCTTAATATATTTCTGACAAAGGTTAGAATCTCTTGAGAATACTTCTTGGTACTGGATATGGGTTGTATCACTCTTGGACTATAGTTCATATCCCAACTCAAGGATTAGTATGTATTAGGCATATATGAGGCTTTGAACGTCAATAAACTGCATTAGGAACATAAATCAATGTTGAATACACTTCCACTCTTTTGAACTAACTTGATAAATGACATTCTTCAAATAATGAGTACTCTCCCTTGATTAAAGTCTGGCTAACTATCCGCTCAGTAGTCAGACACGGGTGCAAAACATAATCAAAAAAATATGAGCTCAAGTACTTCAAAATGGGCATCTGATAGTTGTACAAGTCCCTGGATGAATCTCTGAAAAAGTGACAAAAGTTGATTTCTATACTCTTTTTTTTTGCTTTCATGATCAAAATGGACGTGCATGTTGGTTGCAATCATCCGTATTCATGTTTTTCTTTTCTTTTTGAAGTCCTGTTCATCAGCTGTTCATAAGCATTTCATGCAACACATCCGCATTTCTTTGCTAACTCATCCTTATTTGGTTGCAAAGCATCCGCATTTGTTTGCAAGGCATCCACATTTGATTTCAATGCATCCGCATTTGATTTCAATGCATCCGTATTTGATTTCAAAGCATCCGCATTTGTGCTTAAAGTACCCGTACTTGTTTACAAGTCAATCGCATTTGGTAATAAGGCATCCACATTTGTTGCCAAGTCATCTGCATTTGGTGACAAGCCATCCGCATTTGTGTATAACACATCCGCATTTGTTTTTAGACTTGAACAAAAACGATTTCGCACTACATCGCAGGTTAGGAAATCAGAAGTAGCTTCCATTTCTTCATCTTTTCTTTGTTTTTAATGATAATCGTGTTCAATTGCATTGAATTTTGAAGGAATAATCCAGAGAATGATTATATTTCTTCAAATGGTACCATATTAGAACAGATCTGATGGTTTTTTTCTTGATTTTGAGATGAACAGGTGGGTTTTCCATTTTTGATGATAATCTTGTTCAATTTCATCAAATTTTGAAGGAATAATCATGAACATCTTCGCGATTCTTCAAATCGTACCATTGTTGAACAGATTTGTTGGTTTTTTTTATTTTGGGTATGAACAGATAGGATTTTGATGAACAGGGACTTTCTTCTTCATTTTTCTTATTTTCTTCATTGTTCTTAACATCATTAAAGATGAATTCAGATCTAAAAACTAGATAAATCCAGCAACCAACAACTCAAATACCATTTTGCTAAATCAATATTTCAGATTCATTGAGCGTGGATCTTAGGATTCATCTCGTTCTGATCTAGAAATCAACATTAAGATGGGTGGACATGTGTGAATCAAAGAACAAATACATGGATATAATAATGTTATGATTTCATTGATGTTGACAAACAAGTTACAATGAAAATCATAGATGGCTGGTGAAATCAAACCACCCAAAGGAGAGGATTTCTCCTTGGATGGTGATTTACACCATGAGAAACACACACACAAAAGCCACACTTGCAAAAATGCACTAGGGGGCCTATTTATATTATTATTACAACATGACCTAGTTTTGACTTTTCTAATTGTCTTGATCTTGACTTTGTCATGTTTTATTGTCTTGTGTTTTTGGTTTTGTTGTAATCAACTTGGTCTATGAACTTGTACAATGAGATCTTTAGTTGGATGTAATTATAATTTGGTAAGCTTCAGCTTATTCCATTGTTGAACCCCAACATATCCTTGAGAACCAACTGGCACCTTAGAGCTAATCAACCAAATTATCAATTCTCGGTAGTGGATACTCATTCTTCACTATCATATTATTCAGGTGGCGGTAGTCTATGCACATCCTCATGCTACCATCCTTTTTCTTCACAAATAAGACCGAAGCACCCCATGGAGAGATACTCGGTCTAGTGAACCCCTTATCAAGCAGTCCTTGCAGTTGCTCCATCAATTCCTTCATCTCGGTCGGAGCCAACTGATACGGTGCCTTAGCAACAGGTTGGGCAACGGGTAACAAGTCAATCTGGAACTTGATCTCACAGTCCGGTGGCACACCTGCTAAATCTTTTGGGAACACGTCTTGGAAGTCACACACAACCGTACATCTGATAGTTGTGGTGTTGGCGCATCCACATCCTTCACGTAGGCTAAGTAAGCACTACATCCACACCTCATGCACTTTCCTGCCACCGTCACTGAAATCACATTTGGAATCGTAGTGACTCGATCACCGTAAACCATCACTGAACTCCCGTGAGGCACTATCAGTCAAATCATCTTTTTGTGACATATAATGTTCGCCTCGTTGTCCGCCAACCAATTCATTCTTAGGACTACGTCGAACCCACCAAAGGTCATCATGAACGGTCTAACAGGAAACTTATGACCTTCTAGTTCTATGTCACAACCTTTTATCACCTCAGAACTCCTAGTAGACTTACCTATGGTAGTTTCTACATCAAAGGGTTTGTCAAGACTCCTACTACTAACAGGCAATTTAGCACAGAAAGCAGCAGAAATAAAACTCTTACTAGCACCAGAATCAAATAACACAGAAGCAAGAGTTTGGTATACTAGAAACGTACCTAACACAACATCTGGGTCCATCCTAGCCTCCTCCTGAGTCATCATGAATGTGCTGGCGCTCACCCTTTGCCCCTCAGTCCCAGTCTTCTTTCCTACCCCAAAACTCCCTAACTTTGGTTTCTTGCAATTCCTACTCAGATGGTTGTTTTCCCCATAGTATAACACCTTACAACCCTACACTCTCTCACCATATGACTAGGCTTCCCATATTTGAAGCAAATGTTTGATCCCCATTTGCATTCTCCTGAATGCTCCTTCCCACATCTACCACATCTTTTTGACCCTGCACCGGGTGTGATCACACGTAGGTCACCCATCTTTGACACCTTATTGTTTGGAGCAGCTCCATCACGTCCAAACCGTTTCCCATTCCAGTTTCGGTCACCACCACCTTTCTTGCTCACCTTGGCCACCACCACCTCCCGCTCATCATACAACCTCCCAGCTAGATCAACCACCAACCTGAACGTGCTCAGCCGGGCGGCTGCCATGTGATTGATATCCGCCAGAAAATCTTGGATGTATCTTTTAATCTTTCATGATAGAGGCATCACCTGATCTGGCACGAGTTGTGCCATCTCATTAAACTTGGTGGTGTGATGCTGCTATGTCATTGTTCCCTCCACCAACTACAGGAACTCCCTTTCCACCTTGTCCAACTCTTGATGAGGACTGAATTCTTCAATGACCAGCTTCTTCAACTCTGCCCACTTCATCCTCCCGATAGTCCTGCTACCCTCAGCTTGGACAATAATGTCCTACCAGCATAAGGCCGAGTCCACAAAGGAGTGGGCAGCGAATTTCACCTTTTGATCCTCCCGCACTCGTTGATATCCAGAACAACTTCCATCTCTCTCACCCACCGGTGAGCAGCAGCAGCAGTGCCATTGCCATTGAAAGTTGGGGACTTGCATCTTTGAAACGCCCCATAATTACAGCCTCGTGCTACCTCATGCACAGGCTCTTCTTCCTCCTCCTCATCGGGTGAGACAACCGTCTTAGTCTCTGGTTGCTCTCTCCCTCCCAAGGTCTTGTTCCTATCCTTCTTTCTCATTCTCGTATAGCATTTATCACTTCAGTCACCACAAATGGTAAGATCATTTGCATGACCTGGTAAACCTCCTCTACAACAGCCTCCTTCACTGAGGCCCTCAAGTTAGCACTCTCATCACCACCCGCTAGATGAGGGATCTTGGGCTCTTCATGAGCCACCTCTTCAGCTCTAGGCCTTCTCTTGTGACCCGTGGTCCAGCACCACGTCCACCATGACCTCTACCTCTAGAAGCCTTTGAAGATCTACTACCAGCCATCATCTAACAAGCTATAAGATTCAAACTCTAGCACGGTCATTCAAGGTAATAGCCCAGTTTATGTCAAGTATAGTAAGTTCCTAATTACAGTGGCCAGTTGTGATTAGCCACTTATTTTACTCTTCGTACCCCAAGCATTTCGTATCCTAACTACATCAGTATCTAAATCTACTAAAGAAACATAAATCACATAACATGCGCACATAATACCGGTTAACTTTAAGAAAATACCTGCTAGCATGTAGCTACTCGGAATGGCATCCCTTCCCTTTGTCCCATTTTCAGTTTAAGTTTAGGTTTCTTTTGAAAATATTTACCCGTTTCACTTAAACATTAGCTCTAATACCAACATCTAAGGCCCCGTACCCGAGACACTCACAGTTGGTCAATCATCACACATAAGACATATGATATACATTAACTTTACTAAAATACCACAACGCAATCATTTTAAACAATTCATTTCATATATATATAAATAATTGATTTTGTAGAATAATACAACATTTTTAATCATTACAAAATATCGTTTGTTCGCATTATAATGCAAAAACATCCTCGCAACACAAAATGGATGCCATCCAAAATAAGCCAAGTAGCCACCCCGTGCCATCATCAGCAACATCTACCTGCCAACTGGAAACACATAAAAGTCAGTGTTGCTGAGTGAGTTCTAGTTTAATAAAAACATTATGTTACCTTCCATTCGTTAAAAGCATTTTCTTTACTATCGCACATGATCACACATCATACGTACATCAAGGTAATAACTATTATCTTCCATCATCGTTCATTTCGCATTTATCGCACGTTCTGTACTTATTGCATTTTTCGTACATTTATTCTTGAGCACAGAGCCATATCATCTAAGGTTAAGCGACAAGGACCCCATATCACACATATGGAGTAGTCACATAGACTAACTCCCCCTGTGTGTGAACCCTTAAGGGTTCGCCAAGATCGCATGCTGTGAACACACAATTGAGCTAACAACTCTCAATGAGTTATGAACCTCCTTTCATTTACTTGCAAGACTTTTCATTCATTCATTATGTTCCACTTTCATTATCTTATACCTTTTGCATCATTAAGATAATACTTTGTATTCACTAACATAATCACACCATGTAAAGTCACGTCATAATACATTATAAGGAACCTAAGGAAACATAACATAAATAAGCATAACCTCCTCACACATCATCATACATTCATCCATCATCATAAATTCATCTTACATCACCCCTGGGAACCTCCAAAGTCAAGGCCTACACTTTACATTTTCCTAAAATTCAGAGAAAAATTCTAAGCCTAAGGCGCATGGGCACTATGCAGGCGCATGGGCACTATGCAGGCGCATGGCCTTTTGGGTGCATGGGGAACACTTAGGCGCATGGGAAACTTCTGGGCTCATGGGCACTATGCAGGCGTATGAGTGCTGGGCGCATGGGAAATCTTGGTGTTTAGGACACTTAGTCAAATTCAACCTATCCTAGGTGCATGGCCACTATTGGGGCGCATGTGCTTTTGGGCGCATCGAACACTTAGGCATTTTAGACCATTAGGCGCATGGGCCTATTTCAGACGGATGGGCAGCCTACTCGTATTATCGATCATCATAATGAGTCCCAATCATCAATCTCGCTTATTCTAAGCTTACTTTTTACATTCTAAGCATCATAACATGAACTTGGCGTTATCATAACATCATAAACACCCAAAATCATAACCCACCCACAATCACACATACACACACTTACGGGTATAAAACCCACATTTATAAAAACATTCACATATGCATTTCTAGCCCCAAAATTAGTTAAAACGTGTAAAAAGGGGGTTCTAGAACTCACCTTATGCAATTTTCAGATGAACTTCCTCAAACCCAAATGCACTTTGAGTTCAACCGCCTAAAACCCACCAAATATCACAACCTAGACACACCTAAACACACATAAGCATGTAACCGAGGCTAGAACTAGCCAAGAACAACTTAAAAACACCAAATCTTACCTTGAATCTGATTTCCTTCTTGTTCTTCTTCAAATATCCAGATGCTCCACTTCTTTCTCTCTCTAAAATCAGGGAAAAGTGAATTTGCAACAAACATGGGCGACCATACCACCTTTTACATCAACTTTTGAAACTTTTTGTCCTTTTGACACACTTAGCCCTTCAACTTGGGTTAACTTGTGTTTCCTTCTTTTATTCGCTTTTTATTCTTTCTTTCTCATCTTTAAAATCTCCTAGTGTTACACCTAGTGAGCCTCAACACTCATCTGGTGACACTACACAACACCAAGCCATTAGAAGTAGCATTTTAAATGAACAAGAAACTATTAATATTGCTTCACAACCAAGAGATGTTGATGTTGTTTCTTATTCATTCAATTAGTCCTTATTGAATGAGTTTGAAACAATAATTGGTCCAAGTGTTCAAGTTACAGATCAAAATATGTCCAATTTGGATCAATCTCCTCAAATGGATGTGATCCCTAGGTTTAGGATTCACAACACTTATCTAGCTAAGAACATCATAGGGGATGTTTGTGAAGGTGTGAGACAAGGAGACAAACTTACAATAGGAATGTCAGCATGTACTCATCCTTTTGTTCTAAGATGGAACCCAAGAAAGTAAAAAAAAGCCTTAAAAGATTGTAGCTAGGTTGAATCAATGCAAGAGGAATTTTGCTTCAATTCAAAAGACAAAAGGTCTGGAACCTATGTTCGGACCATCCGGTCAAGAACCAATAGGCACCAGATGGGTATTTAGGAACAAGAGAGAAGATAAAGGCTTGATCATCAAGAATAAGGCAAGATTAGTATTTCAAGGATACACTCAAGAGGAAGGAACTGATTACACTGATGTCTTTGCACAAGTTGCAAGATTTGAGGCAGTGAGAATCTTTCTTGCTTATGCTACATCTAAGAATTTATTATCTACCAACTTGACGTCAACTATGCCTTTCTATATAGGGATATAGATATGGAAGTCTACGTGTGCTAGGCTCTAAGATTTGAAGACCCAAAACCCTAACTATGTGTGCAAACAGGACAAACCTCTATATGGGCTACACCAAGCACCTAAGTTGTGGTATGAGAGTTTGTCACAATTTCTCTTGAAGAATGGTTACACCGAAAGTACCATTAATAAGACTTTATTCATAAGAAAGTCTGGGAAAGACATCTTGCTTGCTCAAGTCTATGTTGATGACATCATATTTGCTTTTTCAAATGACCAAATGTGCAACGACTTTAAGAGCATCATTAAGAAGAAATTTGAGATGAGTTCCATAGGAAAATAGACTTTTTTCTTGGAATTCAGGTAAAGCAAATGAAGGAAGGGTTCTTTATCAATCAATCTAAATATGTATCTAACATTTCAGAAAGATTTGATATGAAAGATTGTAAGCCAGCTAAGACTCCTATACCCAGAAACCACAATCTTTGTCCTGACTCTAAAAGGGAGGATACTGATCAACATTGCAATCATTGGGTCTTTGATATATCTCATAGAAAATAGACCAGATATCATGTTTGCAACATGCATCTGTGCAAGATATCAAGCTGCTCCAAAGGTGTCTCACCTAGTTGCTACCTAGAGAATCCTTAGATATCTCAAAGGAGCACCTAAACTAGGTGTCTGGTATCCAATAAACAACAATTTCAACCTCTATAACTATTCTGATAGTCACTATGGTGGCTGAAATATCAACAAGAAATCCACATTAGGAGGATGTCAATTTCTTGGTGGAAGGATCATCTCATAGCAATGCAAGAAGCAATCTTGTGTTTCAACATCAACTGCTAAAGCTGAATACATTGTTTTTGCTAGTTGTTGCGCTCAGCTGTTATGGATTCAAAACCAGATGATAGACTACGGATTTAACTTCCTGAGTACTCCTATCCACATTGACAACAACAATGCTATCTCCATTACTAAAAATCCAGTCAATCACTCCAAGACAAAGCATATTGACATCAGGTATCATTTCATTAGAGATTATTGTGAGAAAATTTTGATTAACCTAATCAAAGTTGATTTAAATGAAAAATATGCTGATTTGTTCACCAAAGCATTTGATGAAAAAAGATTTAAGTATCTTATGACAACTATTAGGATGATAAATATTAATTAGTCTATTTCATTTGAAAAATTCTTTTTAATATGTCTTGTCTTTGTCAATACAATCTAAGCCCTGTTACTAAATATTAATCTGGAGTCAAGTCAATGTTTGCGGAATCAACATTATCTTTGTTTAATTGTTTTTAATAATTCAATATCAATAATAGTGATTAATAAATAAGACGAACAAAATAAGAAGAACACAATTAATAATCAAACAAAAATATTTAATTCAAATGTATTTCATTAAAACATTTTAATGATTACAAATGAATAAAAATGAAAGAATAATAATTGCTTTGATTGTATTGATGTTGACGTGACGACTGCTAGGGTTTATGTTTGTGTGATCTGATGTGATGTTTGGGTTTGTTGTATTGATGCTTGGTTGTTTGTGTTTGTGTTTCATTGAGCCGCCATTTGATGTAAAACCTAGGATCCATATTTATAGGCACGTGTGTATCTGTTAAGGAAACACCGGATCTCTTGGGATTCGCATAGCTGTCTTGTTGACTTTGTTGACTTGTAACACTTGTATTATTTAGATACAAGTGTTTGGACTCCGTAGCTGCATAGTCTTCCGTATGGGTTTGTTCTTCCAAAAGTACTTTATCTTTCGAAGGTACTTTTTCTTTCGAAGGTGTTTTTCTCATCCGCAGGATTCTTCACTTGAACTCTCTGATTCTCTTGAACTTCAGTTGATTGTTCATCCGTAGATGATCTTCAGATGTTTGTTACATGTAACAAACATATCTACGGAAGAACAAAATGTTCATCCGTAGATGTTTCTTACACTTAGTCAATTTTAGTAATTGACCAAGTATTATATTTGTACCTGCAATCATACACAGATCAACAACATATGGGTTAACCTATATAAACAATGCATACATCATAATAATGAATTACAATCATTCATTACAAATATTGATTAAGTTCTAAGCCTATACAAATTGATCTTGATCTATTATTCTTAGATCTAACAATATCTTCCAAAGCAAAATTTCTCCAAGGAAATCTTCTGTTCGGAAAATTTTTAGTCTCGGAAGAAACATTTAATGAAATATCAAATCTACTTCCAAACCTTATAAATTCTTCACTCGAAAAGCCTTTTTTGTTAGGACTCTAGAAAGATTAACATGTTGTCTTTATGTGTCTTTTTGATATTTGTAATAGTATAGGGACTATTTTTGTAATTGTTAGTTTCTTTGTATTTCATTATAAATAGCTTCGACTGTTAGTTAGTAAGAGAGTTTAGTAAGAGAGTGAACGAACTATTGCTCATTCTGTAATTGTCTTTGCTTGATGTTAATGAAACAGTGAATTTTGTTAATATCTTGTTTGAATTCGATTACTTTGTATGTGTTTTCTTTGAATTGTGTTCATATATCATCACAGATTAGCTTAATTGATCCTATCAATTGGTATCAGAGCTGTTGGTAGATGTTATTTGAGTAATTTTAAAGTTTATCGAACTTTGAAACTCAAAAAGCTTACTGAATCTGTGATTGATAGACAATCCAATGAAAACTTGTGGTTTTTAGATGTGTTTCATCATCAGAAACATGATTTGAACCACAATTAGCAGTTGAATTCATCAAATTTGAGATAATTTGGTGAATTTGTGTTTGAAAAGTTCATTGCTTTTTTGAACTAAAAATTGCAAATTATTTGATTTGTTGTTGATTTCGATAGAAATTGATTTTAAAAGATTGATTATCGGCATAAAACTCATCTAATTGGAAAGTTTCAATCAATTTTATCAACTTTTGAAGATTTTCAGAAGATTTGAGTCTATTACATTCATATGAACATGATGAATGTGGCATATTAGGGTTGAAGTTTGTTGAAAAATTGTCCAGGTGTTAGGCGTTTGACTACTGTTTAGTCGCATTAACACTGTGTAGACGTTTGACCAATGTTGAAGAGAGTCCAAACGTATCATCATTGTTGAAAAGTATTTGAACTGCTTAGACGTTTGACAACTGTGTAGGCGCATCACAACTGTTCAGACGTTTTACTACTATACAGGCGCATCAATTTTGGGCGTTTTGGAAAATTTTTCTAAGGCATTCCCTTAGACAACTCTCAACTTAGGCGCATCAACTGTTGGGGCGTTTGAATACTGTTTAGGCGTATCAACCTTGACTTAGAATATTTTTTTAAAAAAATTCAAAAACTTTTTTAATTTTTTTCTTAATTCAAAATATAAGAAAAACAACAAAAATATAAGAATGGTGAAATCAGAAGGTTCTGAAAATAGAGTTCCAAAACTTAAAAACAAAGCTGATTTCAAAAATTGGTCTCTTCGGTTGAAACATCACTTAAATTCCATTGGCACTTATCTTTGGAAATCCATAGAAAAAGGACCATTCATCCTAATAATCACTAATGCTGACAAAGGGTTGGTATACACTAAAGACTCTCAGGAACCCTATCCTGAACATGGTCTTCAAGGAGATGATTTGAGAAGAGTAAAAAATGATGTCAAAGCATACTCCTTGATGTGTAAAGGACTACCTCTAGAAGTTCTTGCAAGGCTTGATGGATATCAAACTGGATACACCATGTATAAAGCCTTAAAGACTATATGTGAAGGAGGAAAGGAGATTCAAAATCTCAAGAAACAAAAGTTGAAAAGGCAATTGGAATTGTTTCAACATTTATTTGGAGAAACTATAAACCAGATGATGAATAAATTTGTTCAACTTACTACTGAGATGTCAACACCTGATATTAAGCCTGATCTTGAAGATCTAAATCTTAGACTACTCAATGCTTTACCCTTATCATGGAAACAAACAGTAACCTTACTAAAGCATACTGAGAAGTTCTCTATGGATCTGATCTACTTATTGCCAAGGTTGAGTCAGTAGAGATTGATGAAAGCTCAAGAAACAATGATAGAGAAGCATCAATGTCTCAGAATCAGTTTGTTGCTTCTGCAGCAAACACAGTTGAAAATGCTTTCATGGCAAAAAGTGAGAAAGTTAAAGAAGAAGAAGGAGATTTATTTGTCAGAGCAGGATTTTTCACTGACTCATCATTTACTAGTGCCCCTGCTTACACAACACAATCTCATTCTTAATCTCCTCCTAAATCTTCGTTTCAAACATCAAATGTTCAATCAGAGACTTCTTCATCTAACTCTGCTAAATCCAGCAAAGTTAAAGATGTGATAAACATCCTATTAGAGGATGAACAGTCAAAAACTGCATTTACTACATTTATGGCTAGTTTTCAAGCATCTCAAGGTAGCCATTTAACTCAATTAGATCTTGTTTTGCAGGATTTATTTGAAATGGATCCTGAAGATGTGGAAGAAATGGACTTAAACTGGCAAATGGTGATGATTGCTTACAGGCTACAGAAACACTCATATGTCAACAGGAAGTACAAGCCAAGTGCTAACAAGACTGTTGGATTTGACAAGTCAAAATCTAGGTGTTTTAACTGTAACAGCTATGGTTATTTCTCAAGATAATGCAAAGCTCCAAGAATAATGGAGGAAGTGCTCAATCAAGCAATCAAAGGTTTCAACAAGCTCAGAAGAATTATCAAAAGCCTTATCAAAGTCTTCCTATACGTGAGCTTAAAGATGAAACAAAATCATCTGATGAAACCAAGAAAGCTCTTGTAGTCAATATTAAAGATGGTTATGATATGTCGGTACATTC
The DNA here is from genome assembly GCA_025506515.1 of Flaveria trinervia. Taxonomy (NCBI): domain Eukaryota; kingdom Viridiplantae; phylum Streptophyta; class Magnoliopsida; order Asterales; family Asteraceae; genus Flaveria; species Flaveria trinervia. The sequence continues at coordinate 30,871,272 of CM046458.1, read as the reverse complement.
AACACAATAGATATGATAGTAAAACTAGTCTGCTACTTAGGTAACATAGAGAAAGTAGACCTAGAGGTTGCTAGTTCATTATATGATATGTCGGTACATTCAACACAATATATGAGTAGACCTCATTGGTGAATTAAAATTCAAACTAATTTTGTTCAACTAGTTGTGGGTTCCCATCTTATCCCTGGTTAACACAATCAACGCATTTCCAATAAGGGGTGACGAGCAAAATAAACGCCACAAATGTGTGCGGATGACCATAAAAATGAGCAAAGCACATGGAAAAACTGCTAAAAGCAATCAAGCTAATGACTAATGTCGTTGGTGCGTTATGTGCAAAAGAAACAAATGCTCTAACAAGAAGATAGGTTGTGTGCCTCTTTGTTGTGCAGTGGCACTGACTTTAGGATAAGCATAACCTAAATATTCTAGAATTCACTGTTGTTTGCGCCTCTCTATTGTGCGATGGCACTAACCTGAGGCTTGGCATCTCTTTGAAAGCTCATAGAATAGTTTCTTCTTGCCAAATACCTGTAGACCGCTCAAAAATCTCATAAGGAATGTTGATTACCATATAAGTTTGGGATCCACAAATGCTTGTTGAAATAATTAAACCTAACTCATCACCAATGTGTGTCAAAAATCTGTGTATGGATTTAAGTGGACAAATATACTAACAATCATCGTGACTGCAACTCTTGAAAGTCAAAATCATTGTGTGCATCTTATAGCTCTAGTATGATTTCTTGAAAGTGCATTTGACTCTCACACAAAACAAGAATCTAGCATCAAAGTGCGTATTAATTAGGTCCCAAATGATTATGATTTACCTGTATGATTCCAAAATGAATTGTTCCAGAAATGATTAAATTAACTTGAAGCTGTTCTGCTCCGGAAGTAAAATCGGTTAGATGTAGTCTAAAAGGTTTCCATCCTTCTCAAACCCAAAAACAACAAAAATATGTGTTGTTGTCTTTTAAATTTTAAGTTGTTTTCTATTTTCTATTTTTGGTTGCGTAGATGTCGGACTATACAACTAGATGAATTCTGTGAATCACTCACTAAAAGGGGTCACGTCTGAGGTGACCAATCGGTTCCAAACTAAAAGGATCACATGTGAGGTGATCAAATGGTGATAAATTAAAAGGATCATGTCTGAGATGATCAAAGGCCAAAATGTTTTATATCAAAAGTTACAAATTTTAAGTGTTTAAAAGTGTATGAATACAAGCTCATAAGTATGAGCCAATCGTATGATTGAATCATAAGAATGAGCCAATCGCACGTTTGAACCATACGTATGAGCCAGTTACATGATTGGACCATGAGTATGGGACAAGCATGCAATTGGACCACAAGACTGAACCAATCATACAAATGGATGAAGGAGTATGAGCAGCCAAACGACTAAAATCCAGTCGCACGAATGTAGCATGCATGGATTCAGTCGCACGACTGAAATTTAAAATGGTATAAATAAAGGGGTCAGTTGGTCGTAACCCTTACCACCCTTCAAAGCTCTCTGAAATCGCGCATACACACACATACTCTACCCAAAATTCTTTGGACTGATATTACCAAGTCTATGATCCTAACATGTGTTCTACTCATCTACAGGTACTAGGTGACTGAAATCAATCTAAATGAACGTCTTAATAGCATCTTAAGGACCGATTATGCTAAAACCTAGAAAAGAGACTAAACCCTAAAAATAGACCACTTAAATGGACTTTAAAGTAGATTTAAAGGACATTAATTGTTATTTAGAGTCTCTGCGGTCCAAATGAGTCTAAACATGAAGTTTAATATAAAGTTTTGACAAAGATTCAAATCTAGGGTGTTCAACAGTGTAGGATGTGAATAGACATGCTAATGAACTTCAGTCACACGTTTGAGCCAGGCACACAATTCAATCGCATGAATGAATCATGCGTATGGGTTCAGTCGCACGACTGACTTAACCACATGGTGTAGCATCCGACTAAGTTCAGTCGGCAGGTTCAATCGCACAACTGAACTCAGCCGCAGGCTCAAATGTACGACTAAACTCAATCGTACAACTAAAGCTCAGTCATGTGGTTCAGTCGCATGACTGAATTAGTTTGATCAAAACAGTTTAAGTTCTAACTATCTTCTGCTATGCACAAATCTAATGTATATTTGTCTTGTGTTTCAGCAACATGGCTGATAGATAGACGATGAGCACCAAGCACAATATCTGTGCTCACTTAGATGCTGCCTCTCAGAATGCTTCCGAGTATGCTGGGATCATAGCCTTTCTATGTAGATCGAGGATCTACAAGGCTATCTCTGCTCCGTGCACACCCTACAGATCTATACAGCAAGCCTTCTAGGAAGGTGCTTCGGTTGACAGGTCCTCAGAGCCCCACAATATTCAGAGCTCAATCTTCGGACAAGAGATTAGGATTACTACAAATGATCTAAGGCGTGTCCTGAATCTGGGTGAGGATGGTGCCACCCAACCAACCTACACCCTCTGACTGTTTGGGGATTCTTTCTGAGGATGAAGTACACTAGGGACATCAACATAGGTGTGCTCAACAAGAGCAACTTGTGCCTCCAGTTCAAGTACTTGGCTCATGTCATCCTTAAGTGCATAGCATCAAGGAGAGGAGGATTCGATGAGATGTCAGATCAAATCCAGAACGCATATGTTGCTCTGGTGCTGAACCATCCGTTCAGTTTCTCCCACATGCTATTCCCCTACATGATAGAGAACATCAAGGCTGATGGTAAGGAAGGCTTCAGTATGTACCCATGTTTTCTACAGTGATCATTGATGAGAAGCTTCCTTCGCTACCAAGAGAGAGAGAGATGATGTTGTGATTCTAGAGGTGATGGATGACACGACTTTAGGTCGGATTGAGGTGTACCGGGAAAGGCAGGTGAAACCCCTGGTCAAGAGATTGTTTGGGCATTTGGCCAGTGAAGATTATGTGGCCCCCTCTCGCAAGACGTGGCATCACGATTATAGCGACTCTGAGGTTGAGCCAATTGAGCTACCCACCGATGAAGAAGACGATGATGATGACGACCAAGATGATGGTCAAGGTGGTGATGCACCTGGTGGAACAGAGAAGGCTGCCTTCCACCAAGACTTCTTGCTTGATGAAAAGGAAGAGTCTGATGAGGAGCCACTAGTTAGGATAGTTGGTAGTCGGGTTGTGGCCACCGACAAAGGGAAAGAGGTAGTTGGCGGACACCAGGCTGGATTGAAGGGTGTTGCTACAAATGTCACTAATCCTACTTACACCCCAGACTAGTCACTCAGATAAGAGGAAGCCTCTGTCTCCAAGGGCTCCGAGAAGAAGAAGATGGCCCATCCCCATGGGAAAAAGAGTAAGAGGCCAAGGTTTACTTTAATCACATCTTCTACTACTACCACTACTACCACAACCACCACTCCAACCACCACTCATACATCTACCTCCACCACACCCACAATACCCAACACTACTCCACCATAATCCATTCCCATTCCTCCTCCTATCTTCACCACATCCACCACTACCACCACCACTCACCAAGTTGGTCCTTCCACCTAATCCACATTCACACCTGGACCTACTCTACCCATGGTCGGGTTAGAGGAGTAGCTGGCTAGCCTAAACCGGATGGTGCTAAAGCTTATTGGTACTGATGATTTGAGGGCTACTCAGATTAATTAGCTGATGGTGGCGAATGCAAATCAAGCAAAGCAAATCACTCATCTAAGTGAGAAGAACGCGCAGAACAAGAGAGCGTTAGGCCTAGCCCACCACACACTAAAACGTCAAAACAAGCCGGTGATGGCTTTGGTAAAGCGAATTGAAGGACTTGAGAAGAAGAACAAAAGGATCTTGCTAAAGCTGAAGGGATCAAAAAGTGAGCCTTTGAAGATTAAGGACGGTGATGTGAAGAATGATGATGATGATGAGGATGAAGATGAATCTGAGGAAGATGATGGCGATGACGAGGGAGCGGGAGGAGTGAAAAGGGAAAGGGAGGAGATGATGATGATGATGATCGAGAAGTTGATGCATCTGCATCAGCCTCAAATCCATCGGCAAAGAAGAGGCGCACCAAGAGGAATCAAGATCAAGGAGCCTTGTCCTCAGCCCCTCAAGCTGAAGAGACACCTGATGAAGGCAAAAGTAATGATTACATGTTTATGTATTTGAAACTTTTGTACTTGAATTGTGTATTACATTAATGTAATTAATGAATATTTATGTTTAAATGTCTTGATAATGATTTACGTGTGATGTGTTAAATGTGTAGTCAAGCAGATGAAGCACAACAGCCAGATGAATATGATGTCGTCCCCCTTCAGCAAGTTAAGACTCAACGCACTATGATTCTTGATTTTTAAGGGATCGTCAGAAGATCCATGATCTTATAGACGAGCAGCTCGCTGAAATGTTTAGACTGAGCCCTGATGAGCTTGTTAAAGATGCTCCAAAAGTTTATGTTGTGAGTGATGATGACCTGAAAGATGTGGATGAGATAGAGATAGATAATGTCACTGCGGATTACTATCCATTATACACTGACCCGGAAGGAAATATTATTCCCAACTTGGGTGAAACTTTTGGCAGTGGTACTTTTGATAAATTGGAGGAGATTGAAAAAAAAAGAGAAAGATGAAAGTACAGCCCAAGCTTCAGATGCAAATGTTAATATGAAGAAAGCTGAATGCCAGCTTGTTTGCTGAGATGAAAGCCCAGCGTGCAACCCCAAAGCAAAATGCCTACACCAAGCTTTATAGAGTCAAAATACATCAAAAAGTGTCAGGCAAGATTATCGCGTGGGCATATTTTGAAGACCTGGACGTTTATGCTGTGAAAAGGGAGAAATGGATTGAGTACTTCAGATATCCACATGATCTGAAGACTCTTTATGGTTTTGAGCTCAACCAACTGGCATGCTTAGATCTGTTATATGCTAATCCAAGAAAGATGTCAGGATGGTTTGAGGCTGCATTAAAAAAGGAATACCACACCAGATGGGTAAACTTCAGACCTTAACAACCTAAGAGGTTCATTCATAAGTCTGAAGTTGATCCTATATCTGGAAAACCTAAAGTAGTGTTGAAGTGGAGTCCCTCACGCACAATGTCCAAGATTCCCTTAAGGGAAATGGCTCAGGATTTCACTCCACACTTCAAATGGTGGTATTATGATTGGAGGATAGAGGAAGCGGTCATAGTTTTGAATAGAGATGGAAAGATAGAGACTATCAGGGTATTTGACCTAATGTAGCTCACTAACTTGTCTGCTAAAGATGTCTATACTTTATACAAATGGCCACTGTTCAATGACACGCAAGACATTGTACAAGCTCTTCAATTGCAACACACCATACGGCTCTGCTTTGTATTCGAGATACATGCAGGACTCACAAGAGAAGAGAAGTACAAGAAATTTCAAGAGCATGTGAAGAATGTTAGACAATAAAGTAAACTAGGTCCAAGGGGGAGTTTGTAGATACATGTTGTTCCTAGTTTATATGCTTAAATGTAAAAGTCTTTCATGTCTTACATATATGTAATGTGACGAAGTAATGAAATATGATATATGCTTTGATTTTTAGTTAATTTTAATTCATATGTATGAACTTCCAATATAGGTTTGAGGTTGTTATACATAGTTCTTAATCAATAATGATTAAGTAATGTGTCCAGTCTAGTCGGATGATTATTCATGCTAATGGACCATATTTATGGACGATACTCAGGAATATATCATGCTTATGAACCAATCACACGACTGAACCAGGAGACTGGATCAGTCGTATGATTGAGACATAAGATTGACTCAGTCGCACGACGGAACCTTCAGTCGTGCGTATGACTCAATCGCATGATTTAGTCGCACCACTGAACCATGCTAATGGTTCAGTCGTATGAATGAAAATCACTAACCTATAAATACCACCTAATCATGAAAATTAAGAACACTTTGAGAGATACTTCGCATACACATAAACCCTAGCAGTCCAGAGCGTCCCAAACAGGTTGTCCAAGTTCATAGTTCGTTCTCGATCGATTCCTACTCGTTCTTAACATTTAGTTCATTCTTATATCGATCGGGTTATCGTTCACACTGATTGGATCGCTAATCAAATAGGATTCCACATTATTTGATCTGGTTCAAATGCAGAATCAGTTAGTACTCTGTACGTACACAATCCTAACAAGGGGGAGAGTAGTTAAAGACAAACACAGAGGAACCATAGAGTTTAGCTCTCTCAACTCTAACTTCATGACATCTTGCTCAACAAGCAACTATTTTCCCTGAGCCTCCTCCAATTGTTCTTCAAATGGACCTAAGGATGCTCAAAGATCTAAACAGGTTTTTTTCCAAGTTCCTGATGGGATTTCCCATTGAACAAGCAAACCCAGATGTTTTTATGGCATACTTTGGAGTTGAAGAGCTTTAGAGGTTGAATACACCTTCTACCACTACCAAAGAAGTTGGTCAACCTAAGGTCCACATTGAACCTGAATTGACTTTGAATAGTAAATGGGGACTAATGGCCCAACAACTGAAACAGTTGGGACAAATAATGTAATCCCACAGACTTCCAAAGGTAAAGTCAAAGCCTCAGAAGAACCAATTCAATATTCCGAAGCTGAGAAGGAAGTCGTTGAAGGGTTATTCTCTTTATCCAATGTTTTAACCATCATAGATGCAATTCTTGAACTAGTATCTGAGGTAAATAGTGTGGATTTCTCAACTAACCCCTCACTTAAACACCATCATTACCACATGCTCCAATCACCGCCTCTCAACTTGAAACCACCTCACAAGAACCTCCAAAGTCTAAAACTTTTGAATACACCAAAGGGAAGAGGAAGATGACTGCGGAAGAACTTCAAGAGGAAGAAATGTTAGAGAAGCTAAAAAGTAAAGGTAGACTCCCCACTGGGAAGTTGCTAGATGCAAGTAGTAAAGCAGTTGCAGCCAACCCAGAGGCGAATAATATTAGAACGAGGGTGGAGATCATTGACAGGTTTGTCAATCTTCGAGCTATTAATGAAGATGTGCACCTGCTACTATAGAGGAGTTGATTGAGTCAGAAAAGGAAACCCTGCTATGGATTAAGCAAGAAAAGATAAGCCAGGTTGGTCTTAGAGGAAGAAAGGGAGAGAAAGAAAGAAGAAGCTGACCAACAGCTGAGGAGCAAAAGGATAACTTTCCTAAGCTCTAGGGTATTCTCTCTTAAGGAATTAACTCCTCATAACAATGACACAATCTTATGGATTTTCAAGAAAGAGCAAGATCAAATGGAGAAAGAGAGAAAGAAGGCTGCCAAGGAGAAACTGAGAGAGAAGAAGAAGAAAAAGGAAGAAGCTGGACTTGCTGCTATGAAGAAGCTAGGTGACAAAGCCTGGATGAAAGACTATCTAAGGGCTCATGGCTTCTTTGGCACGCAAGTGGGTCCTATGTCCAAGAAAACTCTTCAGTGGCATGTTAGTGACATCAGGGCTAACATTCGCTCAGGAAGAAGAAAAGAGATATATAGAAGGGTACAAGGGATGACTTCCAGACCAACACCTCAACCTCAACCTCAACCTCAACCTGAACCAATCCCTCTCCCTTTTCCCATCAAAACTGAACCAATCTTTAAGCCATACACTCCTTAACCCATATCATCAACCATGCTCTCTTCCTTACTCTCTTCCTCACCACAACCACCTTAACTACCCATCCTTAAACACAAAACACTCTTTAAAACCCAAACACCATTACCTACCCAACAACCACCCAAGAAATCCTCTCACCCTTCCAAACTTCTCTCCTTACAATAATTGAAGAAGATCAAGACAAAGCTCATCAAATGTAAAACTTTGAATGATATCTCTTATGAGGTGGGGTCAGTCAAGCTAACCTATGTTGATGGCTCCTCATGTTCCCTCACTAGAAAACAATTCCTTGATCTGCCAAGAGGAACATTCCACCAAGCCATTAAATTCCATGGCCTCAACTCTGACTCACTAAATAAAGAAGAGAAGAAACTAAGAAGAAGGTTGGTGACTCTATTGGATTCAAAGAAAGGGGACAGAGTACGAAGTCAGCCCCTTGTGCTAAGAAAGAAGATAATCCAGTGGAGGTTCAAAGACTCTTCTCATAACTTTGGTTTTCAAATAGAGAATGGTGAGATGAACAGGCTTAAGGCCTCATCTCTGCTACACTTAAGTAGGTTTGATATTACTGACTTAGTAAAGAAGCCATTCTCCAACCCCTCCAACTCTGAGATAGTTGCTCATATCAGAAATCATCTGAGCAGTCTTCATTCGGCTGAGCTAACTACTAGGACCAAGATTAAAGAAGAGTTAAAACTAAGAGAGAAAGATGAAAGGGAAGGATCAACAACCAAATGCAAAGTCTTTCTTCAAATTGTTAAAGGTCTTGAACTTGAGTCTATAGTTAGATAGGAGTATGAGTACAACTCCTGTTAACTAACTTTCTTTAGAGGACTACAACAAAGGGTGCATATCATTCAAAGTGAATTACTGGATCTCCTATCCACAAATGATTTGTACAAAGTTCTCAGCACCATATGTGGGAAGAACAAAGAAACAAATAAAAATCTTCTTTCCTGGTGTTGAAAGTTTTGAGAAGTAGAAATAGTGAGGTTTTGGTAACATCAGCCTAGGGGAGTTTGTTGGATCAAGTAAGGCTGGTGCAACCAAAACTAAACACTTATGATCTCTAGGACATGAGAAGATACTATGGATCAAGGTGGTCAAGATGTCTATTTTTGGAAAGACATGCTTGATCTACCTCTATATGTAACACCCGGTTATTCTTTTAAAAGAAGAATGAGAAATGAAGAATAAAAGTAGGAAATGCAATTTAACCCAAGTTGAGGGGTTACAAGAGTCAAAAGGACAAAAGTACAAAAAGTTGGTGTAAAGGTGGGCATGGCCGCCCACCCTCTCTTCCCATCACCTTTTTCATTCAGTTAGAGAGAGAAAGAGAACAGAAAACTTTCAGTTTGAAGAAGAAGAAGAAGAGGTTGAATTCAAGGTAAGAATTTGAGGTTTTTAAGTGTTGTTGGGTTTTGTCTCGGTTTGTGCTTATGTGCTTGTGTGTGTTCGTGTGTGTCAGTTTTGTGGGTTTCTTGGTGTTTAAACTCATTTGCATACGGGTTAGAAGGAAGATACACCCAAAGTTGCACCAGGTGAGTTTCTAGACCCCGGTTTTACTTGTTTTAAACTCTTTGGGGCTGAAAATGTATTAAAACAGTTTTTATTATGATTATGTATGTATACCCGTATGTATTATGCATGTTTGATGATGTTCCTTAGATGCTCATAGGTCGTTCATGTTTAGATTAGCCTTGGTAAGCTTAGAACAAATAGGCTTGATGTTTGGGTTTAAAAATATCCTAGAAACATGTTGAGCAGAAGGTTCATGCGTCTAAGTAAGGCCCATGGGCCTGGTAATGCCTTACAAATGTTTGTGTAACTCATGTGCCCATGCGCCTGAAAAGTACCCTCATACGCCTAGAATATTAGTCGGACGACTAAGTGTAAGGTCATGTGCCCCAATAGTGCCCATGCGTCTGAATAGTCCATGGGCCTAAGTATGCCCAACCGCCCAAACCCCATGCATCTAGATGCCAATGTTAGGGTTTGTTAGAACAAGATACATAGTTTAACCATTTAAACTTTGTAAAAACTCAGCGGAAACTAACTTTATAACATAGTTAATGAACTGAAAATTTCGGGTTTCATCTTGATATAATAAAGTCACAAACAAACCCAAGAACAAAGGACCTTTATATGTGAATAAATCTAGCTATGTAAACATAAAACAAACATTATGGACAGCCATAATGAGGCTGTCATAAACTACCTTTTCAGCAGCAAAAGAGTAGAGATTGAAGAGGATGTGCTCCAAGAAAACGACTAGGCACCAAAGGAGGTCCTCTCAAGCTTGCATACCCCAAGCTATATGACAAACACCTTCTTGCAAGGATTTGAACACCCAAAAAACAAAAGAAGAGCTGTTGGAGACTCTTTAAGCCGTAACCTTGTTCAACAAGAGGAGAGAAAACCCTTTCTTTCTTGTGTTTTTGCATGTAAGAGAGAGAAAGAAATGGAGTGAATGTCTTGTCTCTAATGTGTTGTTCAAAGACTCCTAATAAAACCAAGAAGAGGCACATCCACAAAGGGCGGTCGATTCCTTCTTTTCACATTTGGTTTTCCCACTAAAAGTTAAAACACAATTAAACACATAACAAGTCACTTATATAAGTTATACATATAATTAACCTTTTAATTGTATAACTCACACACACTTCTTATTATTTGATGTTATTTAAGTAACTTAAATAACATTACAAACAATATCTATAAACAAAATATCCATATAAATTGTTCAATCTCATATACAACTTATTTAGAAAACCCATTTTCTAAATTGGTGTATTTATTAATTGTATGACCCAACTTGGATCATAACGTACTAACCACATCAATGTTTTATGTGTCTTGGGCATAAAGAATTCAACTGTCCATGCGTCCGAATGGACCATACGCCCGAATAGTATCCATACGCCTGAATAGTTCATGCGCCTAAGTGTCAAAACGGTTAGGTGTTAGCTGATGCGCCTGCATAGTGATGAAACACCCAAACAAGGGTCATGCGCCCAAATAGTATCAAAGCGCCTAAGTCCTTAGAATTTATTAAGAAATTTTTTGGGAGTCTGTGCTATTAAGGTTTTGACCAAGGTTTGACTAGGGCTTATTAATGCTTATTTCATGCATGACTATGGTTGTTTTATGATTGTTCCATATTATTATTATTACTATTAGTATGTGATATTACGTGGGTGTTTGTTATCGTAACGTAAAGTATTACTAATAATAATAAAGAAGAAAAGCAATGAAGAAGAGAAGTGAAACTTAATTTAAAATGTTAACAAGTCTTGCAAGCACGTAGGAGGTGCACGACCATGTTGTCGTTAGCTCAACTGTGATGCGGGTTAGCTACCCTATTTTGCACATAAAGCCAGTCAATTTAGATTGGCAGACCTTTGCAACGTACCCTAGGTGACTGGGCCAGCCTCGTATACAACATTTAGAGCCCTTTGAGGGAATAGAGGGCCCAACACCATTTCCCACGCGCACATAGTTTACGGTATTGCTCATTGGTCCACATAGACAATGAATGATAAAGATAAAAGAGTACAGAATAAACAAGGCATACAGTAAGGAGAAGAATAATTATCTGACACGTATAAAGAGATGTAATTTTATAAAAAGAGTATTTTCATATATATACCTTACACAAAGTATTTTATTACTTTTAAAACTAGAAGTCACTCAACAACGCTAACCTTTATACATTTTCAGTTGGCAGGTAATCATTGCTAAGGATGGCACGAGGGTGAAGCTACTCGGCAGGAAAAGACTGACATCCATTCATACTTATGATTGTTGTTGATTTGTAATGCAATTAAACAATTCTTTTGTATTCGATTAAACAATAGTGTATTGCTCAACAACAGTGTTTTTAATGAAAAGAATGGCTTTTGTTAAAACAATTCCACTGCTCGAGCTTGTAAATTTATAATGTTTAATGTATTTAATATTGTGAATGACCAACTGTGAGGTCTCCGGGAACGAGGCCTTAGAAGTTGGTATCAGAGCCAAAGTTTAAGAGAATTGGGTTAAATAAATTTTTAAAACCTAAACTTAAACTGAAAATGGGACAATTGGAGGGATGTCAGCCCGACTAGCTACGTTCCATAGGTATGTCTTTTCTTAATGTTAACCGGTATTATGTGCGCATGCTATGTGATTTATGTGCCTTTAGTAGATTAAGATGCTGATTAAGTCAGGTAGGAAATGCTTGGGGTATGAAGAGTAAAGTAAGTGGCTAATCACAACTGGCCACTGTAATTAGGGACATACTATACTTGACATAAACTGAGTTATTATCTTGAATGATTGTGTTAGTGTTTGAATCTTGTAGCATGTTAGAGGATGGCTGGACATAAATCTTCCAAGACTCCTAGAGGTAGAGGCCGTCCACGTGTGACTAGGAGTAGTGCTAAGGCTCCTAAGACGACCCATGAGAACCCTGAGGTTCATGGCCCGAGCAAAGAGAATGAGAATGCTAGCTTGAATGCCCTAGGGAGGCGATTGCTGATGAAGTACACCAGGTCATGCATACAGTCTTACCGTTTGTGGTGACTAAAGTCATCAGGGCTGTGAGAAGTGAGGAAAGGAAGGAGAAGGAGAATAGAAAGGGATCAACGGGCAAGGGAAGCAGAAGGGAGGAGGAACAACCAAAGCCTGAGACTATATTGTCCGATGAGGAGGAGGATGATGTAGTGGGGTAGCGACTGGAGGGTACAGTTATGGGGCGTTCCAAGGGTGTAAGCCCCTGACTTTCGATGGCAATGGCCATGCTGCTGCCGCTCACCGCTGGGTGAGAGAGACGGAGGCAGTCTTGGAGATCAGTGAGTGTCGCGAGGACCAAAAGGTGAACTCCACGACTCACACGTTCATTGATTCAACATTGTGTTGGTGGGACAATATAGTCCAAGCTGAGGGTACCAGGGCGATCAAAGGGATGAGGTGGAGTGAACTGTAAAAGTTGGTGGTCGAGGAATTCTGTCCTCACAGGGAACTCTATAAAATCGAGAGGGAGTTCTTGCAACTTGAAGCGGGAACCATGACCCACCAGCGGTACACCACTAATTCAACGAGATGGCGAGGCTGATGCCGGATCAGGTGACGCGGGTGTCAAGGAAGATCAAGAGGTACATCTAGGGACTGTCGGCTGGCATTTGCAGACACCTGATTGCTGCTCAGCCATGTCCCTTTCGATTGGTGGTGGATTTGGCAGGTAGATTGTATGACGAGCGAGAGGAAACTGTGGTAGAGGTGAAGAAGATGAGTGGGGATGGTAAGAACAGGAATGGGAAGAGGTTTGGACGTGCTGGTTTGTAAGACCCCATTCCTGGAGACCTCATAGTTGGTCATTCACAGCATTAAATACATTAGACATTATAAATTAACGAGTTAAGCAGCAGAATTATTTTTACGAAAGCCATTCATTTCATTAAAAACACTGTTGCTGGGCAATACACTATAGTTTAACCGAATACAAAAGAATTGTTTAATTGCATTACAAAACAACAGTGATAACAAGTATGAATGGATGCCAGTCTTTCCCTTACTGAGTAGCTTCATCCTTGTGCCATCCTCAGCAATGTTTACCTGCCAACTGAAAATGTATAAAAGTTAACGTTGCTGAGTGAGTTCTAGTTTTATAATAAAACATACATTTCAATCATTAAAACCATTCTTTACTTTCTTCAAATCATACAACGCTTTACATTCATTCGTGACCATACAACATACGTACATAACGATAATATAATTATTATCTTCCATTACATTCGTTAACTTTCGTTCATTTTATACGTTCGTTCTCCTGAGTCTGTTGTGACAACAGGGTCGCTCACCTCATTAGCAATCCCAACGATTGCACGCTATCCAAGTTTGTTGCAACCATAGGGATGCTCACCTCATTGCCAATCTCAACGATAGCATGCTATCCGAATCTATTGCAACCACAGGGTTGCTCACCTCATGGAAACTTCACGATAGCATGCTATCTGAGTCTGTTGCTACCATAGGGTTGCTCACCTCATAGGCAATCTCAATGATTGCATGCTATCCGAGTCTATTGCAACAACAGGGTTGCTCACCTCATATATGTGCTTACAAGCCTTTCCTTTGTTCATTCATCATTCAATAATGCATGCATTTTTACTTCATGTTCCCCTTTCATTATCTTTCACTTTACATTACATAATACTTCATTCATTCATTAACATGACACGTAAAGCCATAAGAAAGATAAACATACATCATTATTCAGAACATATCATACAATCATACATAATCATCAAACATCATCAATCACACATCTTCATGCATAATCACCAATCTTACATCACATCATACATCACCCATCGCAACATTTATGACTTCAAAAAGTCAACTTACATAGCCCCCGAGAACCTCCCAAGTCAAGGCCTACATTACACTTTTTCCCTAAAAATCAGAAAATATTCTAAGTCCTCAGACGCATGGGCAATATGCAGGCGCATGGACACTATGCAGACGCATGGGCACTATTAAGGCGCATGAGCAACATAGTTTATTATGGGCAGTTCTAGGCGCATAGACACTATGCAGGTGCATGAGTGCCTAGTCGCATGGGAATCCTGGACGTCTAGACACTTAGTCAATTCCAGCCTAATTCTAGGCGCATGGGTACTATTGGGGCGCATGAGTTTTGGGTGCATGGGAACACTTAATCCGTTATTCATGTTGGGCACATGGGCCACTGTTTAGGCGCATGGGCAGACTATAACACACTTAAACATCATAACTCAGTTCCCAATCATCATCTATGGTGTTCTAAGCTTAAATCATACATTCTACACTTTAGAAACACAACCATAACATCAACATACACAACATAGCCAAAATCAAACCCCACCGCAAACACACACAAATACACGTACAGGTATACATACATAAACATTGTAAAAATTGTTTAAATACATTTTCAGCCCCAAAAAGTTTAAAACAAGTAAAAACCAGGGTCTAGAAACTCACCTGGTGCAACTTTGGGCGTATCTTCCTTCTAACCCGTATGCGAATGACTTCAAACACATAAAAACCCACAACACACACACACAAACACACACAAGCACATAAGCATACACCCGAGACCAAAACCCAACACAAACACTTGAAAATCCATGAATTCTTACCTTGAATTCAGCCTCTTCTTCTTCTCCTTCAAACTATAGTTTCTGGTCTCTCTCTCTCTCTCTTTCTCTCTCTAACCGGAGTGAAAAGGTGATGAGAAGTGAGGGTGGGCGGCCATGCCCACCTTTACATCAACTTTTGTAGTTTTATCCTTCTTTTACATTTTTAAACCCTCAACTTAGGTTTAATTGGATTTCCTTCTTTTATTCTTCATTTCTTATCTTTCTTTAAAAAAATTAACTGGGTGTTACAAGTCCACCCCCTTATTTAGGTTTCGTCCCTAAAACATGTTATTCCTCGAACATATGTGGATAATGCTGCCTCATCTCCTCCTTGGTCTCCCATGTAGATTTGGATCCCTTCCTGTGCTTCCACTGTACACGCACAAGAGAAACCGCTTTATTTCTCAGCCTCTTCTCTTTTCTATTGATGATTGCCACGGGTTGCTCCACATAATTGAGCCTTTTGTCTACCTCAATATCCTCTAGTGGAACAATCATGTCTTCATCAGCAAAGCACTTTCTCAGATGAGATACATGGAATGTCGGGTGAATTCCACTTAACTCATCTGGTAGCTCCAATATATAGGCCACCTCTCCTACTCGAGTAATGATTTGGAAAGGTCCTATGTATCTTGGGCTTAGCTTACCTCATTTCCTGAATCGGATGATACCCTTCCAAGGTGAGACCTTCAATATAACCCGGTCACCCACCTAGAACTCAATCGGTCTGCATCGTTTATCGGCATACGACTTCTGTCTATCTTTAGCTGCTCTCATGAAGGCTTAATTCCTTTCAAGCTTCTCAGTCGTAGCCTTGATTACCTCGACGCACCCCAATTCCTTTTGACCAATATCACCCCAACAAACAGGTGTCCTACATCTCCTACCATATAGCATCTCATATGGTGACATACCATTGCTGGCATGATAGCTATTGTTGTATGAGAATTCAGCTAACGGTAAGTGGTCGTTCCAACTTCCCCCAAAATCGATCAACCATGCCCGAAGCATGTCTTCCAGTGTCTGAATGGTCCTTTCTGACTGACCATTAGTTTGGGGATGATAAGCCGTGCTAATATGTAACCTAGTCCCCATGGTGTCATGGAATTTCTTCCAAAATTTGGATGTAAACTGGGTGTCATAATCGGATACAATAGACACCGACACACCGTGATGAGTTACAATTTCCTTGATGAATAGATCTGCCAACCTCTCAAATGAATATGTCTCGCGGATCGGTAGGAAGTGAGCACTCTTCGTTAGACGGTCAACAATCACCCATATGGCATCGTATCCTTCCGGAGTACGCGAAAGCTTCGTAATGAAATCCATGTTGATGTGCTCCCACTTCCATTCTAGTATATCCAAAGGTTGGATCTTCACATACGGCTTCTAATGCTCGGCCTTCACCTGTAAGCAAGTAAGGCACTTACTCACATACCCCACCACATTACGCTTCATACCAGGCCACCAAAACGAGGAATCCACACCCGTCCAAATCGAGTTATAACACCAAGTGTGTTTTCACCCATTCCCCAACCAGACCTCTCGTCCTTTGAGAGTTAAGATGATCTTCTTTCTGTGCCTCATCTTGAAACACTTTGACTTGCTTCAACACATCAGAGGTCATGATTAGTTGTATGCTTTCACCCGAGTTGGCTCGGGCCTCCTCTTTCGGCTAAGAGCACCAGCCAACACATTGGCTTTGCCCGGATGGTAGTGGATCTCGCAATCATAATCTTTATGAGCTCCAACCATCTTCTCTGCCTCATGTTCAGGTCCTTCTACTCAAAGAAGTACTTCAAGCTCTTGTGGTTAGTGAAAATGGTGCACTTTGTCCCGTAGAGATAGTGCCTCTGAATATTCAGCACAAAGACCACGGCTGCTAGCTCCAAGTCATGAGTGGGATAATTGACCTCGTGAACTTTCAACTATCGGGATGCATAGGCTATAACCTTCCCCCCCTCAGCATTAACACGCACCCCACCCTGAATAGGAAGCATGTGAATAGACCACCAAATCCTTGCTTTCTTCGGGTAATGACAGGACAGGAGCTTGAGTCAGCCTTGCCTTCAACTCCTCAAAGGCCCTTTCTTGCTCTTGAACCCACACGAACTTCACACCTTTACGGGTCAGCTTAGTCAACGGGGAGGATATCTTGGAGAAGTCCTGAATGAACCTTCGATAATATCCTACCAACCCCAAGAAACAACGAATCTCGAATGGCGTCTTAGAATAAATCAGGATATCATCCATAAACACAATCACTGATTTATCCAACATCGGCCGACGCACATGGTTCATCAGATCCATAAAAGCAGCTGGTGCATTGGTCAAACCAAAAGACATGCCAAGAAACTCGTAGTGACCATATCGCGTGCGAAAAGCTATCTTAGGAATATCCTGCTCCTTTACTTTCAACTGATGGTAGCCAGATCGAAGGTCTATCCTTGAAAACCAACTGGCACCCTGAAGCTGATCGAACAAATCATCTATTCTCGATAAGGGGTATCGGTTCTTCACTATCAACTTATTCAGCTCATGGTAGTCAATGCACATCCTCATACTACTGTCTTTCTTCTTTACAAACAGTACCAGGGCACCCCAAGGAGAGATACTCAGTCTAATAAACCCCTTATCAAGCAGCTCTTGCAACTGCTCCATCAACTCTTTCATTTCTGTCGAAGCTAACCGATACGGTGCCTTTGCAACAGGTTGGGCACCCGATATCAAGTCAATGTGGAACTCAATCTCTCGATCCGTGGCACACCTGGTAAATCCTCTAGAAACACATCCGAAAAATCATACACAACCGGTATATCAGACAGTTGTGGTGTTGGCACATCCACGTCCTTTACGTAGGCGAAGTAGGCATTACATCCATGCTTATGCACTTTCCCGCCACTACCATTGAAATTAATTTCGGGATCGTCGTGACTCAATCACCATAAATCGTCACCTTATTCCCGTCAGGCACCGTCAATTAGATCATCTTCTTGGGACACACAATATTCGCTTTGTAGTCCGCCAACCAATCCATTCTTAGGACTACATTGAAACTGCCTAAGGTCATTACGAATGGTCTAACAGGGAACTTAAAACCATCTAGTTCTATATCACAACCTTCTGTCACCTCAGAAATCCTTGTAGACTTACCTATGGTAGTTTCTACCTCGAAGGGATCATCAATACATCTACTCTTAATGGGAAACTTAGCACAAAAGGCAGCAGAAATGAAACTTCTACTAGCACCAGAATCAAACAACACAGATACAAGAGTTTGGTTTACTAGAAACATACCTCACACCACGTCCGGGTCTGTCCTAGCCTCCTCCCGAGTCATCATGAAAGCTCGGGCGCTTGCCTTCTGCCCTTCTCCCCCAGCCGTCTTCGCTCTTGAACTTTCAGCCCTTGGCCTCTTAAAGTCTCTGCTCAGATGACCATTCTCCCCCCACTTGTAACACCTTGCAACCCTACAATCTCTAGCCTTATGGCCAGGCTTCCCACACTTGAAGCAGCTGTTTGATCCCCATTTGCATTCTCCTGAATGCTCCTTCCCGCATTTACCACATTTCTTCAATCCTACACCAGATGTGACCACACGCCGGTCATCCACCCGTGCACTCTTGTTGTTCATCGAGGCACCACCCCAACCAAACCTCTTCCCACGCCATTTTCGATCACCTCCACTCTTCCTACCGCTTTCAGTCACCACCACCATTCTCTCATCATACAGTCTCCCCGCCAAATCCACCACTGCCCTGAACGTGCTTGGCCGGGCGGCGATCATGTGCGTGTGAATATCCGCTAGCAAACCCTGAATATACCTCTTTATCTTTCGAGACAGAGGTGTCACCTGATCTGGCACCAGACGTGTCATTTCGTTAAATTTTATGGTGTACTACTGGTGTGTCATCGTTCTCGCCTCCAGCTGCAGGAACTCTCTTTCTACCTTATCCATCTCTCAATCACTAACTTCTTCAGTTCAGGTCATCTCATTCTCCCAATGGCCCTGCTAGCCTCAGCTTGGACAATGTTGTCCAACCAGCACAAAGCCGAGTCCAAAAAAGAGTGGGTAGCGAACTTCACCTTTTGGTCTTCATGGCACTCACTGATATAAAAAACAGCCTCCATTTCCCTCACCCACCAGTGAGCAGTAGCAGCAGTGCCATTTCCATCGAAAGTAGGGGGCTTGCATCTCATAAACGTCCCGTAGTTACAGCCTTGTGCCGCCTCCTGTGCATGCTCTTCTTCTTCCTCCTCTTCATCATCAGAGAGAACCGTTTCCGGCTCTGGTTGCTCCCGTCCTCTTACGGACCTGTTTCTTTCCTTTCGTTCCCCTTCCCGTACCGCCTTAATCACTTCAGTCACCATAGGCTCTCAGGTTGATTCTCTCGTCACCACCCTCCAGATGAGGGGTCTCATGTTCTTTAGGAACCACCTTCTCAACTCTGGGTCTCCCTCTCTTGGGTCGCGGTGCAGCACCGTGACCTCCACCACGAGAGGCTTTTGAAGATCTACCACCGGCCATCCTCTAAGCACACTATAAGATTCAAACACCAACCCGGTCATTCAAGGGAACAACTTAGTTTATGTCAAGTATAGTAAGTCCCTAATTACAATGGCCAGTTGTGATTAGCCACTTACTTTACTCTTCATACCCCAAGCATTACCTGTCCTGACTACATCAGTATTTAAACCTACATACAACACATAACAACATACCATGCGCACATAAAACCTGATGGCACGCAGCTACACAGTCTGGCATCCCATTCCCCTTTCCGTCCTATTCTTAGATTAAGTTAAGGTTTGTTTTGAAAATTTACCCATTTCACTTAAACTTTGGCTCTGATACCAACTTGTAAGACCCCATTCCCGGAGAGCTCACACTTGGTCATTCACAGCATTAAATACATTAGACATTATAAATTAACGAGTTTAAGCAGCGAAATTATTTTAACAAAAGCCATTCATTTCATTGAAAACACT